>CM056388.1:21731361-21936361 GCA_029718625.1 Synaphobranchus kaupii | reverse complement strand
CTGAACCAAATTAGATTGTATTTCATGCTAAAGTTTATCACTGTTGTCAGAACAGTGGATATGTTTATCGTTGAAGTTTAATTATTGGTGCATTTTCAAATACAACGGCCATTATCAAATAATGCGGTCAAACACAAAATACTTGTTACCAAAAAAGACTATGCAATGGTCATTTCCTCATAAATGCTTGAAATTATTACAGCAATCATCCCCTGTGATAGACTGCAGTTTTGCGCTTGTGTTTTTATGAAAGACAAACAAAATATTAGATTTGATTATATGAAGTTTAATCATTAAAGAAAAATCATACAGTAATGCAGTACTGTAAACTCAACTGTATTGTACAGTAAAAACAAAAACAACAGTAAAAGCAAAAACAGTTACAGTAACAACAAACTTTACTGTAAAGTTTAAAAAAAACTGCTTCTCGGTGCTTAAGCAGCATTTTGCCTCTCCGCTGCATTTGGCCACAGAATTTTGTCGACGTCGCATCTGATGTCTTCGTTGGCAAGACAGCGCTGGTAAAATCTTTTAGAGTGCCTTATCCACCCCTGACACTGCTGGGCTGTAATGTCATCGCATGCCTCATCCATGGCCTGAAGGGAGCGTTTCCTGCTCATATGGACACCTATCGTATACCTTCTACCTCCAGGCCGAGAAAAACTCCTTGATGGGGTTCAGAATGGGGGAGTAAGGTGGAAGGAATTGGAAATGGAACTATGGATGGGCTGTAAACCAGTCTTGCACAGCCAATGCACGATAGAAGTTTACATTGTCCCAGACAATGATGAACACCATCTGAGCATTTGGCTGTACGAGACGGTTGTACAGCCCATCCAGAAAATGTATGAGGCGCACGGAGTTGTATGCCCCCAGCAGGGTCAGACTGACCAATCAGGGATGGATGTGTGTGGGCCTGCCCAATGGTGTCAGGGCTGGGTCTAGGCAAACTAGGCATGTACAGTACCTATTACCTATATACTGTATATTTACTGTACATGGTCCACGACCATGACCACGACCACAAGCACGACCATGACCCTGTCCTTCGTTACCAACCTCAACCTCACTGACCTGCTCCATGTTGTCAGAAACTGCCATGCAGGTTTCTAAGCAGCCTTTTATGTAGTGGTGAAGATATTATCAATTGTGTTGCAATGCTACTCACCTGGGCAAGGTTGTTGGAAGTACTGAGACATGACTACAAACACCTGTTGAATTGATTTAGTGATCTGCATTTGTAGTAATAAACATTTGAACATTGTTGTAATATTAGGTGGCTGTATTCTGAGAATGGAGCATATGATTTAGAGTTTGGCACTTTGTATTAACAGTTTTGCACTTTGTATGTCAGCATAGGATGTAGTGTCCTAAGGTAAGAATTCTGCAAGTCAGTTTAGCACTTTGCGTTAACAGTTTTACACTTTGTATGTCATCATAGGATGTAGTGTCTTAAGGTAAGAATTCTGCAAGTCAGTTTAGCACTTTGCGTTAACAGTTTTACACTTTGTATGCCAGCATAGGATGTAGTGTCTTAGAGTATGAATTTTGAAAGTCAGTTTGGCACTTTGCATTTTGAGTTTTGTACATTGAAATTCTGCTGTGCAAAATGAGTCAAAGCAATCGTAAAAAACTGTAAAGCATGAGCTGACCACTAGGGCTCCTGGGCCTCGCAGCACTTACAACGTGAGGCCCCTCGGTGCTTAAAGCGTGAGCTGACCACTAGAGCCCCCGGGCTCCTGGGTGCTTATAGTGCGAGTGTAACACCTGGGCTCCTTGGTACATACAGTGCATGCTTAAAACGAGAGCCTCTTGGAGAGTACAGTGCTTCTGTACAACTGAGCCACTGGTTGGCACGCTACAATATGCTGTGACATGATACAATATTCACCAACAAGTCAGTTAATTCTGCATAACAGGACAGTTTGAAGGGCGTCATATTACGGCAAGCTGCAAGCCGTTCGTTATTTGACTTACCGTAACTAGCTATCCCTTTATTTTAACTAGCTGCCATTTTTGCCAGCTAGCTGCCCTTACAACCATATTAGCTGCACTAAATGCACACATAGCTAGTTAACTAGCTATCGGCACCATAGACTGTATAAAAATATGGACAAAGTCACTGTGACGTCATCCATTGCCTTTCCATGGCCTCGTAAAAACTGAAATGAAGCTCGGATTCATTTTTCGCTGCCAGTTTGTACAAACTGCGTCTGCTCCGTGGAGCCGAAGAGGACTCAACCTGTCCCTCTGATTGGTCCTGAACAAATGTTAATACCCTGTCCAAACGACACAATATTTGAAAAAATCAGCACATGCAGAGGCATTAGATGAAGGAAAGGCACCCATTTCAATTAAATTTTTTTGTGGGAAAAATTTATTGACTGAGTATTTTGACCACATTGCTGCCATTGACTTACATGGTGAAAGACCTATACTGGAGCCAATCGTACTGCCGCTAGTGCCGCTCCCAGCCCAACCAGGAAGTGAGCTTCAAAACGAAAGCCCTGTCTTGGCCCCTTGGGTGGCACACAACTTAACTAGTTAGTTAGGTGGCATTTGTTCGTGGGTCGTCTGTGTGAAAGGGGTATAAGATAAAAGGGTAGCTAGCTACAGTGGGTTGAATAAATGTTAAAACAGAATGCCATAGTCATGATGCTTAAATCAAAGCTACTAGATAGCTAACTATTAATGCTATTAGTTCAAAACTACTATTAGTTCAAAACATGGGATGCTGTAGCCGTGGGAATAAAAACCTCATTGAGAGCTTATTAGCTAGCAGTTTTGTGAAAATATGCCAAAAGCTATATTTTTTCATACACTAACGCATATATAAGAGACCCAATCCACACTTAAAGATTAAGGAAAACCCCATTAATTTTTTCCATAGACCGTCTGTTTTTAGACCCACGGAAGTAGATAATGCTAACGTTGACATGCAAATTGTCGACAGCTCTTACAAGGTCTTTTTTTCCCCTCCCCATCGATGGAGCGTGACCTATGTGCATAGTCTCCACCAAGTCATTTCACTGACTTATCAGAAACCTTTGTTGGTTGATGGTTGGTCAATGAAAAATCTTTTGAATTTCAAGCAACATAATTCTATCTGTGTCAGGCAGGTATATAAGACATTTCTTGGTAGGAAAAGCCACAGACAGATGCTTGTTTTCTTGCTTGGTACGCCACAGTAATATAAAAGAAACTTTTTTCATCTTTTTCTAAAACAACAGCCTTTTTAAAGGCTATTTCAACAATCCCTCCTAAAGGCTATTTTCTAACAGCCTTTTTAAAGGTTTAGGATTATTTTATTTTATGTGCTTTTCTATTTTTTTTCTTTGATCTACTCAAAGCTGACTATAAAATACTACCACTTGGTTGTATTTTCCAACACCAGTATTTGAAGGGTGTTGTCATTATTAATATATATTAATTCAATTATTATTTAATAAGTATTGAGATATGCTATAAATACACTGCCTGGCCAAAAGAAAAGTCGCAGTTGCACCAGTCATGCATAGTGCCCACTGTACAAGCCTCTGGAGGCAGTGTTATGATCTGGGGTTGCTTCAATTGGTCAGGTCTAGGCTCAGCAACGTTATGCAGCAATAAAATGAAGTCAGCTGAGTACCTGAATGTACTGAATGACCAGGTTATCCCATCAATGGGCATATTCCAGGACGACAATGCCAAGATTCATCGGGCTCAAAGAGTGGTTCAGGGAGCATGAGGAATCATTTTCACACATGAATTGGCCCCCAGAGTCCTGACCTTAACCCCATTGAAAGTCTTTTGGATGTGCTGGAGAAGACTTCACGGAGTGGTTCGACTCTCCCGTCGTCAATACAAGATCTCAACCAAAAATTAATGCAAGTCTGGACAGAAATAAATGTTGTGACGTTGCATAAGGTTGTCGAAACAATGCCACGACGAATGTGCGCCATAATCAAAGCTAAAGGCGGTCCAACAAAATATTACAGTGCGCGACTTTTTTTTTGGCCGGGCAGTGAATATTAATATAAATAGCATACTAGTTCTGAAATATGGACCACAAATGTTGGAATAGTGGTGCTTCCAAAAGGAAAGCCAAAAAAGAAAAGGAGGCCTTTAAGAGAGGCAGTTTTGCTTCAAAGTGTTCCACTCATTGCCAACTTCTTTTAAAAACCCTCTGATAGTAATAATGATGACAGCAACACTATTTTCAGCTGTTAGGAAGGAACTAGTTTCCAGTAATGTTGTCACTCCCCAATAGCCATCCTTTGAAAGCAAACCCTCAACAGCTAATGGTATACAAGAACCATCATTTCCACCTCAGGAGCAGTTAGGCAGTTCACAAGAATCAAATCAGCAACTCTCAGTGCTTATTGAAAGAGGAGCAGTCCCCTTCCAAAACCGCAGTGAAAAATACCCAGCTTCAGTCCGAGAAAGTTCCGCTTTGTGGAAAGACTAGAAGTTTCAACAATGAACTACTGAAACTGTATATTGTCAAATGAGCAGAAGGTTTCTAGACAGTGGCTACTGTACTCACCCTCAACAGGTTGTGTATACTGCTTTGCATGCAAACTGTTGTCCAGCAAGCTTGATGGCTTTAGTCAGGGGTTTAGTGACTGGAAGCACTCTGAAAGAATAGGGGAACACGAAAAGAGTGCAGAACACAGATCATGCATGCTTGCCTTGCACCAGCGGACAAAGGGCAGTGCTATAGATGCAGATCGCATGCAGCAACTTGATGGGGAACGTAAATACTGGAGGGACATTTTGAAAAGAATTGTAGCACTGATCTATTTTTTGGGTGAAAAAGGACTTGCGTTTAAGGGAGATGATGAATGGTTTGGGTCAACCCATAACGGTAATTTCCTTGGCATCCTAGAATCACAATTTGACCCATTCTTAGCTGAACATATTAAAAAGTTTGGCAGAAAAGGAAGAGGCACAGTGTCCTATTTGTCATAGACAATAGGTGAAGAACCCTCTGATAGAGTATGTGCCTTGCACAGCGCATTCACTTAACTTAGGTCGTGTTAACACCTTAGACAGCAGTAGCCCAGAGGCTGACGAGTTTTTTAATATGTTGCTGTCACTGTACACATTTTTGCTCTTCATCCACACACAGATGGGGGAAAGTCTTTCGTAAGATAGATGTCAGACCGACATTAAAATCGCTGTCCAGTACTCGGTGGAGTGCTCGGGCAGAGTCAACCAATGCACTGTGGAGAAATTACACCCACATTAGAGAGGTCTTCAGTGGTATGTGCAATGATTATAATGAGAAAAGCGATACTTGAATTGAGGCCGCTGGACTATGTGCTAAATTGGACACCTTAGCGATGGGGTTCATGGCACATTTCTTGGATGTCATACTCTACAGAAAAGTGACATTGACATCTCTGTAGCAGCACAGCTTTTGTCTTCGTTGAGGGATTTTGTGGTGGGACAGCGAGACCAGTTTGAGGCCTTTGAAAGGGCAGCCTTAAATGTAAGAGGTGTCTTTCAGTCATATAAGCACGATCTTCAGCGAAAGAGGAAACGCAAAACATTTGCATATGAGAGCTCAGAGCCAGGTGTGACACTTGAAGGGAGGGAGAAGTTCAACATTTTATGTGGTCATCGATAAGCTAGTGGCATGCCTTGAACATCGCTTGGACGCTTACAAGCGTTTGACCATTCTCTTTGGAGTTCTGTTCATGTCAGATCAGGTGTCTAACTGTGATATCCATCAGACCTGGACATGAACTTTGCCTACGAACTCATCTAATTCAAGTCTTTCATGTCTGACTCTGAGGGCGAGAAGTGCCCAATTAATTGCTTGAGACGTTGCAGGCACTTAATCTGCAGTCAGTGTTCCCCAATGTTTTCGTGGCACTTCGGATTTTTCTAACTTTGCCAGTGACAGACTGCCAGGGTGAGGGGACATTTTCTCTTTTAGGCGGAATAAAAAATGAGCTGCGGAGTAGCATGTGCCAAACACATCTCAGCTCATTGTCACTTATGTAAATAGAGTCAGACCTTGTCAGACAGCTAGATTTTGATGATCTAGTGGATCATTTTGCAAGGAGGAAGGCAAGAAAGACACCAATATTGGAAAAGGGGGGGGGGGGGCTCCAAAAGACATGTGCCCAGGGGCCTCACGGGACCATGATCCGGCCCTGGTTATAAGTAACTTCTTTTTTTTCTGTGTCCAAATACATATATGGTATGCGTGTGTGTGTGTGTGTGTGTGTGTGTGTGTGTTTACGGTGTGTGCGTGCGTGCGTGCGTGTGTGTGCGTGTGTGTGTATGTTGGTGTGTTTTTGTACACAAGCACTCACCTCATTCATGAAACGTTCCTAAATATGTGTGTACGTTTACATACAAAGCAAGTTTGTATGAAAAATTGTTCACACATAAGGCGGCCAAAATAGTTAAATTAAGTGACAAAATGGGGATGTTCTTTTTATTATTAATGAAGAACAACAACAACAACATGCATTATTATCATTATTAAATGCGTCTGAAATATTTAACAAAATTTCCTTGGGGGAAAAATAGCACCCTCAATGTTCACACGTACCAACTTCCTCAGCATGTTCTTCCTCACTGTGGGAGGCTTAGTCTGCTTCAGTGTAATGTCTATGTGCGTGTTTCATTGCATTTCGATAGGAGTCTGTGTGTGTGTTTCTTTGCATTCACATGGAAGTGCATATGTGCGTGCATATATAGATGTGTGTGTGTGTGTGTGTGTGTGTGTGTTTATGTAATATAAAGCCTTCATATGTTTATGGGACACTTCACTACTCTCAACTCATGGTATCATCAACAACATTTAAAATTCATTTTTCAAGTGAAAGATAAAAATAGAAACACAAATCTCTACTTTGAGTGGCTGTTTTTGCTTTTCATCGCTGACTGAATCAGTAATGTGCCCTTCTGAAGGGATTGTTTCTCACAGGCTCAAGATCTTTCCGTGAGAGGAATGGAGTTCTCACATTGAGATTAAAATCTTCTCTGTTGCTTTCATACTGTGCATTGCAACATGAAATATGAAAAAATGCATCAGTTATCAAAGCCTCTGCAAAGAGTTTCCCGTAACAACTGTAACTGTCAAATGCCAAACCACAAAAATACGCAAATGTTCCCCTATAAAATCTTTTAGTTTGATGAACAACATATCTTAAAATTAACATCTCAATATTCTGTCAAATCCATGCACAGTTCCATGAGGTTTTAACAAGTTTTTTTGGTCAATTCCACCTAAAGTCAGTCAATTCAGGAAATGAACTCAAATAAAATTCATGAATTTAAAATTGCCATAATCTTCTATGTTTTTTCAATGAGTGAGCATAAGGCACCTTGCTGATATGTATTTTTTAGATGTTACCATTTCAGGGTAGCATAATTGTTCGGAAAGTGGGCTTCTAGTTCAAAGGTTGCAGGTTTGATACCCTTGAGCCAGGTACCTAACCTGAAATACTTGAGTTAATTACCCAGCTGTATAAATGGATTATATATAAAAATGTAATCTGTAATGTAATTGAATTCAGTACACTTCCTGAATCGAAATCAACCCTGGGTTTCACACAGGAATATATCCAACCTGGAATCTGAGCCAGTCAGGTTTGATTTTACGAGGTGAAAAAATACTTTTCTGTTTCCCAGATTTCAACAAATACAGATTCACTTTAGGAAATGAAACAATGGAACACAGTAATAGTTACACTTATTTAGGTTTAAAAATAAGCTCAACAAGAAGCTTCAACTTGGTGGTAAATTAACTAAAGGAGAAAGCATGCCATTAAGAGAAATACCCAAATTATCCTGCCTATCAAAATTTGGCTTAAAATATTCCAATCAGTCATTCAACCAATTGCATTATATGGTAGTGAAGTGTGGGGTCCGCTCACAGAGCAAGATTTTACAAAATGGGACAAACACCCCATATAAACTCTGCATGCAGAACTTTGTAAAAACATCCTCCAAGTCCAGAGGAAAGCACCAAACAATGCATGCAGGGCAGAATTAGACCAATATCCACTACTGATTAACATCCAAAGAAGGGCAGTTAAATTTCGGATTCACCTCAAAAACAGCGACCCCCACTCCTATCATTACAAGGCCCTGAAATACCAAGAGATGAGCCCAGAGAAGAGTCTCCTCAGCCAACTAGTCTTGAGGTTTAGTTCATTTACCTCCGCTAACACAAAGCAGCCTCAATACAGCACCTCAATTAGAGTCAACCAAATTATAACAAAAAATAAACAAAACTACATCACTTATTGGGACACAAACCAAAGCACAAAGCAAATTAGAGTGCTATCGGGCCCTAAAAAGAGAGTACACTGTAGCAGATTACCTGACCACAGTGAAAGAAATTAAAACAAGGAAAATATTGACAAAATATAGACTCAGTGAGCACAACCTGGCCATTGAGACCGGTAGACACAGGCAAACATGGCTGCCTAGAGAGGACAGGTTGTGTTCATTACATCATATTCAAGAGGTGGAGACAGAGCTTCATTTCCTCACAAAATGTGAAAAATACAGTGAGGAAAAGGACACGGTACTTCTTTAAAATAAAATAAATCTGCCCTGAATTTGAGACGCTTTTAGAGGTAAAGAGGCTGCCATTCCTGTTGGGGGAGAAGAGGGACTGTGTGGCTTTGGCAGCACAGTACATTGCCACTTGCCACAAAATGAGGGACAGTGAGTAATGAACCAATGAACCAATTTCTTGTGTTTGACTTGTAGATTTATTTCTTTAGTGTGCGTATTTATTGTAGTTCAATTTGTTATTACTTATCTGTTATCTGTTTGCTATGTCAGTATATGCTTTGGCAATGTGAGTGTACCCTTGCCATGCCAATAAAGCTTATCTCTGATTGGAACAGACAGAAAGAGAGATATCTGATTGGAGGAGACAGAGAAAGGTCTCTGATTGGAGCAGACAGAAAGAGAGATCTCTGATTGGAGGAGACAGACAGAGAGGTCTCTGATTGGAGCAGACAGAAAGAGAAATCTCTGATTGGAGGAGATAGACATAGAGAGAGGTCTCTGATTGGAGCAGACAGAAAGAGAGATCTCTGATTGGAGGAGACAGACAGAGAGATCTCTGATTGGAGGAAACAGACAGAGAGGTCTCTGATTGGAGCAGACAGAAAGAGAAATCTCTGATTGGAGGAGATAGACATAGAGAGAGGTCTCTGATTGGAGCAGACAGAAAGAGAAATCTCTGATTGGAGGAGATAGACATAGAGAGAGGTCTCTGATTGGAGCAGACAGAAAGAGAGATCTCTGATTGGAGGAGACAGACAGAGAGGTCTCTGATTGGAGCAGACAGAAAGAGAGATCTCTGATTGGAGCAGACAGAACAAAAGATCTCTGATTGGAGGAGACAGACAGACAGAGAGGTCTCTGATTGGAGCAGACAGAAAGAGAGATCACTGATTGGAGCAGACAGAACAAAAGATCTCTGATTGGAGGAGACAGACAGACAGAGAGGTCTCTGATTGGAGCAGACAGAAAGAGATAGGTCTTTATTTGCACCAGTGAGTGTGAGAGACCGCTCCTCAGGTCATGTTCCAGCTCAGTGGAGAGTGTCACTGTGGGGTCCCATGGGACCTGGCAGGCACCTCCACAATCACTCATCACTTTCTGCATCTTAACCAACCGTGAACAAGGGAATTTTGCCCCATGAGGAGTATCAGTGCTCTAAATGTCCAAAACGCTGAGAGACCAGGACAAACAAGCTTTTGAGTGCGCATATTTTGCATGTGTGTGTGTGTGTGTGTTTATGTGTGAGTGTGCGTGTGCTTGTGGGTTTGCATGTTTGTGAGTGAGTGTGTGTGTGTCTGCTCTGTTTCAACCCTTGTGTGCAGCCTTTCAGTCTGGATAGGGCACTGCTTTTAATATCCAATGACTGACCAATCAATTCTAAAGTCAGTGAGAAATCTATAACATGTACGGACATTGGCACTGTTTTGGTGTATGTGTATACATATAGATGTTCATATACAGCAGCTTTGTTGTATGTTTAACAACAATGTTTAACAGTCTCAAATAAAGAATTAAAATGTGTGTGCACATACACATGCATGTGCGTATGTATCTATGTGTGTGTGTGTGTGTGTGTGTGTGTGTGTGTGTGTGTGTGTGTGGACACCAAAGTGAGACCTTATGAACCAAAGCTGTGATGTGACATTTAGCTGGCAGTGGCATTTACTTTCTATATTCATGGGGGAGCGCGGCACTGTCGGCCTGAGGTGACGTCAGAGTGGCGGTTAACCACTGACCCTCCGCTGCTGCCTGCAGGAGCTGGGTGTGCATCAACACCACACACACACACACACACACACACACACACACACACACACACACACACGCACACACAGTACATTCATTATTATAATAATGTCATAAACTCCAGGCCAGTTGGCTCTTCATGGTCTCTGAAATTAGTCTCTCAGACTGATTTACACAGCTGGGCTGACCTCTCTCACACCTGGCCCATTACAAGTGGACATTTGCTGAGCCAGGGCCAAGTTAAGTCCTCAACCTATGCACGGGCGCGCTGGGAATCAATCTCACAACCTTCAGGTAACAAGCCACACTGTGTAAATGTCCCCACACAGCTCTTTCTGAAACCGTCACAACTACACATATCTTTATCTCTGCTCCTCACGCACCAAACCAAACCCAGGCACACCAAGTACTTTAATAAACACATGACAAAACTGATTAAAAAAAACAAAAAACTAAAAAGAGAGATAAAATTCCCAACGTGGGTGAACTCCACCTAATGAAAAGGACATGACACCGTGCAAACTAACTATTAATAGAAAGCAGAAGTATGAGTCACTTGAGGAAATTACCCTGAAGTTTCTCCTTGGTTTCAATAGACATCTTGGTAATGGCCCCTCTACCCTTTTTGCTAATGACAAAAGGGTCTGTTCATTTCATTGTACTTTAATATCTTCCTCCAAATTTTTCCTGCAGTGAGATCACACACTCTCTACCTAGCCTTCTCTCTTTGTCCATCTTGGGCCTATGTACAATTTGTGAAGAAAAAGTCTAATGCTTGCATTTCATGTATTGCTTTTAACTGTTAGTCAAAGTTAAGGACAAATGTTGATTGAATCCTGGCCTCATTCATATTACACAGACTATTCTTTGTAAAGTACAGCATTGCCAAATTGTTAAAAACAAAACATATATAAAATATTCCTGCACAGCACTGATAAAGGGGGTGAAGAATAAAGTTTCACACATACTGCATGTTTGCATCTATACCTACATTGAGTTAATACCTATATTAAAATTAATGTAGAAAATTCAAGAGTGCTAGCTGGGCTCAAACGGAGAACCAAAGCACTGTATGTGTGGTGCTTTATGGTCTGCATCAGTGAATAGCAGTAAAGAGTGTTGAGCATTAAAGAATCATGTGAGGGAGGGGATGAGGTCCAAGAACCAGACACGACCGAACGGGGATCTAAAAGCTACCCACTACGGTGGAGTAACCACAAGATTTAAAGGGGAAAAACAGGAAGCACAAACAGAGAAGAAAGGTTATCCTACGGGAGCTAACCCCCGGCGTATATGAAACAGAAAACTACCCAGAAAGACAGCGAGGAAAAACTCGAGCTCAATATATCATAAATGAGCTTCAATACAAGGAGGAAAATAAAAAGGTAACAAAAACCTCCCGCTCAATGCAAAGTAAATTTAGCTAATATAAAAGGAGGGAAATATAAAGGTAACAAAGGTTTCAGCCTCAAAGAGGACTGGAAGAAAAAGCGAGGAAAGAAGTTAGATTTGAGGAAAAAAAGGATAGAGAAAGTCCTAAAGAACTAATCCTAAAAACTCAAATCTATGGAAGTTCCGCCGTATCTTTTAGACAGGTCCTATACCGAAATTACCGGCCAGAGCGTAAACAAAGCTTATACTGAAGCACGGAATAGAGGGCGCGCCCAGCTTATATAGCCGCATACAGCTGAAACCAATCAACATGAAATGGCCTCTTGAGGGAAGAAAAAACAACGAGAGCCCTCTAGCGGCTGTAGGGAACATTCATTTAAATCTATACACGGGGCTTCACTTATGTACTGGAGTATGCCCCTACCATCCTTATACAACTGGTGGCATAGTTTTTGTAGAATAAATCAGTCTCATAAAATTTTATATACTATTCTCAAAAGAGAATATACTAACTAAAAACGGGTAACTTGAATGAATAATGAAGTTAATTACCAATAAAATTACACATTAATAATTATCTTAGCAAAACCACAGTATTATGTACTATGTCGATACCGAATTAATATAAATGATTCAGCTAAAAGGTGAAAGCATTTGGGGAATCCCTGCGATTAGCATTGGCTGACTCAGTTCAACACAAGAGCAACATTAATACAGACAATCTTGGAAAATGTAATAGTTTATTGAACACAAAGTACCAAACAGAGCAAAGCACGATTCACTACTATAATGTACAACAAACTATGTATGTGTATGCGTTGGGCGCACGTGGGGGTTTCCATGTTCTCCTGCATGTGGGGGGTTGCCTCGGACAGGTGTTAAGAGAGAACAAAGAAACTAAAATGGAGGGAGGTTTGAAATTAGCTTTCGCTGGAGCTAGCTAATGGTGGCGCATGAACCAAGGGATAGCCATAAGCTTATCGATGCGTGTGCGTTGAGATCAGCGTGCAGTGTTAAGATTACGACTGGTTAGTGTTTAAAGACAGATCACATGCAAGATACGTTCTGTGCGTGATGCATTAAACCCAATGCAGCGCGGTAAAATGGTAACACAAAATTTTTACATAACACACATTAACCATTCAATAGTAGTTACATACATCCAGTCACAAACATGTTGCAGTTGCTAACTAATATGCTATTACCCATGTTACAGCCTTACTTGAATCAAAGTCCTTTGAATGGTTTCCTCCATTGGATTGCACACTCACAATGAAAGGGGAAAGCCGGTCGCCCAATCCTGTGGTTGCAGTTCGTAGGGTTGCGATAGATAGGGGAACCGGCCGCCTCATCTTGGGTCCCTGGAACTGGTTTCTTTCGTCATCAGGGTTGCAGTTCGTAGGGGCAGATAATGGAACTGGTCGCATTATTTCCCCCGAAATACGCAGCATGATCCTGCTTGCCTCTTTAGGGACTCACTGGCGGTGCTGTGCTGCAGGATCAGTGGATGCGTGGTCCGCTTGGTGGTTCTTCTTGACCACAGAGTGCTCGCGATGCCTCCTTGCGTCTCATCTCCGGTCCTCCGTGGCCGATAGCCGGGGGTAGAGGAGCCTGCCTCGCTCAGTTGGATTGGCGTCATGGACAGCCGTGCTTCCTTGTGTAGCAAGGGCTCTTCCCCGGGTGTGCAAGCCGCACGGGGCCGTGAGACGAGACAGTGAAGGCCCTGGCGAGTTGAGCGGACAACTGAACCGGAAGAACTGGGAGAAGGAGCGGCCATGTTGCCCCTTTTATAAACTTTATTGCCAGTCGCGCATTTCCACTGCGCAGTATCAAATTACAGTGCGGACGGAAATCACAACTGGGACAATGTCCTACGTCACTTCCAACGTGGTCCAACGTGGGGGAGGAGCCTCCTGTGGACTGTATGGAATTGTAGTTCCTGTTGACCCTACACGGCCAAGAGTCACAACAACTGCCAGAAGGATAAAAGTAGGCTGAAAACCATGACAGATCATTTTTGAAAAATACATTCTGAGGTCGAGTGTGTTTAGCAGTAGCGATCAGAGCTAAAGCATGTTGAAATACCCTCTATTTCACAACTTTTCTTGGGCTACTCTGGTGCTTTTGATGCCAATCAGTCCTACACCTCATGCGACACTTGTGCTGTGGTTTTCAAAAATTTCCAAACAGTGAACAATCTCAGTATATGAGATTACAGGGGGGTATTCCACAAAGCAGGGTTACTGAGTTAGCTGGATAACTGCACTGAGTAAAATCTGGAACGCTCCCAAATCTGGAACATGGACTGAAGTAAAAAGAGCTGTTTCTGTTTATTCAGTGCAGTTATCCAGCTAACTCAGTAGCCATACTTTGTGGAATACCCCCCAGGTCCTCAAGGCAAAATTGTGTGTGGAGTTTAGAATCTTTTTTTTTTGTCCTGTGGTCCTTTTCTGTCTAAAAATCTGAACAGTGACAACAGGGTTCCAGCAGCTTTGCTGCTTGGACCCCTAAACATATCACAATATAAATCATAATTAATTAACATGATAGGTCAGGCTGTGGTCACTGAGCCTGTATTTAGTTGGGATTTATCTCTACAGCATATTGTTTCTGTTCATGGTTGGTTTGCATTGGGTTGCATTGTCTTAATCTTCCAAATGTGATTTTTGGCTTGCATCTTAATTTTGTTTATTCTATACAACAACATTATTTTTTATGTGTGTCCATGAGATATTATGCAAAATAATGCTTGTTTGGTTTCTATTGGGTGGCTGTCCCATTTAACATAGCTGAGCTGACTAACTGGTTCCCACACTTCAATTCCACATGGCTTAATGGTCCAGATAGCACTGTCAAGGAAGACCTTTTCACTGTGCACAGTGAGCTGTGAGCATTTTCTGTTAATGTATACAATATGGTGTTAAAGATCCCTGACATGGTGATTGCCAGATTAAGGTAAATACTGGGAGTAAAGGGTTATGACTTTTCCCTATATTCTGGGAGTAAAGGGTTATGACTTTTCCCTATATTTGGCCTGTTTTTCAAGAGTTTTTGTCATTTTTATTTTAACTGCCAGGGCCCAGGACTGGCAGTACTGTTCTAGCAGAGACACTGTCTTCTGTAGCCCATTTTCTACATGAAACAGCAAAACCAGGTCATCGGAATAGATCTGGATTTGACTTATGTGCCATGTTGTAGAAGCCCGGGGGATGTAGACTGTTCCAGCAGTGCCGCCAACTCATTGATGTAAATATTGAACAGTGTAGCAGCCCTGTCTGTTTCACACCATGACCTTGTAAGAAGACTTCAGCCATCGTCTGTCAACTCACTGGGTTATTTTTATACTGGCTTAGTTATAATCATTTCATAATATGTACAATGTACTTTATCCCCAAACCACTCTATCGTTAATAGCTTAGACAGAAACCTATTTAAGGGCAATGAAGGAAATAAAGGGTTTTTAGGTTTTTACATTTTGTTTTGTGGACATATTTATCAGGGTGTGTGGGGAACAAATATGATAGGTGGTACACTTTTTACTTTCTCCAATTGCTGCTTACACAGATGTCTTGTTAATTAGCAATATATCTATCACTCTCTCTTCCACATACACACCCACCAAATTTAATGACTACAGCAGGAATGAGCGGTAGGTCAGAGAACCTTTGCACTTAGGTAAATGAAAACGCTACCCATAATTGATTTCATTTGATGGAATACAGCACAGATTTAGGTCCACCGTGAGCCATTTTCACATTCACACATACAGTATATGCAGCATATAGCACACACACATGCAGGATATAATCACACACACATGCATGATATAATCACACACACACACACACACACACATACATGCATCATATAGTCATGCTCACACACATATGCAGGATATAATAAGTCACACATATGCAGGATATAATCACACACACATATGCAGGATATATCACACACATATGCAGGATATAATCACACACATATGCAGAATATAATCACGCTCTCACACATATGCAAGATATACATTCAAAGGGCACATCTGGAACATCAGATGGAACCCAAGTTGAAAGGGATGATACTGCGGTGGGTAATATTTAATAAAACATGCCGGTTGCTGATTTTAAAAAATTATAATGAAAAACAGGTTCAGCAAACATAAAGTAAAGTCTGGCCTCCTCTAACTTAAACAAGCCCAGAGTCACTTGGCTTCTCCCTTGAATGCAACTGTCTGACAGGAGAGACCCCAGGCCAACCCCAGAGTCAAATCTTTGTACAGAAATGGAAATTCAGAAACATAAAGCACTGGAATATACGTACAGATACATATTATTAGCGGTCAATATAACTATGAGCTGGCATTTAGTTCCTACATATTTATAAGGCTGTGAGATATTTGACAGCATACTATTATGCTCAAAGATAATAGTACACATTAGCTTTGGAACATTGCCCTTTTATAAGATTAGTCTTAGCATAATCAGCCTTTAGTGTCTTTGCTAAAAGGTCATGTTCTAAATGGTAAAGGTGAATACCTTATAAAAAAACTAAAATGTTTTTTTCCTTTAGCATATTTGCCTTCAGCATATTAACCTGTAGATTTAGAAGATTTTTAGTTAACATTTTAGTTTTTAATTTATTTGCCATTAGAACATTAGTTTAATAACCTTCAGTACATTCACCCTTTGACTGTTAATCTTCAGTTTATTAACCTCTTGGCAAATGTTCTGAAGCAGACGTGTCAAACTGAAGTCCTGAAGGACTGCAGTGCCTGCAGGAATTTGTGGTTTCCTTTCAATCGGCAGCCAAGGAATCACTTAAGAGCTGGACCAATCCCAAAACTTAGCAGACAATGTGGTCTTCCTCCAGGACTGGAGTCTTACACGCCTGCCTTCGACCGTGATTTTATAGCATTCAGAATTCTGGATATTAGTCTTTAGAATGTAGGCCTTCAGTGTATTAGCCTGGTACTGGGGGCCCGGAGAGAGAGAGAGACCCAAGAATGAGCACTGTGCTCGATGTGTGGGGGACATAAGCATGAAAACGGAGATCCTTTGAGATACATGAGATTATTACGCCTCAGAATGACAAACACGCACACAAACACAAACGGACAAAGGATTTGAGAAATTCTCCCTGTAATTAGAGAGATACTACGAATTGAATAGCATTACTCAATGCTGGTTTATGTGGTAAATTCCACATGGGATATGGGGTTGTTCGGAGTACACAAACGACAAATGACGACACAAAGACACAGTGACTCAAAGAGAGAATATGTTTTAAATAGAAGAAGCCATTGTAGAACAAGCCGTAATAAATGAGAAAAAAACCTTCTCTGCTGCTTTTGTCAGTAAAACAGGCCAGCCCTGAGTCAGCAGCAACATCTCTCATCACAAAAAATTCTAAATAAAAATATAAAAGTAACGGTAACAATTATAATAGTAACAACAAAAGATAAGAATGAAGGAGATCACGTGTGAAGAGAAACTAGCAGTCGTGAAGCATCATTATTTTATACGAAGCATGCAGCTACAGCACTCCCTGGGACTGAACCCTGACCTCTGAACTTTGACCTCCGACCACTCTTCTCCATCCAGAAAGGTTCCCAGTCTTGTATGGACACCTGAAATGAAGTCCTTTGGCTGTGATGTCACCAGGTGAGAATGACACAGTGAAGCGCCAAGGCACTCCTAGTTGTGCCTCATCAAAATGGCAGATGCTATGCCAGGGCACTGCATCCGAGCACTACATCAGAGCACTGCACTTTACAACTGCAGACTGAGATGAAAACATGAAAACGTGTGCAGCTATTCTTTCCTGAAATAAAAAAAAACACAGTGTTCTATCTATAATAACAACAACAACTGCAACAACAACAATAATAATCATAATGATTGTAAAATAACAGTAATTAAATAATTGTAATAGTAATAATAATAATAATAAAAGTTTTAGTCAGTATAAAAACAGACAGGTGACAGCAAAACAGAACCAGTGGGGTATTATTATTACAGTAAAGTTTCTGTACAGGGTAACTGTGAGGCCCGAGGTGAGTAGCCGGGTGTGTAAACATTGGCTCCTGCCGTGGCTGAGTAGACGTGGAGTAAAATTGGTGTAAATACCCCATAGGATTCCTGCCCCTCCTTTAATGCCCCAACACAACCACCAACAACCATAACGGGGGGCGGGCCTTCGGAGGAACAAGTGAGAGAATACAAAGGAGTGAGAAAAAGGGTGTGGCAAGGCCTGGCAGGGTATTTCAAGGCAAGAGAAATCGCCATGGCAACAACAGGGGTACATACAAAGAGAACATGCTTATCATCCAGGAAGTCAGTCAATAGATCAACCCCCCCCCCCGACCCCCCCCCCCACACACACACAGACCCACACACACCAGTGACCGTAGCCAGTAATTAATTTTTGGAAGGGGAGGTATCTGTATTTGGAATGGGGGAGGGGGGCAGATGAACTGTGTTGTTTTCTTTTCCGTATAATGTCTCACTTCGCCGCGAATCTCATCTTCCAAATAACTTCTGAAATTCATTGGTCAAGTTCAGGATGAAAAAAATACCTTGGGTTCAAATCTCCCCCTTAGCTACATCACTGACACACACACACAGACACACACACACACACACACACAGTCATGAGCTGTGGCTATTTCAGTAGAGTGATGACATGAAATGGCAGTCTATTATTCCAGTGTTTCCCCTACTGTTATCTTGGCCGGGCGGCCCGCCCGGCCAAACTCACGTGCCGCCCGGCTTGAACAAGAGGGAAAATAAATAATTTTAATGAAAAAAATTTTTTTTTTATATTATTCTTTTTTTTTTTATGTAGCTGCAATATTTCCCTTGCCGCAGAATGCGGGAATGATCAAAATAGCATCGGGAAAAACCCTTGCCAAAACAGCTTCGGTTTCCCGTTAGGCCTAATTAAAATTTTCAATGGCTGCGCTATTATAGGGTGTAATTATAGTTTCCGTCTCTACGCAAAATGGCGCACTTTCACCGCCCGGCCTGAAAAAAAATCTAGGGGAAACACTGTATTCTATTACTATTACACACAGGATTCTAGTAGAAATGCAGATCCACAAAGACTGTGAGGTAAGAGTATAAACCTTTAGAAAGACTTTAGAAAAGAAGACACTTTGAGATCTTGAGATTCGTGGAAGGTGCCCTGGTCTTGTGGGGTACGGGAGACAGGCATGCTGGGGAGGAACTGCAAGGCATCCTGGGAGTTCTCATGCACATTTCCCTTTGGCTCTGTTCGTTCCTACAGCCCTCGTCATGGCAACGGAAAAAAAACTCCACCTGAGACTGGGAGCATCACTTCAATTTAAAATTCAATTCAAGTTCATTCATAAAAGAAAAATGCTAACTTTCTTGGAGGGGGGGGGGGCAGAAAACAGGTGTTTTCAGGCAGACGGTTGGAGTGGATTCAGTTTCCAAAAAATCTGTGGGGTGCCAGAAAACCAAGGGAACTCCACTTCTCTGCTCTCCACTCTCTCCCCCTCTTTCTTTCTCTCTCTCTCTTTTTCCGTGGCGGTGTGGGGAGGTGGGGGGGGGGTAGGCGTGGCCTCTGACTATGGCTCCTCCTCCCCGGTGGAGACGGCGAGGCGCATGGCAACAGGCAGGTGGTCGGTGAGTCCCGCGAGCTGCGTGATGAAGCTGACCTCCTCCACGTCCTGCAGGGGGCAGCAGAGCATCAGCTCACGCGGCATCCCCACCACCAGTTAGCACATTCACTGAAAACACTGACACATCTCTGCTGCTAATGATGCCGTTCATTGTGAAGATTGAAAGAGTAAAAATACTTAAAATCCATTAGAGATGATTTGTGTCGGCGAATCGCGAATCGCACAAAGCACTCAGACTGATTGAGCTTCCGCCGAAATCTGATACTGCGCTGCACCGTACTGCACGAGCGCCGTTTGGTCACATGGTGGCAGAACTAAGCCACGTTGAGCACAGACACATGTTTTGTGCTGTGAGATGGAGGCTTGAGAGAGAGACGGAGTGAGAGAGAAAGAACGAGAGAGAGATGCCTTTCTGTCTTTCTCATCTTCCTGCACTCTCTCAAATTCATTCTCTCTCTCTCTCTCTCTCTCTGTCATTTTTCCACTTGCAGGAGGTTTGGTTTGTTTTTTATTGGTGTGGTGATGTGATGATGGGTGTGAGATAGGTTTGGTGGTAGTGTTGCGTTCTGTTGACTCTAACCCACTGGGGGACTACTGTCGCACACCTGTGCAAAGCGCTTAATCTCAATCACTTCTGTAGACATCCTGCGGTGTAAACGGGTCATTTGTCCCGGCAATGTAAGGAATATCAGTTACCCTGTGTGTGAGTCTCTGCTAAGCTACTCATTGTGTGCATGATGTTGAACAGTGCCATTTTTGGACAACTCATTCACATGATGCTGTCGCACTGAACGCTGCAACATATATTTAGGATTTAGGAATACGCTAATGTCTTGACTTAAACAGTGGGTTGGGGCCAATCGCATTTCAGCTCAGTTAATTCAGGAAATGAACTGAAACTAAATTAACTAATTAGAAAAATTCCTGCAGAATGGCCATTTTTCAGTTCATCAGCTCAATTTCAATTCATGTTCTGAACAGACCCCAAATTGAAATAGCACTGACCCAAGCCATGATGTCTACAGAAACTAGTTACACGGCTATCCCAGAATTCTTTGCTACACATAGAATGCAAAGGGAAGGGGAAGCAGGAGCGTACCACTTTCCAGTCTCGCTGCAGCCCCTCTTCGCTGTATAGGATATAATCGATCCTCCTGCCGTTTCCCTTGAGTGGTATCTTCCGGCCCTTCTGGCTGGAGCACTGGTTTTTGCTGGTGGGATATACCAAGTACTCCTTCCTCCCCTCTTCATTCTCCATCACCCTACAAAGAAACGGTAAGGAGTGATTGTGTGTGTGTGTGTGTGTGTGTGTGTGTGTGTGTGTGTGTGTGTGTGTGTGTCTATGTGTGCGTGTATGTGTGTGTGCGCTTGTTGAAAAGAGAGTTTGTGTGAAACTCACTTCTGCAGACTCTCTGCAGAGCTGACCTCCTCGTCGTAGAGCCCACGGGTGTCCAGCAGTGTACCTGCCAATGTACATACCTGAGTTAGAGGTCAGGGGTCAGATAAACCCAAGCTTTACACAAGCTCCCGCTGGTTACACACTGCCGCTTCTGTTCATACAGATACAGCTCCGTACACTCGTCAAGTCAATGGGACATGGATGAGTACAGGCATTACTGAAACATAAGATACATGTGATATACAGGAAATATACAGGGGAATAGGCGGTATACCACAAACACATGCCCAGCCATGCCCCTCCCACACAATGTTCATACCCCTCCCACAAGCAGCCATGCCCCTCCCACACAATGTACACACCCTTCATACACACAGCCATGCCCCTCCCACACAATGTTCATGCCCCTCCCACAAGCAGCCATGCCCCTCCCACACAATGTTCATGCCCCTCCCACAAGCAGCCATGCCCTCCCACACAATGTTCATGCCCTTCCCACAAGCAGCCATGCCCCTCCCACACAATGTTCACGCCCTTCATACACACAGCCATGCCCCTCCCACACAATGTTCACACCCCTCCTGTGCCCAGCCATGCCCCTCCCACACAATGTTCATACCCCTCCCACAAGCAGCCATGCCCCTCCCACACAATGTTCATGCCCTTCATACACACAGCCATGCCCCTCCCACACAATATTCATGCCCCTCCCACAAACAGCCATGCCCCTCCCACACAATGTTCATGCCCCTCCCACAAGCAGCAATGCCCCTCCCACACTATTTCCATGCCCCTCCCACAAGCAGCCATGCCCCTCCCACACAATGTTCATGCCCTTCATACACACAGCCATGCCCCTCCCACACAATGTTCATGCCCCTCCCACAAGCAGCCATGCCCATTCTACTCACCCAGAGCCCAGGGCTTGTCTTCTCCGGGTCCCAGGCGGCACGGGTCCTTATAATGAGTGAACAGAACATGCTGCTGCTCCAGCTTATCCTCTGAGAGAGAGAGAGAGATAGAGAGAGAGAGTGTAAGCGGAGTGGGGACATTGTGTAGTTTCACTGCTCTGTTCAGGTGAGAGGAGCAAGCAGCTAACCCCCAGAGACTGTGTCTGGCACTTCAACACCTTCTGCAAATACACTGTACCTACACCGTACACATCCTCACACCTCCTACAGCTCATGTCGCACGTCTTTACAAAAACAAATCCTGTTGATGTTTGTCTGGTACCGGAGGAGCAGTTGTCAAAATTCAGGTCCCCCAGGATGACATCAAACGCCACCTGGTCCTCCAGGCCTTTGTCGCCGGCGGGACACGAGGTCGCTTTCCGAAACTCCGCTCCCCACTCCAACAGCAGGTCCAACTGCTCGCAGCGTACCGCTGCATCTCCTGAGAGAGAGAGAATTTCACTTTACTGAACACACAACAACCTCCACCATTACATAAAAAACTAAAATTCCTAGTATGACATCTTAACTCTCACCACTCACCCCCCCCAAATAAAAAGATAAAACCCAACACATTAAACATAACCCAAACATGTCTCCTTCTTTATCTTCCACACAAGCAGCCTCTCCAAAACACCACATATTTTGAGACGTCATTGATCATTTTGTAATCCTCAAACTTTAGCAAGTTTTAGAAAGTTTAGCAAAACTGGCCTGTGTTGCTGTTGAAAAATGGCCTCGACACATATTCCCCTAAAGGACAAAACACACACCCAGCTGCAAACAAAACATTTTCAACAGACAAAACAGCGGTTTCAGTCATTCCATTCAATCACAAAACAGACACCCACCCAGAATCAGACTGGGCCCACCATGCATTGCAACATTTGTATTTATGCAAATCTTTGGCAACACATACAGTCAACTCCAGAATTATTGGCAACCTTGATGAAAATGAGCATTCTATAACGACTCAAATTTTCCGCTCGAACATTTGGGGAACTACTTTCACTCTAATACAAAAAACAAAAACATAGGGGTGAAATTATTGGCACCCCTAAGGAATATTTACAAATCCCCTTTCCAAAAAAGTTGGGACAGTAAAATGCACATAAAAGCAGAAAGCAGTTTTTTGTAACTTCTCTTTTGCATATATTTAATTGAAAACAGTACAAAGAAAAGATATTTAATGTTTTACCTTATCAACTTGATGTCCTTTTATACCCAGTCATGATAGCATCACCTGTTTACATGTGGAATGTTTCAAACAGGTGTTTTTGAACTTCCCAGTCATTTTTTTGCCCCTGTCCCAACTTTTTTGGAACGTGTTGCAGGCATCAAATTCGGAACTAGTGTATATTTACAAAAATCAATAAAGCTGATGAGGTAAAACATTAAATATCTTTCCTTTTTACAGTTTTCAATTAAATATATGTAAAAGAAAATTTACAAATCACTGCTTTCTGCTTTTATGTTCATTTTACATACTGTCCCAACTTTTTTGGAATTGGGGTTTGTAAAATAAAACCGAAGAAAGTTTTGTCTGTGATGAAATTCAGTTTTTTAAAATGGATCTCAGTCTGCAGAAACTGTATTGCTGCCTTTCACAGTTTCCTGTTTCACTGGAGTATAAATATATAGTCGCACACGTGTAAAATCCCCATGGGGAAAACCAGTAAGGAAAACCAATCTCAGTAGAGACAGATGGTTGTTGACCTACACAAATCGGGTAATGGATGTGAAAAAATACATAAACAGTTGAAAATACCACGAAGCATAACCAGAGTAATAATCAAAAAGATTCAGAAGTCTGAAACAAATTTGCCAGGAAGAGGAAGCATGTGCATTTTGCCCCCACGCAGAGTGAGGAAACTGCATTTTGCCTCCACGCAGAGTGAGGAAGCTGCATTTTTCCCCCAAGCAGAGTGAGGAAGCTGCATTTTGCCCCCACGCAGAGTGAGGAAGCTGCATTTTGCCCCCAGGCAGAGTGAGAAAGCTGCATTTTGCCCCCATGCAGAGTGAGGAAGATGGTGAGGAAGGCAAAGAAGAACCCAAGGATCACAGTTTCAGAACTGCACAGTTTAGGTAATCTTTTGGTTATCAAGTTTCAAAATCAACTGTTAGACGCCACCTCCATGTGAACAAGCTCCTAGGAAGTGTTGCCTGAAAGAAGCCCTTACTGAGAGCAACCCATACATTAAAGTCCCTGAAGCATCATTGGAACTACAATTGAAATTGTGTGTTGTCGTCCGATGAGACCAAAATTGTACTTTTTGGCCATGCACACCATCGGCATGTTTGGCGACAAAAGACGACTTCATACAAGACTTCATGCACCTGATACCCACAGTAAAATATGGTGGGGGATCATTGATGCTTTGGAGCTGTTTTGCTGCTAGTGGTCCAGGAGCTTTTGTTAAGATCGATGGCATAATTTTTTAATTTTTTATTTAACCTTTATTTAACCAGATAAAACCAATTGAGATATGAAATCTCTTTTACATAATGAATTCCATTAAGTACCAGGACATTTTAGAACAATTCCTGGATGCCAGAACAATACCTCTGCCAGAAGGTTGAGACTCGGAACTTTCAACAAGACAATGACCCCAAACATACATGAAAATCAAGACAGAAAAGGTTGCGGGAACACAAAATCAATGTTTTGCAATGGCCATCTTAGTCTCTGGACTTCAACCGTATTGAAATCTGTGGTCTGAATTGTAGAGGGCAGCCCATAAGCACAAACCTAAGAATATCAAGGATCTTGAAATTTCCGCACGGAGTGGTCCAGAATCCCTCCAAATGTGGGCTCCAACCTTGTCTGACCAAATATTTATTCTAGGGGTGCCAATCACTGTGTTTCAAATAAAAGCATATGTTGGAGCCCAACATATGACTGATTGTATGTGTTGTTAATCTTTTACAGCCATTTTTGCTCATTTTCATTGAGTGACTGTATATTGAAATATGTTATGCCAATAAAGCAGAGAGAGAGAGAGAGAGGGGGGGGGGGGGGGTGGAGAGAGAGAGAGATGGTGACCTGGGAGAGCAGAGTGTAAGTTGCAGCAGGCCCCTTTGGAAAGGCTGCAGGTGTACAGTGTGGCTGATCAAACTGTTTGTCCAGGAAACCCAGAAGATGAACAGCTCACTTACTATCAATTATTTATGTCTGGACATGGCTGTGGTATAAACAGAGGAAATAAATCAGGGTAGTAATGTAATCCCACAGGACTCGATCTAGTAAAAAACAAACATGTGTTGGGGAGAGTGTGGGAGGGTGGGGTGGGATAGTGTGGGGCAGTGTTGGGGAGAGTGTGGGAGGGTGGGGTGGGATAGTGTGGGGCAGTGTTGGGGAGAGTGTGGGAGGGTGGGGTGGGATAGTGTGGGGCAGTGTTGGGGAGAGTGGGGGAGGGTGGATGAGGGTGGGGCAGTGTTGGGGAGGGTGCTATGTGGGGCAGGGTGGGGCAGTGTGGGGGAGGGTGCTATGTGGGGCAGGGTGGGGCAGTGTGGAGGAGGGTGCTATGTGGGGCAGGGTGGGGCTGTGTGGAGGAGGGTGCTATGTGGGGCAGGGTGGGGCAGTGTGGGGGAGGGTGCTATGTGGGGCAGGGTGGGGCAGTGTTGGGGAGGGTGCTATGTGGGGCAGGGTGGAGGAGGGTGCTATGTGTGGCAGGGTGGGGCAGTGTGGGGGAGGGTGCTATGTGGGGCAGTGTTGGGGAGGGTGCTATGTGGGGGCAGTGTTGGGGCTGTGTGGAGGAGGGTGCTATGTGGGGCAGGGTGGGGCAGTGTGGGGGAGGGTGCTATGTGGGGCAGGGTGGGGCAGTGTTGGGGAGGGTGCTATGTGGGGCAGGGTGGAGGAGGGTGCTATGTGGGGCAGGGTGGGGCAGTGTGGGGGAGGGTGCTATGTGGGGCAGGGTGGGGCAGTGTTGGGGAGGGTGCTATGTGGGGGCAGTGTTGGGGAGGGTGCTATGTGGGGCAGGGTGGGGCAGTGTTGGGGAGGGTGGGCAAGGTGGGGGCAGTGTAGGGGAGGGTGCTATGTGGGGCAGGATGGGGCAGTGTGGAGGAGGGTGGGAAAGGTGGGGGCAGTGTTGGGGAGGGTGGGGCAATGTAATCAGGTCTCTCTCATCCCTCCTCCCTTCATTTATCTTCAGAAATAGCGGCAGGTGTAAATTTAGCCCCAGAGCAGGCGCACGGCTGCGTGGCTGGGTCCTGAAATAGCAGCAAATCTGTCTCTCTCAAACACACACGCAGACTCCCTGCTTAAAATAGCTCAAGACAATCACCATGGCGACCAAGGAGTGCGTGCTGTCCTTAATTTATTTATTTTACAGCAGAGGGGAGAGTCTGTCTGTGGTGTTAGTACTAAAGGGAAGGATAGAAACCCAGATTCTACACATGGAAAATTACAGCTGTGATCTTATGCATGCATCTGTACAAGTATTATACAGATGTATGCATATTATTATACACACACACACACACACGCACACACACAAATTCTTACATACACCATAC
Organism: Synaphobranchus kaupii; assembly: GCA_029718625.1. Taxonomy (NCBI): domain Eukaryota; kingdom Metazoa; phylum Chordata; class Actinopteri; order Anguilliformes; family Synaphobranchidae; genus Synaphobranchus; species Synaphobranchus kaupii. The sequence goes on along the minus strand of CM056388.1, from coordinate 21,910,194 downwards.
ACACATGTGCACATATATACACAGACTACCGCACACATGTGCACACACATATTGACACAGACACACACAAATTAATTCCCACACACACCACACACATGTGCAGGCATACACAAGTACACATATATATACACACACACACACACACACACACACACACACACACACACACACACACACACACACACACACACACACACACACACACACAAACGCAGGTCAGACTAAAAGAAAAATGAGGCTGTCAGTTCCATTCAGCTCCAGATGGGCTCAGGCTTACATAACCCAGCGTGGGGCTGTGTCAGCAGAGCAGCAGGACAAGGTCTGAGACAGTGTCTGTGTTTTGTGTGTGTGTGTGTGTGTGTGTGTGTGTGTGTGTGTGTGTGCGCGCGCGTGTGTGTGTATGTGTGTGTGTGTGTGTGTGCGTGTGTGTGTCTGTGTGTGTGTGTGTGCGTGTGTGTGTGTGTGTGTGTGTGTGTGTGCGTGTCAGTGTGTGTGGGTGGGTGTAGTTTGTGTGTGTATGTGTATGTGTGTGTATATGAGTATAAGCATTGTGCATACCTTCAATAGCATGGAGGTGAGTGCAGGTGAGGTATCCCACAATCCTCTGCTCTTGGAGAGAGGTGCCCACCTGTACCTGTATAGGAAAGAGAGAGACTCAGACTCAGCACTTCTGTAAGTTGCTTCGGCTGAAAGCATCAGCTAAATGAATACATTGTCATTTAGTCATTTAATTAAATTGCAAGTAAATTGGGAGAGAGGGATGAGTTGCTCCCCCCTTAGCTCTCCTCTCAAATTCAAATTCAAGTTCAAATTTGAATGTGATTCCTTTCCACAAGAAGAGGACTCAGAAATAGCCAGCTGATTACATTTACAAAAAACAAACAAAACAAAACAAAACAAAACACAGCAGGAGCCTCTTACATTCACTAAATCTCTCTGGGTTTTGCTCTCTATCTCAGTATGTTTGGTGAAATCCGCTTGGGATCTGTCAGCCTGGTGTTTTATGAACTTTTATCCCTGAATTAGCGGCGTAAATGCTGATGAGCTGGGAGCAGTGCAAATAAAGAAGTAAAGTACTCAGCAGGCTTTTACTGCAAATTAGTCTAAGTATACCCACTGAACCCCAAATGGGAGGGGGAGAGGAGGGGGGTTTGGCAGAGAACGAGGGGAGGAGAGAGGGGATAGAGGCAACCATGCTCGCAGGCATTATTCTTCAAAAAAATACGTTTTTATCCCCAAATTGGAACTGCCAATTTTGGCAGCCGCACGAACACACAACGGAAGGGTGTGCACTCACACACTTCGCTTGTAACAATGTACACTGCAGGCCCCACGGTACTACAGGAGAGCTAGCTCCAAAGCCAGTCAGATGACAGGCGTGCCTGTCACAACTTCAAAATTTGTGAGGAGCTAATGTGCATTACATATGTTTATCAGACGCACTGATTCAGAGCCACTTACAACATAAGTAAGAGAAGAAGAGCATCCTACACTCCTGGAAATAAAGGTACAGTGGAGGTACATTTTTCTTCTTTAAGGAACAAAGTTCCCAAAATGCACCCTGAAAATACAATAATGTTCTACTTGGGTACTAAGCACCTTTTCAAGCAAAAAAGATACAAATTATGTATTGCTGTCTATGGGTACAATTCTATGTACCTATAGGGCACCACAGCAATGACAAGTGTTTGTACCTTTATAGTAAATGTTTTTTTGGTACTTTTTGTATCTTTTTTTCTGACAGTGTAATGTAGAGGTTACCAGAGGAACCCTGACTGACTCAAACTCACCTTACCACTGGTGGGATGAGGCTAACTGTGTCTCAATCACAGTAAGCTCATGGCACAGCAGAGGCTGAGGTTTGGGCCTGGTGACTACAGATCCCAGCATGCACTTGTGGGAAGCTCATTTAGAGCCACTTGGGACATCCCCTTGTTTTAACGGAGTGACGTCTGTGGCTTTGCTAATGCGCTTATGTCACAGGAAGAAATCATGAAGCTGGAGCTTTCCACTGCATGAAAAGCTGCGTTTACGGGGCGGACACGAGAGCAAATCCGAAAACGGACTGTATCTGGCCATTTTGCGGATGCGTGCCTGCCGTTGGAAACGGACATAATCTCATGCAGAGGTGTTCTTGTCCAGAAACTTGCCATAAATGACCAGACAAGGCCGTCCACTTCTCCTAATCGGGAATATCCGAGTCCAGAAATCCCAGATCAAAGATGTGTCCACACGGGAAACTACCACTCATGACCGACACACTGCAAATTTCACTGAAATTGAACAGGGCCCCATTTTCCAAAAGGATCTTAGATAAAGGTCATCTTAGGCTATTTGGCTTTTTCATATTCCTTTTATTGTTTGTTTGTTTTTCGTCAACACAAAACACTCTAATATGATCTTAACTCTAAGATGCTTTTAGGAAACGGGGCCCAGGTCGGATATCTTCCAGAAACTCCTCTTGTCATGTGATGTTCATCTCTCTGGTTTTGGGAGAAACCACGATGCAGCTGAGTGGAGTCTGTCTGAGCTATAGAGTAAGCCATGTACAGCTAAGAAAGGCCAGTGGAACAGCAGTGAGAGCAACTGAGGTGCAATTCAAGACCAAACAACAAATACCTTGACCTTTGACCCTGCATTAACCTTTAATCCTACATATGACATTTAACCCCAGTGTAGCCTTTAATTCTATAGACGACCCTAACCCAACAGATGAATTTTGAATGTGACTGAGGGCAACTCACAATATCTGAATTAGTAAGAGACCCATAAGGGGCAGTGCATGGAAATGTACTATTACTGTATTCCCTGTACTGGCACAGATGAACAGAATGGTCCACAAGGAGTCCTGTTAGTGTAGGGAAAATATGACGAAAGAATGTTACCTGACCTAACCTGACAACATGAAAAAATATCAAAGACCAAGAGAGACATGTCTATTTGCATGTGCTTGTATGTTTGTGTGTGTGTGTGTGTGTGTGTGTGTGTGTGTGTGTGAGAGAGAGAGTGTTTACACACATACATCATTTGTATACAGAGAGAGAGAGAAACATGCCCATAAATTTCAGGTCAGTAAAGCTTTTTGGGTTATCGTCTGAATGAAAAAGAACAGCATTTTATCATTTAAAATAATAATAAGAGAGGGATAAACGTGGATTTAAAAAAAAAGCTTTAATTATGTGGGTGTTCATTCTTCAGGGGAAACATTTTAAATTAACGTTCCTACTCAGGCAATAATTAAAGCCGAGAGTAGTCTGACCTCGGCAGCATTGTCACAGCAGCTGTAAATTCCCCTCTCCCACCTCCCATATTCCCCCGCCTCCACCCTCCCTCCCACAATTAGCTAGCCTGTTAACCACTCCCTCTCCTCCCACTTGTCCACCCACCACAAACCTGTATACCGATGTGCTTAAATGATTCCACAGTTTGTCAAAAGGATCCCTCAATTTCATTTCAAATTCAATCACAAGTTGATTAGGAACACCTGTGACAATCCACTGGGCAAAGGCACAACGTGCCCCATATTGAACTCGGGAGATTAATCTGGGACCTTACAGTAATCAACCTGTCAGTCAAACTGTATTTACTCTAGCACTCTGGTCAAAGGAACTGTCACAGAACACAAAGCACAGAAACAGTGTGAGTCACAGCATGTGTGCAAGAAAGGAAAAGAATAACACCTGACTAAAAGAGAGATAAATACACAAGCCTGACACAATCAGCGCCATGTGTTCAAACTACGTTGTTCTATGATGTCACCATGGATTATATGTGATAAAACTCTGCAGTTTTGTGATGTCACAAAAGATGCTATGTAGAAATTATGTTATATGATGTCATAAGTAATGCACCCAAATTGTAAGGAAAAGATGGAACATTTTAGAGTTATCATAATAAGGTGCCATATAAAAAAAGAACAAAACAAAAAACCCTTCAGATAAGCAAGGGAAATTGTGTCATTTTTACCTCCAGTGGCACACATAGATAAATTACGGGAGCAAATCTACTTTGGCAAATGATTGAACTGAAAAGAAGTGAATCTGTGATATACGTACAGTATATCCCCCATTTACAACACTACAGTACAGCAGACAGAAAAGTCAATATGCACTGGGATTAATGTTATTACCTCACACATGATACAAGAATCCTTTTAATCCTGTTTATGGAAATACAGAGCATTTCTGTCGCAGTCTTTGTAGAGGGCTTGGATCTGCTGTTTGTATAAATGCCACAGTAGTCTAATTAAGCACTGACACACGAACACAAAAACTCCTTGAAACAAAGGGAACTATACTTTGGCTCACACACGTATGGAACGACCAAACGACACATCCAAACACATTCAAAATTAGCCTCCGACACACTTGGCCCACAGACACTCAGGAACACGGCTGCCTGTCTGATTTGAAAATATCGAGCCAGCGTGACGTCATCTGTCCGCCAAATTAAACCAAAAGATGAAATCCAATCTTGAGTGTCCTTCACAGCAAATGTTTTGAAAAAAAAAAATAAAAAAATACTGGCTTCTTACAGCAATCATGTGATAAAGGAAACACAAATATGGCCTTTTCTGCCCATGTCTGCCATTTCAACTCAAAATGGTATTTTTATGAAGCACCAAGAAATTACAACCCAAAAAATTACAACCCAAATGCATGTTGCCTTTTTAATCATACAAATCAATGTGAAAACCACATTTTTGCCAATATTTTAGTCACCAAAAAGCACACAAGGACCAGGAAAAGACGGACTGCACCATTTTACCAGCTCTTCTACATAAGAACATAAGAATGCTTAATGATGAGAAAAAGCCATTCAGTACATAGGCTTGTATTTTTGCCTCCTACAGCACTGAGTCATGCCTGGTCTCGACTGCTTCGACTAAAGATTTATCAACGAATCAATATAAAATGTAGCCTCTCTAAAATGGAATCATTTGCCACAGCACATCACAGAAAAAGTCCTTATTTGTCTGAGAATTCACCCGACTCATTAAAACTCCTTATATGAACATAGAATATTAATTCTTTGGAATATGAATATCTATAGCTGACATAATGCGGCATCAAGAGGGGAAACCATCCCTCGTTGGACGTAAAAGTATCCAAATAAAAACTATTAACAGCCCGTTGTACGTCAGGAATTGCAGTATATGTTGGAACAAACAGCAGCATACACAGAGGTACCCCCTTGGCCACTGTGCTAAAATAATGAGTTGTTCCAAACATTACCATCCTCTGTATTAAATAAATAACTTCCTGCATGATATCAGTGTGAAATTTTCCTTGAACAAATTTAAACCTATATCCCTTTATTCAGCGAACCCGAAGTACCCTTTATAGTGTGCTTTGTTAATCCTTTGTGAAGATGCAAAATACCCAATCAAATCCCCCTTAGTCTCGGTACAATTTGGCTCCTCATTAACCTGGAACGTATACTACATCTCCAGATTATTGCTTTAACAAATGCTTAATTGCGGAGGTAATTGTGTGAGCAGAAATATATGCAAGGTGTGTCACTGCAATCCTTATCACAGCATTTTTATTCAGACTGTTGAATTGGTTTTCCTTCAACTAATGCATTCTACTGTTACATCTCCAACTTGTACATAATGCAGCTGCTAGGGTAGCCTACTTAGAACTAAGAAATTTGAGCATATCAGCCCGATGCTCAAAACTTTCATCGGTTGCCTGTTGAATTCAGACTTGACTAGAAGATTTTACTTTTAAAGTATACAGCTTTAAATGTTTTGGCTCCAAAATATCAGAGTTACTTATTCTTTACTCTCCTCCAAGATTACTTTGTTCACAAGGTGCTGGCTATTTGGAAATTCCAAGTATCTAACTATAAAGGAAGAAATCCACTCTGTCCTTCTGTATTTCGCTTTGCTCGACAACCGGCCACTGTATGAAGTTGAAATTCGCTAGGTGTATTGCTCGGGACCCAAGGAAGTGCAGTGTCGACTGTGAGGTTGATTGGATGAGTGGTTCTCCAGAAAAGAAGCTATATGTCCTAAAAACTGTAGGAGGATATAATCTGGGCATTGAGAAATCTGCGGTCCTCGAGAAATCTGCAAGCATCAATACCGGGGGCCGAGCAATCGGCTCGTTCCGAACGGGCATGTTTTGTACGGGCACGGGCACTGCACTAGTATCTAAAATTACAATGGGTGGCGGAGCCTTCTCTCACAGAGCTCCTGTTTTATGGAACAATCTCCCTGTGCATGTTCGGGCTTCAGACACACTATCTGTCTTTAAGCTTAGGCTCAGAACATACCTCTTTAGTCAATACCACAGTTAAAGATGTCTGGGGGGGGTGTGAATCCGGGCCATAGATGTAATGCGGCGAGATGTGTGGGGTGGGAGGAGCCAAACGCAGCAAGGGGATTCTTTAAGCCCTAAGGCCACTAAGGCGGGATACGGCCCTTAGGCTGGGCGGCATTACAGTGGATGTCCCTTATGGTAAAGGGGAGGTCAAGTCTAAGGCTAAAGATATGATTGGAAAGATTTGGCAACAGAGGTGGGATGAAGAAAGTAGGGGGCGTCACCTGTATGCCGTCCGGCCAGGGGTCTCTGGGAGGCCTCTTCTTTGCGGAAGTAGGAGGGAGGAAGCTATATTAACTAGGCTTAGGTTGGGTCATTCTGCATTAAATGACAGTTTATTTAGGATAGGGAAGCACGATACCGGCAACTGTCCTCAATGCAATAACAAAGAAACAGTTAGGCACATTCTGCTAGAATGTCAGGCATATATCAGGGAGAGGGAGAAACTTAGGAAACTGATTGGGGATAAGGGTGGGCAGTTTACATTGGCTGGGCTCCTGGGTGGGTCAGTGGGATATGAGGTTCGCAGAGCTGTGCTGAATTTTATTTATTTGATTGGGGTAGGTGGGAGGGTCTGAATCCCTGCTATCGCTTGTCCACACTCCGTAACAGTAGGTGGCGGTATGCACCTGACAGTTGGTAGCAACCCGCCATAGAAAACCCAAAGAAGAAGAAGGCGGCGGCGGGATACCCCGCAGTTAAGGGAGGAGACAAGACAACGAACAACGAACACGACTTAGACGCTACTAACCGGCTCACTGTCACACGCCAATAAGTAGAGCGCAAGGACAGGTCTCTGAATAGCCAGAAATAATATGCGCCCTGTCTTGGAAACGAGATGCATAAGAACGGGCGAGTAGCATAATGGCAAAAAATAAACAGATAACAAACACTGCAAAAATAATAAGAAAGAATGAGGAGTCGAAAGGAACAGATCCAACGTTCCAAGGCTACTCTCAGACTCGCGGTCACACACAAACATGTCCACAACATCGCCCAATCTTCCCTATAGGAAGACATGCACCGAAAGACGAAACAGAACAGCAGTTCCAAACAAAATCGTCAAAAACTCCATGTAAGGAGAAAGGTACCGAAAGGAACGAACAGGACAGGCTGCACCGGACATTTACCGGCTAAAGACCAAAGCGAGATTAGTTGAAAATAAACACCCTGCCTCTCTATGATGAGGAATATAACGAGGCGAACAGGAACAGAGATTTAACGTTCCATGGCTAGTTTAATAGGCTCGCAGTCAAATGCAGAAAACAAAGAGGTAAACACCCGATCTCCCAGGAGAGAGAAACATTTTACAGGTGAGCCGACGGAGCACCGTTGTCCGATAACTTTACTATCCAAAATGACTAACGCAAGCTTAATTGAAAACACACGCCCTAGCCTCTCAGTAAAAGAATATGTAACGAGGCAAAGGAACAGAGAACTAACGTTCTGAGGCTATTTTCGGAAACACGCAGTCACCCACAACATCGCCCAAGCTCCATACGAGGAGAGACATACCCGGAGAACGAACAGAACAATAGTTCCGAACAAAATCATCCCGCAGGTAAAAAAGGCGAACAGGACAGCTGCAACAACAGACCAACGCAAATTTATTCGAAAATAGCAAGCACTGCCTCTCAATATAATAAAGAAAACCCTGACTCCCAACAAAGGGGAACATAGTCCACGAGAAGGAGACAAAACAGGGAACAAACGTACCGAAGCTACTAACCGGCTCACAGTAACATGGAAATGAGTAGGAGCTCAAACGCATGGTCTCTCAGTAAGAAAACCAAACAGAGGCGAAATAGAGCAGAGATCTGTGGTCCCATACTTCTACGAGATAAGTAACCAAAGAGCCGGCAAGAATAAAGCCCTGCCTCAGCAACGAGACGTTAAAACAGGCGAGTAGCATGAAAGGTACAAATAACGCACACCAAATAAATAAAGCCCTAAAATCAGTACGGTAAAAATGCCCTGTCTCTTAGTAAGAACCTACTATACAGATACATACAAACAAACAGAGACTCCTCTCGCTTTCACGGAAGAAAGCAGACAGAGAGAGGAGAAAGAGACATCGAAAGGCAAAATCTAGGCAAACGGACTAAAAAGGAGAAACCAGGAAGCGAGGACAGAAAAAAGCCAGGGGGGAAGAGTCCGAATAACTACATCCACATAGGCAGGTACGCCAGGGGGGACGAGTCCTAATAGCTACTTCCACATAGGCGAGTCCCGCACAACTCCAATGAAGCACAACGGAGCAAAACGGTCTCCTTAAAAACCTAGACCAAACTAATACTGACTTAAACATACAAAGGGCAGAATAACACCACACACAAAACAGCACAATACACCACAACAAACAATCAATATAGAAGCCCCGCACGAAGGAAACAGGAGGCTTAAATAGCTCAGTGACCAAGCACAGATGTGGACGTTAACAGAAGCTCCCCAATCTCAGCAGGGCGGAGCAAGCATCTACCAAAAGGGCAGCGCCCTCGCGTGGCCACTAAGGAAAACAACCGCATAGGGAAACAGGGTTAAAAACCATGACAATAGAGGTGTTGAATGAGCTGACTGTGCTGTTGCCCTGCCCCTGCATGTGAACACTCAGGTTTGCTGTTCTGCGCCGTGTTGGCGTACTGTCAGTCCAGGATCATTCTCATGGTTGTGGGCACCCCTCTCTTCACATCTTTTAGATATGCTGCCATAGCATAGTGTGCCCTGGGGCTTTCCATATTACACGCTGGCCTCCACATTTGCAATTGTTACTCTCCTAATTCTAAAATGCCTAACCTCCTTTTCTCCTGGGGCTTCTGCCCTTCACTCACCCTGAGTTTACAGATCACTCCAGCCCTGTCCGTCCCCTGGTTGAAGCCAATGCTTTGATGCAACCAGGAGCCCCAGATGCATCACCCACCCTCTAAATAGCATAATATGCATCATTTGGACCTTCTAGCTAGTTTTAATACCTCAGACTGTAACCTGCTCATACCCATTTGAGTATTTGCTGTGATAGACCCCATTTCTGTTACCATCCATTCTATGCTTACTTTACAATGGACCGGCCAGCAGAGGAGTTTTCTCTCACCACCATTGGAGTGTTTTTTCTTCCCACAGTGGAGTTGTCCAATTTTCCTTCTGTCTCTCTATAAAGCATCTTTGTGACAGTTCTCTGTAAAAAGCGCTGAACAAACAAAATTGAATTGAATTAGCCTACTGTACACACCCTACTAAATATATATTTTTTAAATGTGACCGAGCCAGAAAAAAAAATGTTAAAGATTTTTACATGAATCATTGACTTTAAAGTGATACTGCAGTCAAAAACCGACTTTTCCCGTTGACAACCTATGTTTTGAGTTAGATTATGATCATACACAACTGTTTATGTCCGAAAATTTTATGTTTAGTAAAAATGGTTTTATCTGAGTTTTTGTGTAGACTTACCAATATGCTGGCTTCCGGGGTTTCGTGACGTCACGAATGCCTTAACATAAAAATGGGTGGACTTGAGGTGGTCCTAGGGGTGGGTCTTCGCTGGGCATGTGGTATAAAAGCAGAGAACGACGATTTTTTTTTTTTTCTGAGATTGAGACCCTTGTACTGCTAATTAGCTAGTTCAAGTTCAAATGCGAATTGCTTTGTATTATTGCTAACGTTAATATTACGACTTATATCGAGCTACAGTTATTCATATACGACGTCTTACTACTTGGTATCTTTAGCTAACTTGCCTGCATTATGCCAAGGAGTCAGAGATGTATTGTTCCTCGGTGCAACGCCACCGGCTCTGCTAGCTTTCATAATCTGCCGAGAGACCCAGCGCTGCTTAGCCAGTGGCTTCAAGCTATCGGTGTAGAGCACGCGGACTTGCCGAAGAAAGCCTAGTGTGCAACGCGCACTTCACACCGGACTGCTACCACAATTTAACTGGCTTTGAGATGGGCTTCTATAAAACTGTCGCTGAAGCCAGGTGCCATCCCAACAGTGATGGATGTAATTTTGTAATCATTACATCAGCTAAGTAAAACAGCTAAGTACAATATACCTATTACATTGTATTTGTGACATTGTGTAATTGCACATGTATTTGGCCACTATTATACAGTTGGGCCAAGCATGCCCGACTACGGCACCGCAGTATTAGACAAATCAAGAATAGCTTCATAACTACGCTGACATAACGTTACCTCAGTAACCTCACGGCAACATAGGTTTTCTGGAGGGGACAGGTCCCAACAGGTGGCCACAAGCACACCTGTTGGGACATTAGTTTTTCTGTTTACATGCAGGTTATCTGTACAAACTACAACAAAAATGCTTTTGCAAACGGTTGACATTACTGATAGGTAATAGCTAATGTGGGGTTGAATGCAACCTATTGTGTGAGCTATCTTTTATGAATACGTAACGTTAGCTAATAAACGATAGCAATAATACATTTGATGTAGCCCTAGCAAAACCAGTAACCAGTTGGTCAGTAACTTGGACGGAATGTATCGATAAGTTAGGTAATGCAAGGCAGTCTATTGTGTGTGAGTTTAGCCCCGTTTGGTCCAGAGAGAACTGGTAACTTAGCTAGCTAGTTATATTAGCTATATCATTTATGAATAATGTTAGCTAATAAATGATAATTCTCTCCGGACCAAGTGAAGTTATGAGGGCGCTACAACCAGCCATGTTCAATATACTAACGTTACTGTGTGACTGGGTTTTGCTGTGTATTTGAATGTATTCAATAGTAACGTTACTTTAGGCAGACAAACAAGCTAACTTAGCTAGGTAACGTTAGCTTTACCATTCGGTTACACCCCGGGTCTTCTCCTCGCGAAGACGTTGCTCAACTAATACAGCCATTTTATTTAGTTGTGAGGAGAGAGCTGGAAGGGGGCTGAGTCAGTTCACCAACACACCCTTTCACTCCTTGACCGTATGAAAATTCATAATATGACTACGTGGCATCATCGTCATATGACCACACCTACTCACGAGTTTCAGTTCAAATTGAAGCGGAAAAAAGGGCCTTAGAAAAGCCTCTGCAGTATCTCTTTAAAAAAGCAGTTAATTCAATTTGGCCTGAAGTGACTGCACTTTATCATCCTCTAAAGTGGTGTACGGGACAAAGTGTGTGATATAATTGGATCAATGCACTAGAAAAAAGAGCTTCGGCGCATGCAGACGCTGCAGAACAGCTCACATCCCGAACCCGGCGCTGTTCAATATTTACGTTTAGTTAGCGGCGCTGTTTGAACCGCTCGCAGCAGCTCGTCCTCATTCTGTTACCACGCACGAAGTCAAAATTCTGCTCTACGCAGATGACCTGGTTCTGCCGCCGACCAGGAAACCAGAACACAATAATGATGTCCCAAAAAAAGGGCCATATGTTAGCGAAACAGACACCGATTCACTTACGCAACATCGCCCTAGATTATACGAGCCATTATACCGCGCCCATCCGTACATCGCAGCCAGTATTGTGACAGTCGGTGCGCTAAGATGAAAGTTCCAGCGTGAAGACTAAACAAAACAAACGTAGACTAACTGTATCAGTCGGATTCTTACCCGAAAACTACACAAGCAGAAAACCTGCATGCAGGCAGCCAGGCACATATACAAACGTTCAAAAATGCGCGTTGAGGAATTACATAAACATCCAACAGAAAGCTCTACACACTGACTATACACAGAACACTTATTATGCACTGCAATGCCTGCAGCCAGGGCCGGTAGTGCCCTTTCACTCCCTCTCCCAATTCCACTTGCCTGCACGTGAACGCGCTTCCATTCGGACATTATGCTAAACGTTGGGAAGATTTGCTGATTTCACATTCATTAATTTAAAGAAATGCTGGTTAATTTCCCCATGCTTCCCTGCAGTGTCCTACCTTATCATATACAGTGCATCGGGAAAGTATTCACAGCGCTTCACTTTTTCCACATTTTGTTCTGTTACAACCTTATTCCAAAATTGATTAAATTCATTTTTTCCCTCAAAATTCTACACACAATGACAATGTGAAAAAAGTTTTTTTGAGATTTTTGCAAATTTATTAAAAATAAAAAACTTAAATTTCTCATTTACATAAGTATTCATACCCTTTGCTTTAACGTATTTCTAAAGTATCATATTTCATATTTGGTCGCATATCCTTTACATGCTGTTACTTCCTGAAGTCTGTGACCATCAACATCAAAAAACTGTCGATATCTTATTTTCAGGTACTGTTACAAGCGATACTATAACCTCTCTGCATTTGAATGGATCTCTATGGAAATTGGGGGGTGAGACTAGATTCAGCTGTAAATTACACTGGTACAGTATGGAACACATGGCTGGCTAAATGGCTGTAAGTTTGATAGCTCAAGGGTCTGAGCTATCAAACGAGCCCCAAACCATCACTTTAAGGGTTGTTTCTCCTGACTTTTTTCCCCATAGAGTTCTATAGGAAAATGAGTGCGGAGAAATAACCCTTGCAATTACTGTAACAACACCTCCAGAAGCTAATAATCGACCTATTGATTTTAAGTTTTTAATTGTACCTAGGCACCACTGAAAATGAGGGTGCACACCCTCAATGTGTTCTCCGAGATAAATAAAGAATTTGAAGTACTAACATTTTATTGACTGTCATTTTAACACTGAAGTCACAGTGACATTACATGGACTATCATTTAACAGTGGCAGTAACTAACAATGTCTTTTTTGACAGTAGCATTAAAATGGCTATCACTTTCACTCAATGCTTCAAACTGCCCAGCGCCCAATAAAGACTATAGTTTTTCATTTTAATTTATTTTTACATATTGATAATTTTATGCGGAAAGAATTTTATTGAACAAAGTATTTAACCATTATTCTTTTTTTTTAAAATTCAAAATACTTCCTGCAATAACGTCAAGGCTGAGAAACATTCATGTTTACATGCACACAGTGTTTCCCCTATGTTTTGTTTTTCTGGAGCAGTGGCTCATATGGCAGGGTGGTGGTGGGGCAGGGGGTCTGGGGGTACTCCCCCAGAAAACTTTTAATTTCCAAGAGCTCATTTCATGCATTTAACTGAGTTTTGAGAGATAATACAACAGTGTTTCCCATACCAGTAAACAACAGCGGCACACCAGCGCACCAAGAATATGGCCATTGCTACTATATTATGTAGGCTAGTAACTGACAATAAACTACAGTAGGCCTATGCTTATGTGTATATTCTCATTTGATACCAATGACCATGAAAGCCTACTCAGCTCCATCTCCAAAGGTCTAACAATAATAAATGAATAAAATTTGCCCATTAATTAAACATCTGCTGTCACTATGTTTTTATACTGAAAAAAAGATAGAAAACAATTAATCAGCAAAAACATGTTTTATTATGAGGTTAGGGTTAGACCACTGGCCTGTCGCATGGTCTTTTTGTTGCATGTTGTGCATGTTGGCTATATCACAGAATTTTATTTTTCTTTCTTTTGTAAAGAAAATCGCCATGATTCTCTGATTATGAACAACTCTTGGCTATAATTATATAAATGACAAGCATGTAAACATTATTTGGTTTACAGCGACACAGTCTCTGCATGTAACCTACAGATTCGACATACATGTTGAAGCAAGCACGAAACCCTCACTTCTGGACCGATGAGGAGACATAAATGTTAATTTCTGTATTAAAAGAAATAAACATTGTGCAGTTGGACAACAGAAAACCTCGAAATAGTGATTTGTTTAAAGCTGTTGCAGACAAAATGAAAGCTCCTGAGTTCAGTCAAACCACAAACCAAATTAAACATAGGTCATAGGTGGAAGACACTGTATTATAAGGCTAACTGATTGTCTTTCAAGATAATGCTGCTCACCTCCTTCAGTTGGGAGTAGGACTGGTTCAATCGGTTGGGCCTGGCACCAGGGACAACTACTTAATATGAATAGCTTGCTAAACGTTAGCCTACGTTTAATAAAACACAGAGACAGTCTGGATGGTTACTTTTTTACCAAAAACAAGAAAAGAAAAGGATGCCATTCGTTCCATTAGGACATTGTAAACAAAATATTACAGAAATGGCCATTTCAATAATTAACAAATAAAAAGTTATTAATCCTATGTTCTAATTGTAATGGGGGCTTGACATGTGAGGTTCAAGGGACCAAACGCAGCATGGGGATTCATTAAGCTCAAAGGCCACTGAGACGGAGAGACCCCGTATATAGGGAAATATAAAGGACTAAACTCAAATAACCTAGTTCCCGCTCTCGACTGGAGGGAAATAGTAAGGGAAACTAGGAAAAAGGGGCGTAACTAAAAACGACCCGTATAACCGGGCGAACGTCACACGAAAGCAAAGAATCTCAAGCTTGGAAAACACAACGAGCTAAAAAACACTGAATACTCAAATGTATACAAAACAGTGAACAAACGAGATGCTAACGTGAAGAGAGGAGCTGCCTTGTAGGTAACAAACAAAGGAACATACTAGTGCCAATCAAAGGGAGAACGTGAGAAGCGAAAAATAACTCCCTAGCTCTAAACGGAGCGAACTGCTTGCTGCAGGAATTGAAAGGAAGCAGTCTCCGTGTCCTAACCTACCGGCAGTGTGCCAAAGACAAGACATGCGAACACTAATAGCCCTACATCTCAATAACCGGGAGAATGGCACACGAGAGCAACGAATCTCAAGCTCGGTAAACACACTGAGCTAACACTGAATACCCAAACAGTATACTAAACAGTGAACAACGAGATGCTAACGTGGAATGAGAGATAAGGGCTGCCTCGGAGGTAACAAACAAATGAAGGAACGTAAATTAGAGCTAAGCAAGGGGAGAACACAACCAGGGAAAAAATAACTCCCTAACTCTAAGACGGAGAGTACTGCTTGCTGCAGGAATTAAAGGGAAGCAGTCTCCGTGTCCTAACCGCTACCGGCAGTGTGCCAAACGCAAGACATGCGAAAAATAATGGCCCTACATCTCAGTAAAGGGAAAGGTAACGAGAAGGCGAAAGGAACAGAGATCTAACGTTCCAAGGCTACTTTCATAGACTCGCAGTCACACGCACACATGTCAACAAAATCGCCCAGTCTCCCTATAAGGAGAGCCGTACCCGAAGGACGAACAGAACTACAGTTCCGAACAAAATCGCCCAGTCTCCATGTACGGAGACAGGTACCGAAGGACGAACAGAACAGCTGTTCTGGACATTTGCCGGCTCAATGACTAACGCAAGCCTAGTAGAAAATACTTGCCCTGCCTCTCAGTATAGATAAAGCCCTGCTTCAGTATGATAAATGCCCTGTCTCTTAGTAAGAAATGACTATATAAATATACCCACAAACAAACAAAGACTCCTCTCGCTTTCAAGGAAGAAAGCAGACAGAGAGAGGAGGGAGAGACAGAAAAGGCAACAGGTCTAGGCAAAGAAAGAAAGGAAAGACCAGGAAGCGGAGACAGAAAAGAGTGCTAATACGACAAGTCCTAATAGCTACACACACAAAGGCAAGTCCCGCGTTACTCCAATAAAATTCATTGGAGCAAATAGGTCTCCTACAGAGCCTAGACCTAACCATACCGGCTAAGGCAAACAAAGGGCAAAATAATACCAAACACCAAACAGTGCAAATAACGCAAAAAAAAAAACGAAATAATATAGAAACCCCGGAAGTAGGAAACATGGGCTTATATATCTCTCAGGCAACCACACACACGTGTGGACGCTGATGAGAGAAGAGGCGGAGCAAAACTCCACTAAAAGAGCAGCGCCCACGCGTGGTGACCGAGGAAAATGACCGCATGGGAAAAAGGCATCAAAAACCATGACAGTAATATTTTTGAAGGCCAATGGAATCGTCCTACCCCCCCCCCTTTACAGCTCCCCTGGTTTCAGTATACGTGATGTTTAGCAAGCATGATGATATGACTGAATCGATCCTATAGAAGAAAAAAAAACTCAGTTCTTTGTTTTACCATAACTTCATGTTCAAATTTTATTAGATGTTTAGAACTTAAGTTGCTGAAATAACATACCGTTCCGGATGTTGTGATTTTGTATATTGGCATAATCAATGTTGTTTGCTTTTGTTTATGTGCTAAAATTGTGCTTTTGAGACCTCTTTCGCCATGCAATGGGAGTGAATGGAGAGAGAAAAAACGTCATTCTTCATTGGCCACAATGGCCAGTTGCTGACCACTGGATCAAGTCATGAAGGTGAGCTAGAATATTACAACTCATATCGGGGCCAGGTAGCTATACAACATTATGTTCTACAAAGTTCAGTATGCCTTTAAGAAAATAAGATGGGGGTGAAATTACGGCAGCATGGCTTTCCTGTCTTACCATAATTTCACTCCCATATCTCTTTAATGCAAGGATGGTTAGACACCCAATTCATTAAGTTGACACATTCTGACCTCTCGTCTAAGACTCATTCGAGGCAACAGGTAAGGAATAAATGGGGCAGTGAAATTATGGCAGCATGGCTTTTCTGGCTTGCCATAATTTCACTCCCCCTCTTTTTTAACCGCAACCTCCGCCGCCCCCCGCCCCCCAACCCCACCCCCGTCCGCAATCACTATCCCCCCGTCGGCTATGGCAATCTCCCCCCCGGTCCGCAATTGATCCCACCACGCCACCGGCGAGAGCCGTGTCTGCCTGGAGTTACACCTTGACCAGCTGTGAAAAGTAATGGTTAAGAGACTACCTTTGTACAAGGGAATGTTCGAACCCGAGTTTGGTCACTGCTGTTGTAGGCTACACTTCTGCAAACCATTTGAACTGAACTGCTTCAGTAAAATATCCACCTCCATGAAAGGACAATATAAACACTATAATCTGTGTCAGTCACATTGGATGCAGGAGCCCTGCTAATCTTAATATTCCATTAAATTAACTTTACAAGTCACTCGGTAGAGGTAACAAGCCTAAGGACGCACTGTTTTTACAACCTCTTTAGTCTTAAAAGTTGTTTTTCATTTGTTATGCTTGCAGTAAATTAAGCAGAGGCTTAATGCAATAATTAACACATTAATGCACTTTGTGCATGCTTGTGTGTGTGTGTGTGTGTGTGTGTGTGTGTGTGTGTGTGTGTGTGTGTGTGCAAAGATAAGTGTCTGCCTGAGTGGAATAACTACTGTGGACGATGTCTGCACATGCTCTGGACGTTGCAAATTGGGAATGTGTTTGCACTCTCTCTCCCAGAGAATTAAATGGCCCCTAGAGGGGTGGATATTGTTCAGTATTGCATTGCTCTCCTGAACGCACATTCCTCCTCATTCAAAGTGTGATGGAGAAGGAGATGATGTAAAATCATGAAATTCAAAACGAGATTCAGCGTTCAGCTTTATCCAGAATTCCGACTACATATTCAGCATTGGATGAAAAAGGCAAAATGGCATCCCTCTTGAGGACAGAAGTAAAGTGCATTACAAGTGGGGAGAAGCGTCAACGACCGTGAAGGCAACTACAACAAACCGCCGTTGTCGGCAGACAGATAGGATTACTCAATTACTACTTCTGCGCCACTACAATAGGCCGCCCACTGTAGTAACCCAATATCTTTGCCTGAAGTTTTAGCCTCTTTTTTTCCAAGGTCTGATTGACTGCATGTAGCTCATAGGACTGGGCTCTGAGTGCAGGAACCTGATCCTGCTTTGTGATATCAATACACCTTCCTGTCAGGTCACTGCTGTTGCACCATTGAACAAGGCTCTTGCCCTGAGCCATTTCAGTAAATATCCAGCAGAACAGCAGGGTGAATGAATGGTTGTGTATAATGGAAATGGCAATATATATATATATATATAATATTGAAGCAATATGCTGGGTTCATAGAATAAGGCGTGCAATACTCAAACTGTTGTTTTTGGGGTGGAGACTGGCCTTTCTGTTCCTCAACAGCTCAATCCGTAGGCCCTCCATATGCCCGCCCTCATGCACGTATATATTTAATACTTAATATTAATTGAAAGAGGACTGAGATTCTTTCCTCAGTCGTCACTGATAGACAGAAGTTTTCTTTGTCTTTATTATTCAAAGTGGAATTGTTAAGAACCTAGCTGACCCGTGAATCATGTTTTACTTGATCTGTCAAGTCACAATGTAAAAAACGCAGGGGTGAATGTAACAAACTCAAGCTTCAGAAGAGCATTGCTAATCAACAAATCAACAAACACAATTTTTACAAAATGATACAATACTATTGAACACTGATCTGAGACAATTTAACCAAAACACGCCAAGAAACGCGTATACACACACACACACACACACACACACCAGCAGGGTACCGGTTGAGGCAGATCAGTTCCATCACTGAGACTACAGCACATGAGACAGAAATAATGCCGCACTTACTCACATCGACTGTATCTATCGACAAACATGTATGAACTGTATAACATCAAAAAAGAATAAAATAAAATAAAATGCAGATTCAATTTGCTTATTTAGCCTTGTGAAACTGCCATGGCGTACTCTGTCAATGGTGTGCATTTTGCTGACTAGTTCATTCTATTATCAATAAATCCTAGGAGTAAGTGGAGCAACAGAATGTATGATATTCTTATTTTCTTTTTAAAGCTATGCAGCATTAACCTATGCCTTAGTGTGCTTTCCTCTGGCTGCTTTTTAAAACGTACCTTCTCCCTCATTAGTCACTGCGAATAATGCTGTCAGTGATTAATGATGCTACTCAAAACAGTGTTAGTTAATATCTGACGGCTATGAAAGGAAAAAATATAATGGAATCCTTTATTAAAATACGCTGATCTATTGAAAAAAATTTAAAATTCAATTCAATTCAAATTCAATCATTTCATTCTTGCCAAAAAAGCTACAGAATATGAATGTGTGTGAGCAAAAGGTGGAGAGAGGGGGAGAGAGGGAAACAGACACAGCCATGAAGAGAGAGAAACAGCCTTAAATGACCCCGGTAAGTCTTGACGGGCTGTCCCTCTCGGTTAGCTCCTCACACTGTCTACACAGCACACTTTGCATTTACAGTCGCCGTACGGCCACCCGTCATATGCACTGTTTACTACAACTCCCAGAACCACAGCCTGCATGCCACCCTGAGAGCAGCAGAGCAGCTAAACAGGAGCAGGCTAATCATAACTAATTATTCGCTCCAAGACAATCAGCAAGGCCACGCATGTGTCGGGTTTGGCCCTGGGTTGGGTGTACCCCCCTTGCTAATCTGTGCTGGTGACCTGCTGGGCGGCGTTTAGCGGGCCTGTCACATTCACAGATGCTCCCGAGCCATCTCAGGGCCTCCTGGAACCGGTCCAGCACGGGGAGAGAGAGAGACGGGTCGAGTATGGCACCTGGAGCTGGGCCAGAGCCGTGATGAATATGGACAGGTTGAATAGATTAAGAAACACAATAGATTGTGACCCCATGCACTACAGACTACATCTCAGAGCCAAGATGGACACTCATCAACATTTCCTAACCGCAACCTGTCACTGCTCCCCCCGTATGAAGCTCTTCTGATAGATCACATCATTGACTTTAAAAGCCAATTTTCTTTATGCATGAGAGAGAATACTGAAAGAGAGAGGAAGAGAGAGAGAGGGAGAGGCAGAGAAAAACAAAGAGGGAGAGAGAGAGAGAAAGAGCAAGGAAGAGAGAGAGAGATAGATATTATTTTCCTAAAATTGCTCAGTTGTTGTATTGACATACAATTATCTCCATAAGTTTTGGCAATATGTATTTTAAAGTGCACCAGGCCAATAAAACATTTTATTTTGAAATTGCAATTTGGATTAGGCGCTGAGAGAGTCGTGAGCAAGAAACCGAAAACAGAGAGAAAAAATATATACAGTATACCGTATATATGTCATTGAAAGGCTGTGGTGGAAAGGCTGCAGGCCAGAGCCACTCAGCACCTACACTGCTGATTCACAGCCACAGTCTAACAATTTAACTCCCTTGTTTCTACATAGTTAAGAAGTAAGATTCCAAACCAGGATCTGTTAGAGCAGGCCCTGGCAGTAAATATGAAAAAGAGACAAAAGCCATGAGTCTCCCGCACAAGTCCAGATCTCTGTAACCTAGACGCTAGAGTTCACGCCGTTGAAAGTAGACATAACTATGTACATATGAAAATCGGACAACCAGGAAATTTAAAGGTGCAGTAGCCAAATATTTATTTCATAAAAGTTCAGAATGGTTGCATCTGTGAAATTATACCATGTAGCAGCCAAGCTACATGGCAAGGGTTTGACAACCTTCTTAGCTTTGGCAGGATGCAAAGAAATCAATGCATGCTGTAAAGACAGAGAAAGAGAGGGAGAAAGAGAGTGAGTGAGAGAGTGAGTGAATGACACAAACCTTCACAAAGAGCGCTCCCTTGGAGACCATGGCATCCTCGCCGCGCGCGTTGGGGTAACACTGGTAGTCTGCGTCCAGGATGGGGTACCGGCTGGCCAGCAGCAGGCCGCTGTTGAGGAACTTGAAGCGGGAGCAGCAGCCCTTCCAGGCGTAGCGGCCCACATCGCTCAGGAGGAAGGGGAAGTAGCGGTGCAGCTGCCGCCTCAGCTTGGCCGCCGCCCGCTTGTCGAACACCTCCTGCAGGCACAGGAAGTCCAGGTTGGCAGGGAAGAAGGCGGAGATCTCGTGGTCGAAGCCGTCGTCGCCATGACGGCGCCTGCGCAGGGCGGGCTTCTTGAACACGGAGGTGCGGTGAGAAAGCGTGTTGTTGGACACGCCCCCCGTCGCAGCCGTGGAAACGGGCCAGGGACTCCCGGGAGGCGGTGCGGCTGTCCAGGCTCCCCGCGTCCCCCTCGCCCGCCTGGTGGTTCCCGGACTGATCCTCCTCAGGGTCCGGTTCCGGGGCGCTGATGCTGATCTGGACCCCCGCTGGTTGAAGGGGGCATTCGGGCTGCATCTGTGCCCCCGCGGGGTTTGCGGAACAGTCCGCCAGGGGCACACATTCCTCCCCCTGGGGGCCGCCACTGGCAGCGCCCCCTCCCTCTCGGGGCTCCGCCTCCCCATTGCTGTCGGGCCGGTGGTCCAGGGAGGAGGTACGGCGGAAGCCGCCCCCCTGCTGGACGAGGCTGCTGAAGGAGGCGGCACTTATGGAGGTGTTGGTGGGCGAGTCGATGTAGATCTTGATCTGGGGCCGGCTGGCGCCATTACGGATGCGCCTACCCACCTCACGAGCACGGCCCTGTGTGTCCGACAGGTTGTTAAAGCGTGCCAGCGAGTCCGGCAGCAGGCAC
Organism: Synaphobranchus kaupii; assembly: GCA_029718625.1. Classification (NCBI taxonomy): domain Eukaryota; kingdom Metazoa; phylum Chordata; class Actinopteri; order Anguilliformes; family Synaphobranchidae; genus Synaphobranchus; species Synaphobranchus kaupii. Next base: position 21,888,660 of record CM056388.1, on the reverse strand, counting down.
ACATTGGCGCTGCAGAAGCAGAAGCTCCGCCCCTGCGGGCGCCACTCCCTCAGCGACCCCCCACCAGCACCGCCCTGCTCCGCGCGGGGCGCGTCGGCCCGGCAGCGGCTATAGACGTAGGGCCGGCGGGCGGCCTGCAGGGGGGCCCACATCAGGAAGCCCAGCAGGGCCAGGGGCAGCGCCGCCAGGATCAGAAGCAGGTAGAGCGGCGTGGACACCAGCACGCAGAGTGCCAGGAAGGAGCAGGGGTCCTGAGAACGACGGCGCTTCTCCTGGGAGGTGGTCAGGAAGGAGGCCAGCAGCCGGTCCAGTAGCCAGTAGCAGGGAAACACCAGCCCCCAGGACAGGCCGTTCAGCAAGCTGAGGAGGGGGCTGGAGAATGGGGCCGTGTGCAGGACCATCTTCGGCTCGGTGAGAACGCGGTGTGCGCTCGTTCGACGACGGTGAGGACAATGACAGCGACGACAAAAAAAGAAAAAGGGACAAATCTGCCCACCCCCCCTCACCCGGAGAGAGGCCTGCTACATGGTTCCCTCTGGCGCCCCCTGTAGGCACGGCGCCACCACGCGGGCGGGTCCAGAGGGGTATCTGCTCTCCTTGTCTCTGGCAGGCCCTCTGGTGGGGGAATAAGATATTACAGTCTTCTGCTGAGGGACATGGCCAGGTGGAAAGACTACAGCTCAGGTGGCGAATATCCCATATCCCTCAGGCCAGCAGGATCTACAGTACTCCGGGACATGCCAGTCCTGCTCGAACCCACAACCTGACAGGGGGAGAGAGAGAGAGGAAGGGGATGAGGGAGAGAGAGAAACGGAGAGATCAGCTCACAGCTACACAATGTGTCCCAGTGATTCACTGAAAGGAGAGCATTGGATCAGAAAGATCTTTGTATCAATGATCACGCTCACTGACAAAATAATTTAATTCATTATTATTTTGCTGGGCCAACGTGTGTGTCTGTGTGTATACTAGTCTGTTTCTGTGTACTGTATGTGCATCTGTATGTGTGTGTGTGTGTTTGTGCACACGCTCGTTTGTGTCTGTGAACATTATTCTGTCTGTGTGTTTTGTGTGTACACGCATCTGTGTGTGGGAGTTCCAGGAAAGAAATTAAATTGAATGTCCCCATAACAGTATCAATTATTGCCCCTTGATCAAGAACAGCTTTTCCATTTCTCCAGACAAAGCTGCCCTCTTTCTTCTGAATACATTGAAATGGAAATGAGCGCCGCAGATTTATTCATTCGGGTACCCCAGAGATTAGGGCTACAGGTGCTGGAGACACAGGAAGTAGTAATTGGGCATTAAGAGTGACTCATACAGGAGCAAAGCATGCTGGGAAAAATGAACATTGTCAGGAGTCGGAACCATTTTCACAGTTGTAACAAAGTTTTTGGGGCGCACAACTCTGTGTATTTGCATTATACTCACACGCACACGCACACGCACACACACATGCACACATGCACACACACACACACACACACACACACAGATATTTATTATTTGTCTGTGTTATGTGCCATAAGACCGGAGCCCCGGCTACGCGATCGACAGGGAAACCCGTCGCCTGCTCGCCCGTTACTTTGGCTGTCCTTGGCCTGTCGCTCACCTCGCCACTTGTCCCACTGCGCGGGCAGCGGCCCCCGCCTCTCTGGGATGAGTCGAGCGGAGGAAAGGAGAGGAGACGCGCTCATTCTCAGCTGCTGATGTCACTACCCTGACTCCGCCCCCACCCCTTGCCTCCCCGTCTCCCCATGCGAAGGCCTGGCAGATAGTGACACATGGGACCACCCAACCCCCCCACCCACGCCCACACCCACGCCCACACCCCCCACCCACGCCCATGAAATACAGAGAGAGACAGAGGAAGAGAGATTATATTTCCTGAACTGTTCAATTGTTCAACTGTTATTAAATACTTGTAACTGAAATTCAATACTTGTAACTGAAATTCAGATTAGGCAGTGAGAGAGAGAGAGAAAGAGAAGAAAGACAGAAGAAAAATGTTAAATTTGCCAGAGGTTCATCTATACTGTGAGATTCCACAGCCTCCTTCCATCCATCCATCTTCTGCCCACCCCTCAGACTGACCTTTGACCTGAGTAAAAAGGGGAGGGGGGGGGGAGCAGATGGTTGAATGGGGGGAGGGGCAGAGAGAAATACTGCAGTACTGATAACCTCAGTCTCACAAATCCTCACCATAATCCTCACTAGTGTTGTCAGAACCACACTGTGCCCACCGACACACACATACAAACACAGGCAGAGATACACGCATGCAGACACACAGATACAGATACACACAAAAAAACACACACACAGACTCTATAAAAGTACATCGACATTCACATACACACAGATTCAAACAGAGACGCGCACTCATATACGAACATCTGCATGCTCATACTCATATACAAACATCTACACCCATGAATACACACATATGCACACATACACACAGAGTAACCCATGCAAGCATACACAGAGACATGCACACATACACATACGAATACATCTACACACAACCAAACACACGGGCGTGCGCACACACACACACACATACACATATGCATATCATCATTCATACTACCAAACTAATACAGAAGCTTCCATTATTAATGAGTGGTTATGTCAAAAAAGTCTAAAGACCAGGGGCCACATGTATAAACAGTGCTGAGCATAAAAATGCCCTCAGAAAGTCGTGTAAGCAAGTTTCCACGCAGAAATTCAGATGTATAATATAACACGTGCTGTGAGAATCTGCGTACCTCTGCACACGATGGACACCATACAAACACAATGCTTGGGGTCCGTGTGATATGGTGACACCGTGACCGAAAGGCAGAGGCAGAAAATTAAAAAAAACATTTTAAGCAGATTTGCGGCTTTCACCCTGAGCATTCTTTTACGCATTCTTTTACTCAGAGTTTTATACACGTGGCCCCAGGGCTTTGCTCCGGATACTTTGTAAATCTTAACGCACATGAGCGCTACAGCGACATGAACAATAGCCAGGCATAATGTTGACTGCAGAGAAGCCTGTAATCTGCTAATCTGGATTGGCACAGGGCAGAGCAAGCCAGCTGTGTGCAGAGCGGGAGGGGCGGGGCCACGGATTTGAATCTTCACTGTGAGCAGGAGGCACAATGTGAGAGGCTGATTGCCTGGGGAGCTACTGAGCCCTGAACAGGAAGAGACACAAACCGCCGAGCGACACGACGGCAGACCTGCTAGAGCCAGCACACCTCCACACACACACACACACACACACACCGGGACACCGTGCAGAACACACAAGCACGCGCACACACACACACACACACAGGGACACCGTGCAGAACACACAAGCACGCGCACACACACACACACACACACTGAGACACTGTGCAGAACGCACACACACACACACACTGGGACACTGTGCAGAACGCATACGCACGCACACACACACACGCACAGTGCAGAATGCATATACACACACACACACACACAGTGCAGAATGCATACACACACACACAAGCGCACACACACACTGAGACACAGCAGAATGCATACGCACGCACACACAGACACACACACACAGACACTGCACAATTCCCACACACACACACACACACACACACACACACTCTGCACAATGCCAACACACACACACACACACTGAGATACTCTGCACAATGCCCCCCCCCCCCCCCCCCCACACACACACACACACACACAAATTGTGGCTGGAAGCAGAAGATGTGCGTGGTGTGTCCAGGAATGGTGGAAGACTAGCTGGCTCTGTGAAGCTCCTGGGCTCTGATAGTATCACCTTCTGTAGCTCCAGCAGCCACAAAGCAAACTAAACCCGGCGCGTCACACAGCAGCTCCGCTGAGTAAATAAATAATCATCAATGCATGATAAGTACCACAACAGACAGTGTGCTTACTGAAAGACGCCAGGTGCTCTCGACTGTGTCAGTCTGATTCAGATTAATGCACCAATACTGCTGTGTGTGTGTGTGTGTGTGTGTGTGTGTGTGTGGGACAGAGAGAGAGAGAGAGTATTGGTTATTTATGGGTGAGAAAACAAGACCCTGTTTGGGTGTGTTAACATGTTGTTTAGAATTAGGGTATGTGTATGCAAAAGAAAGTGAATATGTGTGCATGTTTGTGTGTGAATGTGGGTGGACCTCTCCGGAGCATGTTATTTGTTTGTGTGGATGTGTGTGTTTGTCTCTCTGCATTTCTATGTATATCTGCATATGTATATGTATGTATATACATATCTGTGTATGTATATGTGCAATTATGTATGTATGTATGTATATGTGTGTGTGTGTGTGTGTGTGTGTGTGTGTGTGTGTGTGTGTGTGTGTGTGTGTGTGTGTGTGTGTGTGTGTGTGTGTGTGTGTGTGTGTGTGTGTGTGTGTGTGTGTGTTTGTGTGACACACAGAATGATGGTATTTGATGTACCCCTCAGCATTAGGTTGTTATACAGACGAGTTCAGTTTCCGTAGTTGTGGTTTGCCGCTGCTGAATTATTGATGCAGATGAATGCTTGAAGGCAAAGTAAATGTGGCTGAGTGTTACTGATGAAGACTGGAGACGTACTGCAGGACATAATGTGACATGTTACTGTGCAGGGTGTAATGGGGTGTGTTACTGTGGAGGGTGTAATGGGGTGTGTTACTGTGGAGGGTGTAATGGGGTGTGTTACTGTGCAGGACATAATGTGGCATGTTACTGTGCAGGGTGTAATGGGGTGTGTTACTGTGGAGGGTGTAATGGGGTGTGTTAATGTGGAGGGTTTAATGAGGCATGTTACTGTGCAGGGTGTAAATGGGGTGTGTAACTGTGCAAGGTGTAATGGGGTGTGTTAATGTGGAGGGTGTAATGGGGGGTGTTACTGTGCAGGGTTTAATGGGGTGTGTTATTGTACAGGGTGTAATGGGGTGGGTAATGGTGCAGGGAGTAATGAAGTGTATTAATGTGGAGGGTGTAATTGGGTGTATTAATCTGCAGGGTGTAATGGGGTGTGTTACTGTACAGGGTGTAATGGGGTGTGTTACTCTGCAGGGTGTAATGGGGTGTGTTACTGTGCAGGGTTTAATGGGGTGTGTTACTGTGGAGGGTGTAATGGGGTGTGTTACTGTACAAGGTGTAATGTGGTATGTCACAGTGCAGGGTGTAATGGGGTGTGTTAATGTGGAGGGTGTAATGGGGTGTGTTACTGTTTAGGGTTTAATGGGGTGTGTTACTGTGGAGGGTGTAATGGGGTGTGTAACTGTGCAGGGTTTAATTGGGTGTGTTACTGTGGAGGGTGTAATGGGGTGTGTTACAGTTCAAGGTGTAATGTGGTATGTTACAGTGCAGGGTGTAATGGGGTGTGTTACTGTGTAGGGTGTAATCTGGTGTGTTACTGTGCAGGTTGTAATGGGGTGTGTTACTGTACAGGGTGTCATGGGGTGTGTTACTGTGCAGGGTGTAATGGCATGTGTTACTGTGGAGGGTCCAATGGGGTGTACCTCTATAGGGTGGAATGGGGTATGTTACTCTGAAGGGTGTAATATGGCGTGTTCCTCTGTAGGTTGTAATGGGGTGTGTTCCTGTACAGGGTGTGATGGGGTGTGTTACTGTGTAAAGTGTGATGGGTTGTGTTATTGTGGAGGGTGTAATGGGGTGTGTTACTGTGGAGGGTGTAATGGGGTGTGTTACTGTGGAGGGTCCAATGGGGTGTACCTCTATAGGGTGGAACGGGGTATGTTACTCTGAAGGGTGTTATATGGCGTGTTCCTCTGTAGGGTGTAATGGGGTGTGTTACTTTGTGGGGTGTAATGGTGTGTGTTTCTGTGCAGGGTGTAATGGGGTGTGTTACTCTGAAGGGTGTAATGGGGTGTGTTACTGTGGAGGGTCCAATGGGGTGTACCTCTATAGGGTGGAATGGGGTATGTTACTCTGAAGGGTGTAATATGGCGTGTTCCTCTGTAGGGTGTAATGGGGTGTGTTACTTTGTAGGGCGTAATGGTGTGTGTTACTGTGCAGGGTGTAATGCGGCGTGTTACTCTGAAGGGTGTAATAGGTTGTGTTACTCTGTATGGTGTAATGGGGTGTGTTACCCTGCAGGGTGTAATGGGGTCTGTTACTGTTTAGGGTGTAATGGGGTGTGTTACTCTGAAGGGTGTAATAGGGCGTGTTATTCTGTAGTGTGTAATGGGGCATGTTACTCTGCAGGGTGTAATGGGGTGTGTTACTGTGGAGAGTGTAATGGGGTGTGCTACTTTGCAGGGCGTAATGGGGTGTGTTACTGTGCAGGGTGTAAAGGGCGGTGTTACTTTGGAGGGTGTAATGGGGTGTGTTACTTTGTAGGGCGTAATGGTGTGTGTTACTGTGCAGGGTGTAATGCGGCGTGTTACTCTGAAGGGTGTAATAGGTTGTGTTACTCTGTATGGTGTAATGGGGTGTGTTACCCTGCAGGGTGTAATGGGGTCTGTTACTGTTTAGGGTGTAATGGGGTGTGTTACTCTGAAGGGTGTAATAGGGCGTGTTATTCTGTAGTGTGTAATGGGGCATGTTAATCTGCAGGGTGTAATGGGGTGTGTTACTCTGGAGGGCGTAATGGGGTGTGTTACTGTGCAGGGCGTAATGGGGTGTATTACTGTGCAGGGTTTAATGGGTTGTGTTACTATGCAGGGTGTAATGTGGTGTGTTACTGTGGAGGGTGTAATGGGGTGTGTTACTCTGCAGGGTGTAAAGGGGTGTGTTACTCTGCAGGGTGTAATTGGGTGCGTTAATCTACAGGGTGTAATGGGGTGTGTTACTGTACATGATGTTATGGGGTGGGTTACTCTGCAGGGTGTAATGGGGCGTGCTACTGTGCAGGGTGTAATGTGGTGTGTTACTGTGGAGGGTGTAATGGGGTGTGTTACTGTGCAGGGTGTAAATGGGTATGTTACTGTGCAGGGTTTAATGGGGTGTGTTGCTGTACATGGTGTAATATGACGTGTTACTCTGTAGGGTGTAATTGGGGGTGTTACTGTACACGGTGTAATGGGGTGTTTTACTCTGCAGGGTGTAATTGTGTGTGTTAATGTACAGGGTGTAATGGGGTGTGTTACTCTGAAAGGTGTAATAGGGCGTGTTACTCTGCAGGGTGTAATGGGGTGTGTTACTGTGCCGGGTGTAATGGGGTGTGCTACTGTGGAGGGTGTAAAGGGTAGTGTTACTGTGGAGGGTGTAATGGCGTGTGTTACTGTGCAGGATGTAATGTGGTGTGTTACTGTGGAAGGTGTAATGGGGTGTGTTACTGTGCAGGGTGTAAAGCGGTGTGTTACTGTGGAGGGTTTAATGGGGTGTGTTACTGTACAGGGTGTAATACGACGTGTTACTCTGTAGGGTGTAATTGGGGGTGTTACTGTACACGGTGTAATGGGGTGTTTTACTCTGCAGGGTGTAATTGTGTGTGTTAATGTACAGGGTGTAATGGGGTGTGTTACTCTGAAAGGTGTAATAGGGCGTGTTACTCTGCAGGGTGTAATGGGGTGTGTTACTGTGCCGGGTGTAATGGGGTGTGCTACTGTGGAGGGTGTAAAGGGTAGTGTTACTGTGGAGGGTGTAATGGCGTGTGTTACTGTGCAGGATGTAATGTGGTGTGTTACTGTGGAAGGTGTAATGGGGTGTGTTACTGTGCAGGGTGTAAAGCGGTGTGTTACTGTGGAGGGTTTAATGGGGTGTGTTACTGTACAGGGTGTAATACGACGTGTTACTCTGTAGGGTGTAATTGGGTGTGTTACTGTGCAGGGTGTAATGGGGTGTACCTCTATAGGGTGGAATGGGGTATGTTACTCTGAAGGGTGTAATATGGCGTGTCCCTCTGTAGGGTGTAATGGGGTGTGTTACTTTGTGGGGTGTAATGGTGTGTGTTTCTGTGCAGGGTGTAATGGGGTGTGTTACTCTGAAGGGTGTAATAGGTTGTGTTACTCTGTATGGTATAATTTGGTGTGTTACCCTGCAGGGTGTAATGGGGTCTGTTACTGTTTATGGTGTAATGGGGTGTGCTACTCTGAAGGGTGTAATAGGGCGTGTTGTTCTGTAATGTGTAATGGGGCATGTTACTCTGCAGGGTGTAATGGGGTGTGTTACTGTGGAGAGTGTAATGGGGTGTGCTACTTTGCAGGGCGTAATGGGGTGTGTTACTGTGCAGGGTGTAAAGGGCGGTGTTACTTTGGAGGGTGTAATGGGGTGTGTTACTTTGTAGGGTTTAATGGTGTGTGTTACTGTGCAGGGTGTAATGCGGCGTGTTACTCTGAAGGGTGTAATAGGTTGTGTTACTCTGTATGGTGTAATGGGGTGTGTTACCCTGCAGGGTGTAATGGGGTCTGTTACTGTTTAGGGTGTAATGGGGTGTGTTACTCTGAAGGGTGTAATAGGGCGTGTTATTCTGTAGTGTGTAATGGGGCATGTTAATCTGCAGGGTGTAATGGGGTGTGTTACTCTGGAGGGCGTAATGGGGTGTGTTACTGTGCAGTGCGTAATGGGGTGTGTTACTGTGCAGGGTTTAATGGGTTGTGTTACTATGCAGGGTGTAATGTGGTGTGTTACTGTGGAGGGTGTAATGGGGTGTGTTACTGTGCAGGGTGTAAAGGGGTGTGTTACTCTGCAGGGTGTAATTGGGTGCGTTAATCTACAGGGTGTAATGGGGTGTGTTACTGTGCATGATGTTATGGGGTGGGTTACTCTGCAGGGTGTAATGGGGCGTGCTACTGTGCAGGGTGTAATGTGGTGTGTTACTGTGGAGGGTGTAATGGGGTGTGTTACTGTGCAGGGTGTAAATGGGTATGTTACTGTGCAGGGTTTAATGGGGTGTGTTGCTGTACATGGTGTAATATGACGTGTTACTCTGTAGGGTGTAATTGGGGGTGTTACTGTACACGGTGTAATGGGGTGTTTTACTCTGCAGGGTGTAATTGTGTGTGTTAATGTACAGGGTGTAATGGGGTGTGTTACTCTGAAAGGTGTAATAGGGCGTGTTACTCTGCAGGGTGTAATGGGGTGTGTTACTGTGCCGGGTGTAATGGGGTGTGCTACTGTGGAGGGTGTAAAGGGTAGTGTCACTGTGGAGGGTGTAATGGCGTGTGTTACTGTGCAGGATGTAATGTGGTGTGTTACTGTGGAAGGTGTAATGGGGTGTGTTACTGTGCAGGGTGTAAAGTGGTGTGTTACTGTGGAGGGTTTAATGGGGTGTGTTACTGTACAGGGTGTAATACGACGTGTTACTCTGTAGGGTGTAATTGGGTGTGTTACTGTGCAGGGTGTAATGGGGTGTGTTACTGTACAGAGTGTACTGGGGTGTGTTACTGTGCAGGGTGTAATGGGGTGGGTTACTGTACAGGGTGTAATGGGGTAGGTTACTGTGCAGGGTTTAATGGGGTGTGTTATTGTGCAGGGTGTAATAGGTTGTTTTACTCTGTATGGTGTAATGGGGTGTGTTACCCTGCAGGGTGTAATGGGGTCTGTTACTGTTTAGGGTGTAATGGGGTGTGTTACTCTGAAGGGTGTAATACGGCGTGTTATTTTGTAGTGTGTAATGGGGCATGTTAATCTGCAGGGTGTAATGGGGTGTGTTACTGTGCAGGGTGTAATAGGGTGTGTTCCTCTGTAGTGTGTAATGGGGTGTGTTACTGTGCAGAGTGTACTGGGGTGTGTTACTGTACAGCGTGTAATGGGGTGTGTTACTGTGCAGGGTGTAATGGGGTGTGTTACTGTGGAGGATGTAATGGGGTGTAATTCTATAGGGTGGAATGGGGTGTGTTACTCTGAAGGGTGTAATAGGGCGTGTTCCTCTCTAGGGTGTAATGGGGTGTGTTACTGCGCAGGGTGTAATGGGGTGTGTTACTGTGGAGGGCGTAATGCGTTGTGTTTCTGTGGAGGGCTTAATGGGGTGTTTTACTGTGGACGGTGTAATGGGGTGTGTTACTATGCAGGGTTTAAAGGGGTGTGTTACTGTACAGGGTCTAGTGGGGTGTGTTACTCTGCAGGGTGCAATGAGGTGTGTTACTGTGCAGGGTGTAATGGGTTGTGTTACTATGCAGGGTATAGTATGGTGTGTTACTCTGCAGGGTGTAATGGGGTGTGTTACTGTGCAGGGTGTAATGGGTTGTGTTACTATACAGGGTGTAATTGGGTGTGTTATTGTGGAGGGTGTAATAGTTTGTGTTGCTGTGCAGGGTGTAATGGGGTGTGTTACTGTGGATGGTGTAATGCGGTGTGTTACTATGCAAGGTGTAATGGGGTGTGTTACTGTACAGGGTGTAATGGGGTGTGTTACTGTGCAGGGGTTAATGAGGTGTGTTGCTATGCCGGGTGTAATGTGATGTGTTACTGTGCAGGGTTTAATGGGGTGTTTTACTGTACAGGGTTTATTGGGGTGCGTTACTGTACAGGGTGTAAATGGGGCGTGTTACTGTGCAGGGTGTAATGGGGTGTGTTACTGTGGAGGGTGTAATAGGGTATGTTATTCTGTAGGGCGTAATGGGGTGTGTTACTGTGCAGGGTGTAATGGGGTGTGTGTTACTGTGCAGGGTGTAATGGGGTGTGTTACTGTGGAGGGTGTAATAGGGCGTGTTATTCTGTAGGGCGTAATGGGGTGTCTTACTGTACAGGGTGTAAATGGGGCGTGTTACTGTGCAGGGTGTAATGGGGTGTGTTACTGTGGAGGGTGTAATAGGGCGTGTTATTCTGTAGGGCGTAATGGGGTGTGTTACTGTGCAGGGTGTAATGGGGTGTGTGTTACCCTGTCGGGTGTAAATGGGGTGTGTTTCTCTGCAGTGCTCAATCCTGTTATGTGAAACTGACCTTTTCTGTTCCTCTTTTTTATTTGCTTTGAATGTTGCGCCCCCCCCCCCCCCCACTGGCCACCCTGGCCCCTCCCACTTTGCCCAATGAGGAGTGTGTGCCTGAGCGCGCTCAAGGGATCTCTGTTGCTATGGTGACCCATTTGCGAGTACTTGTGAAGTGTGTCATTGTTCACCGTCACTGCCTGCCGAATGAGCCCTTTCTCTTTCAGTATATAACTCTCCCTCCTGTGTGTGAGTGTGTGTGTGCATGTGCGTGTGTGTGTTTGTGTCTGTGCGTGCGTGCCTTTTTGTGTGTGTGTACTGACTCAGATCAGGGGAACTCACTGTCTGCATGCTGGCTGCTTTCCTAATACTCCAATATTCAGGAATGAATACAGGGTACAGGTCCAGCCTTGGGCCTGGCTATGATATCACCACACATTTGTTGCACGTCCAATCACAACCCTGGAAACAAACTGGTGTTCCAGAGGGTTTGAAAAAAACCTGTGGGTACGGCATGGCCTGCACACCCATGTGTTTGTGCTCACTGATCAGCGGGGAGTCGAAGAGAGAGAGAGAGAGAGAGAGAGAGGGGTAGAGAGTGCAAGATTCATTCCCGTATTCTGCTGCACCATCACACTGCCAAGTGCTATTGGGTTTTCACTGATAATTTCACTTGAACTTTTACTCTGTCAGTCTGTCAAAACAAATAATTACACAGCACTGCTATGCTGTCTCTCTCTCTCTCTTTCCTGCCTCCCTTCCTCCCTCCGTCCTTCCCTCAATCCCTTTCCCGCTCCATCTCCTTTCCTCTCCCCTTCTCCCTCTTTCTGTAATTGATCACTCGTTCTCTTCCGGACAGTGCGCGTGCCCTGGGCCTTGGGTAATTGACGGTTTAATAGTGTTAGAGGAAATGGGTAATGCCATCACCATTACCACAATGCAATCACAAGAGTAACTCAATCAGCCTCCTACTGCCACCTGCAATTCACATGTGCTATGGCTTAAACACAATGGTAAACACAACCTGCTTCCCCTATGAGTGCATGCGTGTACTTTAACACATGTGCACGTGTGTACATACGTTTTTGCATACATATGGGTACATGTGAGCCTGGGATGCTCCAGGATATATAGCATTCTGACACATGGGCACACAGTCACATACACACACCCACACACACACACATCCACACACACAGGCACACACACAAACTCACACACATAGACACACACACAAACACACACAGACATAGAGCTGGGCTCCTGTTTCCTGGCAGGGAAGGATTATGGAGACGATTGAGTATTACCCAGCATGCACCAGAATGCTAGCCCATATGTGCACTAGCATCCACAGGACTGCAGCACTAAACAGACTCTCAAATCCAGATCAGCCTGGATCAATACGGATGCGCTGATGTGCCATCATACTTTGCCACTGCCCCTCCCTCACTGCACTCTATCCTGCTCCATTGACACCCCCCGCCTAAATCCCTCTCTCTCTTTTGACACAAATTTCATCTCATGCACAGGAGCTCTGGACATCCATACTAGCATGCTGCACACTCCACCTACCCCGGCAGGTCAAAGGTCACAAAGTTTACAAAAGTGTCAAACAGGAGACTGCAGCCAACAAAGTGAGTACAGACACAACATCCAGTTAAGTACATGAAGTCAACACACACAGAAAGTACACCTAACAAAAAAACCCCATAGAAATCCTTCATTTTACAAAGTAAACCAAATGAAAATGTGCACAAACAATCCTAAATTGACAATGGCCACACATGTCTAATTAAAGGACCATGGAGCTCATTGGACACATCGCAGGAAGAGCTGCTGCCTGGACCAGACTGATTACGGGGCACATGCAGACATGCAGTCTGCCCTACAGTGACCAATCCCGCGGCCATGAGCTGACACAGTCACAGCGAGAGGACAAACGGGGACAAGCCTGAACGCCAGAGAGGAAAGAGGAGGGGAATGAGGTACTACAATGAGAAGTGAGACACAGAAATGGGAGAAGAGAATGGATAGCTCGTGGTGGGGGTGGGGGCAGAACATGGGGGGGGGTGGGGGGTCAAATACAATGGCGAGCATTTGAGTTGCGCGTGCAGAGGTAAACAGGAGGATGTTCACCATAATTCCACAAGAGGGGCAGAGAGTCACAGAGGAGTCCTTGCCTATCGCAAGTCACAATAAGTACCACAGAGCCGCAACAGATCAGGCATACAAGGCTACTCCATCTGGACCTGAACAAGTCAAAGAGCGTATCTACGTTCAGACATTAAGGCCCTGTCTGAGCTCACTGCGCTCCAATCGCAACAATCCTCAGTGGCAGAACCTGCTGCCCGTCTCCCTTACTTCCACAGAGATTGCAGCCAACGCTGCCTCCAGATGACCTGGCGCTGACCTCCTTATTATTAGGACTGCCTGCTCACTCTCACACTGAGTCTCACTGCCTGCTCACTCTCACACTGATTCTCACTGCCTGCTCACTCGCACACTGAGTCTCACTGCCTGCTCACTCTCCCACTGTGTCTCACAGCCTGCTCACTCTCACATTGAGTCTCACTGCTTGCTCTCTCTATCACACAGAGACTCCTGCCTGCTCAATCTCCCACTGAGTCTCACTGCCTGCTCACTCTCACACTGAGTCTCACTGCCTGCTCACTTTCACACTGAGTCTCACTGCCTGCTCATTCTCCCACTGAGTGTAACTGCCTGCTCACTCTCACACTGAGTGTCACTTCCTGCTCACTCGTCCAATGAGTCTCACTGCCTGCTCACTCTCACACTAAGTCTCACTGCCTGCTCCCTCTCACAATGAGTCTCACTGCCTGCTCACTCTCACACTAAGTCTCACTGCCTGCTCACTCTCCCAATGAGTCTCACTGCCTGCTCACTCTCCCACTGAGTCTCACAGCCTGCTCACTCTCACATTGAGTCTCACTGCTTGCTCTCTCTATCACACAGAGACTCCTGCCTGCTCAATCTCCCACTGAGTCTCACTGCCTGCTCACTCTCACACTGAGTCTCACTGCCTGCTCACTTTCACACTGAGTCTCACTGCCTGCTCACTCTCACACTGAGTCTCACTGCCTGCTCATTCTCCCACTGAGTGTAACTGCCTGCTCACTCTCACACTGAGTGTCACTTCCTGCTCACTCGTCCAATGAGTCTCACTGCCTGCTCACTCTCACACTAAGTCTCACTGCCTGCTCCCTCTCACAATGAGTCTCACTGCCTGCTCACTCTCACACTAAGTCTCACTGCCTGCTCACTCTCCCAATGAGTCTCACTGCCTGCTCTCTCTCACACTGAGACTCCTGCCTGCTCACTATCCCACTGAGTCTCACTGCCTGCTCATTCTCCCACTGAGTCTCACTGCCTGCTCACTCTCACACAATCTCACTGCCTGCTCACTCTCACACTGAGTCTCACTGCTTGCTCTCTCTATCACACAGAGACTCCTGCCTGCTCAATCTCCCACTGAGTCTCACTGCCTGCTCACTCTCACACTGAGTCTCACTGCCTGCTCACTTTCACACTGAGTCTCACTGCCTGCTCACTCTCACACTGAGTCTCACTGCCTGCTCATTCTCCCACTGAGTGTAACTGCCTGCTCACTCTCACACTGAGTGTCACTTCCTGCTCACTCGTCCAATGAGTCTCACTGCCTGCTCACTCTCACACTAAGTCTCACTGCCTGCTCCCTCTCACAATGAGTATCACTGCCTGCTCACTCTCACACTAAGTTTCACTGCCTGCTCACTCTCCCACTGATTCTCAATGCCTGCTCACTCTCACACTGAGTCTCACTATCTGCTCACTCTCACACAGAGTCTCACTGCCTGCTCACTCTCACACTGAGTTTCACTGCCTGCTCATTCTCCCACTGAGTCTCACTGACTGCTCACTCTCCCAATGAGTCTCACAGCCTGCTCACTTTCACACTGAGTCTCACTGCCTGCTCACTCTCACATTGAGTCTCACTGCCTGCTCACTCTCACACTGAGTCTCACAGCCTGCTCACTCTCACACTGAGTCTCACTGCCTGCTCACTCTCACACTGAGTCTCACTGCCTGCTCACTCTCACACTGAGTCTCACTGCCTGCTCACTCTCACACTGAGTCTCACTGCCTGCTCACTCTCACACTGAGTCTCACTGCCTGCTCATTCTCCCATTGAGTCTCACTGCCTGCTCATTCTCCCACTGAGTCTCACTGCCTGCTCACTCTCACACTGAGTCTCACTGCCTGCTCATACTCCCACTGAGTCTCACTGCCTGCTCACTCTCACACTGAGTCTCACTGCCTGCTCACTCTCAGACTGAGTGTCACTGCCTGCTCACACTGAGTCTCACTGCATGTTCACTCTCACACTGAGTCTCACTGCCTGCTCACTCTCACACTGAGTCTCACTGCCTGCTCACACTGAGTCTCACTGCATGCTCACTCTCACACTGAGTCTCACTGCCTGCTCACTCTCACACTGAGTCTCACTGCCTGCTCACTCTCACACTGAGTCTCACTGCCTGCTCATTCTCCCACTGAGTCTCACTGCCTGCTCACTCTCACACTGAGTCTCACTGCCTGCTCACTCTCCCAATTAGTCTCATTGCCTGCTCTCTCTCACACTGAGACTCCTGCCTGCTCACTCTCCCACTGAGTCTCACTGCATGCTCACTCTAACACTGAGTCTCACTGCCTGCTCACTCTCACACTGAGTCTCACTGCCTGCTCATTCTCCCACTGAGTCTCACTGCCTGCTCACTCTCACACTGAGTCTCACTGCTTGCTCACTCTCACACTGAGTCTCACTGCCTGCTCACTCTCACACTGAGTCTCACTGCATGCTCACTCTCACACTGAGTCTCACTGCCTGCTCACTCTCACACTGAGTCTCACTGCTTGCTCTCTCTATCACACAGAGACTCCTGCCTGCTCAATCTCCCACTGAGTCTCACTGCCTGCTCACTCTCACACTGAGTCTCACTGCCTGCTCACTTTCACACTGAGTCTCACTGCCTGCTCACTCTCACACTGAGTCTCACTGCCTGCTCACTCTCACACTGAGTCTCACTGCTTGCTCTCTCTATCACACAGAGACTCCTGCCTGCTCAATCTCCCACTGAGTCTCACTGCCTGCTCACTCTCACACTGAGTCTCACTGCCTGCTCACTTTCACACTGAGTCTCACTGCCTGCTCACTCTCACACTGAGTCTCACTGCCTGCTCATTCTCCCACTGAGTGTAACTGCCTGCTCACTCTCACACTGAGTGTCACTTCCTGCTCACTCGTCCAATGAGTCTCACTGCCTGCTCACTCTCACACTAAAGGGCTCTGCATGCTCGATCGACAACAACGTGACAGCAACACAACATGGGCTCTGCAACATCAACGCAACATCTGCGACCTTCGCAGAGGGGGTTGCAGAGGATGTCGCGTACCTAGCACAAAAATCAAACTAGCGACTGCAACGCAACCGTTCGCGTAGATGTTGCGCATCATTGATTGGTTGGTTAGCGAATGGAGGCGGGGCTGTCATATAATATTGGTTACTAAGTGTTGCTGGTTGCTAACGATATCTAAAATTAGCGATCGAGATCCAAAATAAAATAAAACCGTTTACGTTATCGATATATAAAAATAGATAGTTACATTTGTTAAATCATGAACCAGTTACAAGAACGATTATCAGAAGAAGTGAGAAAATACAAACATTTATATGACTATTCTTATAGCTAGTGATTACAAAGACAGTCAAATGACCATGAACTCATGGAAAGAGATCGGCGAGAGTATTGGGATGAACTTGACTAACTAACTTGACTAACTAGCTTAACTAACTATAACTATATTACACTATATACAAGAACACGAGCAACAAACAAACAAACATAAAGACGGCATGTTATCGATGGGTTGGTTGAGCAGGGAAATTCGTTACGTTGAAATGAGTTACGTTGCTAGGGGGGAGCTAGCTACATACGGGATACAATGTTGCATAGGCTGCGCGTAGCTTTTGCAGAAGTATAAATTGCAGAGTGCTTGCAACATTGTTGCATTGCTCAAACATGAAGAAGTTGCACAAGTTTCGCACAACCATGCAGAGCCCTTAAGTCTCACTGCCTGCTCCCTCTCACAATGAGTATCACTGCCTGCTCACTCTCACACTGATTCTCAATGCCTGCTCACTCTCACACTGAGTCTCACTATCTGCTCACTCTCACACAGAGTCTCACTGCCTGCTCACTCTCACACTGAGTTTCACTGCCTGCTCATTCTCCCACTGAGTCTCACTGACTGCTCACTCTCCCAATGAGTCTCACAGCCTGCTCACTCTCACACTGAGTCTCACTGCCTGCTCACTCTCACATTGAGTCTCACTGCCTGCTCACTCTCACACTGAGTCTCACAGCCTGCTCACTCTCACACTGAGTCTCACTGCCTGCTCACTCTCACACTGAGTCTCACTGCCTGCTCATTCTCCCATTGAGTCTCACTGCCTGCTCATTCTCCCACTGAGTCTCACTGCCTGCTCACTCTCACACTGAGTCTCACTGCCTGCTCATACTCCCAATGAGTCTCACTGCCTGCTCAATCTCACACTGAGTCTCACTGCCTGCTCACTCTCAGACTGAGTGTCACTGCCTGCTCACACTGAGTCTCACTGCATGTTCACTCTCACACTGAGTCTCACTGCATGCTCACTCTCACACTGAGTCTCACTGCCTGCTCACTCTCACACTGAGTCTCACTGCCTGCTCACTCTCACACTGAGTCTCACTGCCTGCTCATTCTCCCACTGAGTCTCACTGCCTGCTCACTCTCACACTGAGTCTCACTGCCTGCTCACTCTCCCAATTAGTCTCATTGCCTGCTCTCTCTCACACAGAGACTCCTGCCTGCTCACTCTCCCACTGAGTCTCACTGCATGCTCACTCTCACACAGTCTCACTGCCTGCTGACTCTCACACTGAGTCTCACTGCTTGCTCACTCTCACACTGAGTCTCACTGCCTGCTCATTCTCACACTGAGTCTCACTGCATGCTCACTCTCACACTGAGTCTCACTGCCTGCTCACTCTCACACTGAGTCTCACTGCCTGCTCACTCTCCCAATGAGTCTCACTGCCTGCTCTCTCTCACACTGAGACTCCTGCCTGCTCACTCTCCCACTGAGTCTCACTGCCTGCTCACTCTCACACTGAGTCTCACTGCCTGCTCTCTCCCACTGAGTGTCACTGCCTGCTCTTTCTCCCACTGAGTTTCACTGCCTGCTCACTCTCACACTGAGTCTCACTGCCTGCTCACTCTCACACTGAGTCTCACTGCCTGCTCACTCTCACACTGAGTCTCACTGCCTGCTCACTCTCACACTGAGTCTCACTGCCTGCTCTATCCCACTGAGTCTCACTGCCTGCTCATTCTCCCACTGAGTTTCACTGCCTGCTCACTCTCACACTGAGTCTCACTGCCTGCTCACTCTCACACCGAGTCTCACTGCCTGCTCACTCTCACACTGAGTCTCACTGCATGCTCACTCTCACACTGAGTCTCACTGCCTGCTCACTCTCACACTGAGTCTCACTGCCTGCTCACTCTCACACTGAGTCTCACTGCCTGCTCACTCTCCCAATGAGTCTCACTGCCTGCTCTCTCTCACACTGAGACTCCTGCCTGCTCACTCTCCCACTGAGTCTCACTGCCTGCTCACTCTCACACTGAGTCTCACTGCCTGCTCTCTCCCACTGAGTGTCACTGCCTGCTCATTCTCCCACTGAGTTTCACTGCCTGCTCACTCTCACACTGAGTCTCACTGCATGCTCACTCTCACACTGAGTCTCACTGCCTGCTCACTCTCACACTGAGTCTCACTGCCTGCTCACTCTCCCAATGAGTCTCACTGCCTGCTCTCTCTCACACTGAGACTCCTGCCTGCTCACTCTCCCACTGAGTCTCACTGCCTGCTCACTCTCACACTGAGTCTCACTGCTTGCTCTCTCTATCACACAGAGACTCCTGCCTGCTCAATCTCCCACTGAGTCTCACTGCCTGCTCACTCTCACACTGAGTCTCACTGCCTGCTCACTTTCACACTGAGTCTCACTGCCTGCTCACTCTCACACTGAATCTCACTGCCTGCTCATTCTCCCACTGAGTGTAACTGCCTGCTCACTCTCACACTGAGTGTCACTTCCTGCTCACTCGTCCAATGAGTCTCACTGCCTGCTCACTCTCACACTAAGTCTCACTGCCTGCTCCCTCTCACAATGAGTATCACTGCCTGCTCACTCTCACACTGATTCTCAATGCCTGCTCACTCTCACACTGAGTCTCACTATCTGCTCACTCTCACACAGAGTCTCACTGCCTGCTCACTCTCACACTGAGTTTCACTGCCTGCTCATTCTCCCACTGAGTCTCACTGACTGCTCACTCTCCCAATGAGTCTCACAGCCTGCTCACTCTCACAATGAGTCTCACTGCCTGCTCACTCTCACATTGAGTCTCACTGCCTGCTCACTCTCACACTGAGTCTCACAGCCTGCTCACTCTCACACTGAGTCTCACTGCCTGCTCACTCTCACACTGAGTCTCACTGCCTGCTCACTCTCACACTGAGTCTCACTGCCTGCTCACTCTCACACTGAGTCTCACTGCCTGCTCACTCTCACACTGAGTCTCACTGCCTGCTCATTCTCCCATTGAGTCTCACTGCCTGCTCATTCTCCCACTGAGTCTCACTGCCTGCTCACTCTCACATTGAGTCTCACTGCCTGCTCATACTCCCACTGAGTCTCACTGCCTGCTCAATCTCACACTGAGTCTCACTGCCTGCTCACTCTCAGACTGAGTGTCACTGCCTGCTCACACTGAGTCTCACTGCATGTTCACTCTCACACTGAGTCTCACTGCCTGCTCACTCTCACACTGAGTCTCACTGCCTGCTCACACTGAGTCTCACTGCATGCTCACTCTCACACTGAGTCTCACTGCCTGCTCACTCTCACACTGAGTCTCACTGCCTGCTCACTCTCACACTGAGTCTCACTGCCTGCTCATTCTCCCACTGAGTCTCACTGCCTGCTCACTCTCACACTGAGTCTCACTGCCTGCTCACTCTCACACTGAGTCTCACTGCCTGCTCACTCTCCCAATGAGTCTCACTGCCTGCTCTCTCTCACACTGAGACTCCTGCCTGCTCACTCTCCCACTGAGTCTCACTGCCTGCTCACTCTCACACTGAGTCTCACTGCCTGCTCTCTCCCACTGAGTGTCACTGCCTGCTCATTCTCCCACTGAGTTTCACTGCCTGCTCACTCTCACACTGAGTCTCACTGCCTGCTCACTCTCACACTGAGTCTCACTGCCTGCTCACTCTCACACTGAGTCTCACTGCCTGCTCTCTCTCACTGAGTCTCACTGCCTGCTCATTCTCCCACTGAGTTTCACTGCCTGCTCACTCTCACACTGAGTCTCACTGCCTGCTCACTCTCACACTGAGTCTCACTGCATGCTCACTCTCACACTGAGTCTCACTGCCTGCTCACTCTCACACTGAGTCTCACTGCCTGCTCACTCTCCCAATGAGTCTCACTGCCTGCTCTCTCTCACACTGAGACTCCTGCCTGCTCACTCTCCCACTGAGTCTCACTGCCTGCTCACTCTCACACTGAGTCTCACTGCCTGCTCTCTCCCACTGAGTGTCACTGCCTGCTCATTCTCCCACTGAGTTTCACTGCCTGCTCACTCTCACACTGAGTCTCACTGCCTGCTCACTCTCACACTGAGTCTCACTGCCTGCTCACTCTCACACTGAGTCTCACTGCCTGCTCACTCTCACACTGAGTCTCACTGCCTGCTCTCTCCCACTGAGTCTCACTGTCTGCTCATTCTCCCACTGAGTTTCACTGCCTGCTCACTCTCACACTGAGTCTCACTGCCTGCTCACTCTCATACTGAGTCTCACTGCCTGCTCACTCTCACACTGAGTCTCACTGCCTGCTCACTCTCACACTGAGTCTCACTGCCTGCTCCCTCTCACACAGTCTCACTGCCTGCTCACTCTCACACTGAGTCTCACTGCCTGCTCCCACTGAGTCTCACTGCCTGGTCACTCTCACACTGAGTCTCACAGCCTGCTCACTCTCACACTGAGTCTCACTGCCTGCTCATTCTCGCAGTGAGTCTTACTGCCTGCTCACACTGAGTCTCACTTCCTGCTCACTCTCATACTGAGTCTCACTGCCTGCTCACTCTCACACTGAGTCTCACTGCCTGCTCACTCTCACACTGAGTCTCACTGCCTGCTCACTCTCACACAGAGTCTCACTGCCTGCTCACTCTCATACTGAGTCTCACTGCCTGCTCACTCTCACACTGAGTCTCACTGCCTGCTCACTCTCCCAATGAGTCTCACTGCCTGCTCTCTCTCACACTGAGACTCCTGCCTGCTTACTATCCCACTGAGTCTCACTGCCTGCTCATTCTCCCACTGAGTCTCACTGCCTGCTCACTCTCACACTGAGTCTCACTGCCTGCTCACTCTCCCAATGAGTCTCACTGCCTGCTCTCTCTCACGCTGAGAGTCCTGCCTGCTCACTATCCCACTGAGTCTCACTGCCTGCTCATTCTCCCACTGAGTCTCACTGCCTGCTCATTCTCCCACTGAGTTTCACTGCCTGCTCACTCTCACACTGAGTCTCACTGCCTGCTCACTCTCATACTGAGTCTCACTGCCTGCTGACTCTCACACTGAGTCTCACTGCCTGCTCACTCTCACACTGAGTCTCACTGCCTGCTCCCTCTCACACTGAGTCTCACTGCCTGCTCACTCTCACACTGAGTCTCACTGCCTGCTCCCACTGAGTCTCACTGCCTGGTCACTCTCACACTGAGTCTCACAGCCTGCTCACTCTCACACTGAGTCTCACTGCCTGCTCATTCTCGCAGTGAGTCTTACTGCCTGCTCACACTGAGTCTCACTTCCTGCTCACTCTCATACTGAGTCTCACTGCCTGCTCACTCTCACACTGAGTCTCACTGCCTGCTCACTCTCACACAGAGTCTCACTGCCTGCTCATTCTCCCACTGAGTCTCACTGCCTGCTCACTCTCACACTGAGTCTCACTGCCTGCTCACTCTCACACTGAGTCTCACTGCCTGCTCACTCTCCCACTGAGTGTAACTGCCTGCTCACTCTCACACTGAGTGTCACTTCCTGCTCACTCGTCCAATGAGTCTCACTGCCTGCTCACTCTCACACTAAGTCTCACTGCCTGCTCCGTCTCACAATGAGTATCACTGCCTGCTCACTCTCACACTGATTCTCACTGCCTGCTCACTTTCACACTGAGTCTCACTGCCTGCTCACTCTCACACTGAATCTCACTGCCTGCTCATTCTCCCACTGAGTGTAACTGCCTGCTCACTCTCACACTGAGTGTCACTTCCTGCTCACTCGTCCAATGAGTCTCACTGCCTGCTCACTCTCACACTGAGTGTCACTTCCTGCTCACTCGTCCAATGAGTATCACTGCCTGCTCACTCTCACACTGATTCTCAATGCCTGCTCACTCTCACACTGAGTCTCACTATCTGCTCACTCTCACACAGAGTCTCACTGCCTGCTCACTCTCACACTGAGTTTCACTGCCTGCTCATTCTCCCACTGAGTCTCACTGACTGCTCACTCTCCCAATGAGTCTCACAGCCTGCTCACTCTCACAATGAGTCTCACTGCCTGCTCACTCTCACATTGAGTCTCACTGCCTGCTCACTCTCACACTGAGTCTCACAGCCTGCTCACTCTCACACTGAGTCTCACTGCCTGCTCACTCTCACACTGAGTCTCACTGCCTGCTCACTCTCACACTGAGTCTCACTGCCTGCTCACTCTCACACTGAGTCTCACTGCCTGCTCACTCTCACACTGAGTCTCACTGCCTGCTCATTCTCCCATTGAGTCTCACTGCCTGCTCATTCTCCCACTGAGTCTCACTGCCTGCTCACTCTCACATTGAGTCTCACTGCCTGCTCATACTCCCACTGAGTCTCACTGCCTGCTCAATCTCACACTGAGTCTCACTGCCTGCTCACTCTCAGACTGAGTGTCACTGCCTGCTCACACTGAGTCTCACTGCATGTTCACTCTCACACTGAGTCTCACTGCCTGCTCACTCTCACACTGAGTCTCACTGCCTGCTCACACTGAGTCTCACTGCATGCTCACTCTCACACTGAGTCTCACTGCCTGCTCACTCTCACACTGAGTCTCACTGCCTGCTCACTCTCACACTGAGTCTCACTGCCTGCTCATTCTCCCACTGAGTCTCACTGCCTGCTCACTCTCACACTGAGTCTCACTGCCTGCTCACTCTCACACTGAGTCTCACTGCCTGCTCACTCTCCCAATGAGTCTCACTGCCTGCTCTCTCTCACACTGAGACTCCTGCCTGCTCACTCTCCCACTGAGTCTCACTGCCTGCTCACTCTCACACTGAGTCTCACTGCCTGCTCTCTCCCACTGAGTGTCACTGCCTGCTCATTCTCCCACTGAGTTTCACTGCCTGCTCACTCTCACACTGAGTCTCACTGCCTGCTCACTCTCACACTGAGTCTCACTGCCTGCTCACTCTCACACTGAGTCTCACTGCCTGCTCTCTCCCACTGAGTCTCACTGCCTGCTCATTCTCCCACTGAGTTTCACTGCCTGCTCACTCTCACACTGAGTCTCACTGCCTGCTCACTCTCACACTGAGTCTCACTGCATGCTCACTCTCACACTGAGTCTCACTGCCTGCTCACTCTCACACTGAGTCTCACTGCCTGCTCACTCTCCCAATGAGTCTCACTGCCTGCTCTCTCTCACACTGAGACTCCTGCCTGCTCACTCTCCCACTGAGTCTCACTGCCTGCTCACTCTCACACTGAGTCTCACTGCCTGCTCTCTCCCACTGAGTGTCACTGCCTGCTCATTCTCCCACTGAGTTTCACTGCCTGCTCACTCTCACACTGAGTCTCACTGCCTGCTCACTCTCACACTGAGTCTCACTGCCTGCTCACTCTCACACTGAGTCTCACTGCCTGCTCACTCTCACACTGAGTCTCACTGCCTGCTCTCTCCCACTGAGTCTCACTGTCTGCTCATTCTCCCACTGAGTTTCACTGCCTGCTCACTCTCACACTGAGTCTCACTGCCTGCTCACTCTCATACTGAGTCTCACTGCCTGCTCACTCTCACACTGAGTCTCACTGCCTGCTCACTCTCACACTGAGTCTCACTGCCTGCTCCCTCTCACACAGTCTCACTGCCTGCTCACTCTCACACTGAGTCTCACTGCCTGCTCCCACTGAGTCTCACTGCCTGGTCACTCTCACACTGAGTCTCACAGCCTGCTCACTCTCACACTGAGTCTCACTGCCTGCTCATTCTCGCAGTGAGTCTTACTGCCTGCTCACACTGAGTCTCACTTCCTGCTCACTCTCATACTGAGTCTCACTGCCTGCTCACTCTCACACTGAGTCTCACTGCCTGCTCACTCTCACACTGAGTCTCACTGCCTGCTCACTCTCACACAGAGTCTCACTGCCTGCTCACTCTCATACTGAGTCTCACTGCCTGCTCACTCTCACACTGAGTCTCACTGCCTGCTCACTCTCCCAATGAGTCTCACTGCCTGCTCTCTCTCACACTGAGACTCCTGCCTGCTTACTATCCCACTGAGTCTCACTGCCTGCTCATTCTCCCACTGAGTCTCACTGCCTGCTCACTCTCACACTGAGTCTCACTGCCTGCTCACTCTCCCAATGAGTCTCACTGCCTGCTCTCTCTCACGCTGAGAGTCCTGCCTGCTCACTATCCCACTGAGTCTCACTGCCTGCTCATTCTCCCACTGAGTCTCACTGCCTGCTCATTCTCCCACTGAGTTTCACTGCCTGCTCACTCTCACACTGAGTCTCACTGCCTGCTCACTCTCATACTGAGTCTCACTGCCTGCTGACTCTCACACTGAGTCTCACTGCCTGCTCACTCTCACACTGAGTCTCACTGCCTGCTCCCTCTCACACTGAGTCTCACTGCCTGCTCACTCTCACACTGAGTCTCACTGCCTGCTCCCACTGAGTCTCACTGCCTGGTCACTCTCACACTGAGTCTCACAGCCTGCTCACTCTCACACTGAGTCTCACTGCCTGCTCATTCTCGCAGTGAGTCTTACTGCCTGCTCACACTGAGTCTCACTTCCTGCTCACTCTCATACTGAGTCTCACTGCCTGCTCACTCTCACACTGAGTCTCACTGCCTGCTCACTCTCACACAGAGTCTCACTGCCTGCTCACTCTCATACTGAGTCTCACTGCCTGCTCACTCTCACACTGAATCTCACTGCCTGGTCACTCTCCCACTGAGTCTCACTGCCTGGTCACTCTCACACTGAGTCTCACAGCCTGCTCACTCTCACACTGAGTCTCACTGCCTGCTCATTCTCGCAGTGAGTCTTACTGCCTGCTCACACTGAGTCTCACGTCCTGCTCACTCTCATACTGAGTCTCACTGCCTGCTCACCCTCACACTGAGTCTCACTGCCTGCTCACTCTCACACAGAGTCTCACTGCCTGCTCACTCTCATACTGAGTCTCACTGCCTGCTCACTCTCACACTGAATCTCACTGCCTGGTCACTCTCCCAATGAGTCTCACTGCCTGCTCTCTCTCACACTGAGACTCCTGCCTGCTTACTATCCCACTGAGTCTCACTGCCTGCTCATTCTCCCACTGAGTCTCACTGCCTGCTCACTCTCAGACTGAGTCTCACTGCCTGCTCACTCTCCCAATGAGTCTCACTGCCTGCTCTCTCTCACGCTGAGACTCCTGCCTGCTCACTATCCCACTGAGTCTCACTGCCTGCTCATTCTCCCACTGAGTCTCACTGCCTGCTCACTCTCACACTGAGGCTCACTGCCTGCTCACTCTCATACTGAGTCTCACTGCCTGCTCTCTCTCACACTGAGTCTCACTCCCTGCTCACTCTCCCAATGAGTCTCACTGCCTGCTCTCTCTCACACTGAGTCTCACTGCCTGCTCACTCTCACACTGAGTCTCACTGCCTGCTCACTTTCATACTGAGTCTCACTGCCTGCTCACTCTCACACTGAGTCTCACTGCCTGCTCACTCTCCCAATGAGTCTCACTGCCTGCTCTCTCTCACACTGAGACTCCTGCCAGCTCACTATCCCACTGAGTCTCACTGCCTGCTCACTCTCACACTGAGTCTCACTGCTTGCTCTCTGTCACACTGAGACTCCTGCCTGCTCAATCTCCCACTGAGTCTCACTGCCTGCTCACTCTCACACTGAGTCTCACTGCCTGCTCACTCTCACACTGAGTCTCACTGTCTGCTCATTCTCCCACTGAGTGTAACTGCCTGCTCACTCTCACACTGAGTGTCACATCCTGCTAACTCGTCCAATGAGTCTCACTGCCTGCTCACTCTCACACTAAGTCTCACTGCCTGCTCCCTCTCACAATGAGTCTCACTGCCTGCTCACTCTCACACTAAGTTTCACTGCCTGCTCACTCTCCCACTGATTCTCAATCCCTGCTCACTCTCACACTGAGTCTCACTGCCTGCTCACTCTCACACTGAGTCTCACTGCCTGCTCACTCTCACACTGAGTCTCACTGCCTGCTCACTCTCACACTGAGTCTCACTGCCTGCTCATTCTCCCATTGAGTCTCACTGCCTGCTCATTCTCCCACTGAGTCTCACTGCCTGCTCACTCTCACATTGAGTCTCACTGCCTGCTCATACTCCCACTGAGTCTCACTGCCTGCTCACTCTCACACTGAGTCTCACTGCCTGCTCACTCTCACACTGAGTCTCACTGCCTGCTCACTCTCCCAATGAGTCTCACTGCCTGCTCTCTCTCACGCTGAGAGTCCTGCCTGCTCACTATCCCACTGAGTCTCACTGCCTGCTCATTCTCCCACTGAGTCTCACTGCCTGCTCATTCTCCCACTGAGTTTCACTGCCTGCTCACTCTCACACTGAGTCTCACTGCCTGCTCACTCTCATACTGAGTCTCACTGCCTGCTGACTCTCACACTGAGTCTCACTGCCTGCTCACTCTCACACTGAGTCTCACTGCCTGCTCCCTCTCACACTGAGTCTCACTGCCTGCTCACTCTCACACTGAGTCTCACTGCCTGCTCCCACTGAGTCTCACTGCCTGGTCACTCTCACACTGAGTCTCACAGCCTGCTCACTCTCACACTGAGTCTCACTGCCTGCTCATTCTCGCAGTGAGTCTTACTGCCTGCTCACACTGAGTCTCACTTCCTGCTCACTCTCATACTGAGTCTCACTGCCTGCTCACTCTCACACTGAGTCTCACTGCCTGCTCACTCTCACACAGAGTCTCACTGCCTGCTCACTCTCATACTGAGTCTCACTGCCTGCTCACTCTCACACTGAATCTCACTGCCTGGTCACTCTCCCACTGAGTCTCACTGCCTGGTCACTCTCACACTGAGTCTCACAGCCTGCTCACTCTCACACTGAGTCTCACTGCCTGCTCATTCTCGCAGTGAGTCTTACTGCCTGCTCACACTGAGTCTCACGTCCTGCTCACTCTCATACTGAGTCTCACTGCCTGCTCACCCTCACACTGAGTCTCACTGCCTGCTCACTCTCACACAGAGTCTCACTGCCTGCTCACTCTCATACTGAGTCTCACTGCCTGCTCACTCTCACACTGAATCTCACTGCCTGGTCACTCTCCCAATGAGTCTCACTGCCTGCTCTCTCTCACACTGAGACTCCTGCCTGCTTACTATCCCACTGAGTCTCACTGCCTGCTCATTCTCCCACTGAGTCTCACTGCCTGCTCACTCTCAGACTGAGTCTCACTGCCTGCTCACTCTCCCAATGAGTCTCACTGCCTGCTCTCTCTCACGCTGAGACTCCTGCCTGCTCACTATCCCACTGAGTCTCACTGCCTGCTCATTCTCCCACTGAGTCTCACTGCCTGCTCACTCTCACACTGAGGCTCACTGCCTGCTCACTCTCATACTGAGTCTCACTGCCTGCTCTCTCTCACACTGAGTCTCACTCCCTGCTCACTCTCCCAATGAGTCTCACTGCCTGCTCTCTCTCACACTGAGTCTCACTGCCTGCTCACTCTCACACTGAGTCTCACTGCCTGCTCACTTTCATACTGAGTCTCACTGCCTGCTCACTCTCACACTGAGTCTCACTGCCTGCTCACTCTCCCAATGAGTCTCACTGCCTGCTCTCTCTCACACTGAGACTCCTGCCAGCTCACTATCCCACTGAGTCTCACTGCCTGCTCACTCTCACACTGAGTCTCACTGCCTGCTCACTCTCACACTGAGTCTCACTGCTTGCTCTCTGTCACACTGAGACTCCTGCCTGCTCAATCTCCCACTGAGTCTCACTGCCTGCTCACTCTCACACTGAGTCTCACTGCCTGCTCACTCTCACACTGAGTCTCACTGTCTGCTCATTCTCCCACTGAGTGTAACTGCCTGCTCACTCTCACACTGAGTGTCACATCCTGCTAACTCGTCCAATGAGTCTCACTGCCTGCTCACTCTCACACTAAGTCTCACTGCCTGCTCCCTCTCACAATGAGTCTCACTGCCTGCTCACTCTCACACTAAGTTTCACTGCCTGCTCACTCTCCCACTGATTCTCAATCCCTGCTCACTCTCACACTGAGTCTCACTGCCTGCTCACTCTCACACTGAGTCTCACTGCCTGCTCACTCTCACACTGAGTCTCACTGCCTGCTCACTCTCACACTGAGTCTCACTGCCTGCTCATTCTCCCATTGAGTCTCACTGCCTGCTCATTCTCCCACTGAGTCTCACTGCCTGCTCACTCTCACATTGAGTCTCACTGCCTGCTCATACTCCCACTGAGTCTCACTGCCTGCTCAATCTCACACTGAGTCTCACTGCCTGCTCACTCTCAGACTGAGTGTCACTGCCTGCTCACACTGAGTCTCACTGCATGTTCACTCTCACACTGAGTCTCACTGCCTGCTCACTCTCACACTGAGTCTCACTGCCTGCTCACACTGAGTCTCACTGCATGCTCACTCTCACACTGAGTCTCACTGCCTGCTCACTCTCACACTGAGTCTCACTGCCTGCTCACTCTCACACTGAGTCTCACTGCCTGCTCATTCTCCCACTGAGTCTCACTGCCTGCTCACTCTCACTCTGAGTCTCACTGCCTGCTCACTCTCACACTGAGTCTCACTGCCTGCTCACTCTCCCAATGAGTCTCACTGCCTGCTCTCTCTCACACTGAGACTCCTGCCTGCTCACTCTCCCACTGAGTCTCACTGCCTGCTCACTCTCACACTGAGTCTCACTGCCTGCTCTCTCCCACTGAGTGTCACTGCCTGCTCATTCTCCCACTGAGTTTCACTGCCTGCTCACTCTCACACTGAGTCTCACTGCCTGCTCACTATCACACTGAGTCTCACTGCCTGCTCACTCTCACACTGGGTCTCACTGCCTGCTCTCTCCCACTGAGTCTCACTGCCTGCTCATTCTCCCACTGAGTTTCACTGCCTGCTCACTCTCACACTGAGTCTCACTGCCTGCTCACTCTCACACTGAGTCTCACTGCCTGCTCACTCTCACACTGAGTCTCACTGCATGCTCACTCTCACACTGAGTCTCACTGCCTGCTCACTCTCACACTGAGTCTCACTGCCTGCTCACTCCCACTGAGTGTCACTGCCTGCTCATTCTCCCACTGAGTTTCACTGCCTGCTCACTCTCACACTGAGTCTCACTGCCTGCTCACTCTCACACTGAGTCTCACTGCCTGCTCACTCTCACACTGAGTCTCACTGCCTGCTCACTCTCACACTGAGTCTCACTGCCTGCTCTCTCCCACTGAGTCTCACTGCCTGCTCATTCTCCCACTGAGTTTCACTGCCTGCTCACTCTCACACTGAGTCTCACTGCCTGCTCACTCTCATACTGAGTCTCACTGCCTGCTCACTCTCACACTGAGTCTCACTGCCTGCTCACTCTCACACTGAGTCTCACTGCCTGCTCCCTCTCACACAGTCTCACTGCCTGCTCACTCTCACACTGAGTCTCACTGCCTGCTCCCACTGAGTCTCACTGCCTGGTCACTCTCACACTGAGTCTCACAGCCTGCTCACTCTCACACTGAGTCTCACTGCCTGCTCATTCTCGCAGTGAGTCTTACTGCCTGCTCACACTGAGTCTCACTTCCTGCTCACTCTCATACTGAGTCTCACTGCCTGCTCACTCTCACACTGAGTCTCACTGCCTGCTCACTCTCACACTGAGTCTCACTGCCTGCTCACTCTCCCAATGAGTCTCACTGCCTGCTCTCTCTCACACTGAGACTCCTGCCTGCTCACTCTCCCACTGAGTCTCACTGCCTGCTCACTCTCACACTGAGTCTCACTGCCTGCTCTCTCCCACTGAGTGTCACTGCCTGCTCATTCTCCCACTGAGTTTCACTGCCTGCTCACTCTCACACTGAGTCTCACTGCCTGCTCACTCTCACACTGAGTCTCACTGCCTGCTCACTCTCACACTGAGTCTCACTGCCTGCTCACTCTCACACTGAGTCTCACTGCCTGCTCTCTCCCACTGAGTCTCACTGTCTGCTCATTCTCCCACTGAGTTTCACTGCCTGCTCACTCTCACACTGAGTCTCACTGCCTGCTCACTCTCATACTGAGTCTCACTGCCTGCTCACTCTCACACTGAGTCTCACTGCCTGCTCACTCTCACACTGAGTCTCACTGCCTGCTCCCTCTCACACAGTCTGCCTGCTCTCTCTCACGCTGAGAGTCCTGCCTGCTCACTATCCCACTGAGTCTCACTGCCTGCTCATTCTCCCACTGAGTCTCACTGCCTGCTCATTCTCCCACTGAGTTTCACTGCCTGCTCACTCTCACACTGAGTCTCACTGCCTGCTCACTCTCATACTGAGTCTCACTGCCTGCTGACTCTCACACTGAGTCTCACTGCCTGCTCACTCTCACACTGAGTCTCACTGCCTGCTCCCTCTCACACTGAGTCTCACTGCCTGCTCACTCTCACACTGAGTCTCACTGCCTGCTCCCACTGAGTCTCACTGCCTGGTCACTCTCACACTGAGTCTCACAGCCTGCTCACACTCACACTGAGTCTCACTGCCTGCTCATTCTCGCAGTGAGTCTTACTGCCTGCTCACACTGAGTCTCACTTCCTGCTCACTCTCATACTGAGTCTCACTGCCTGCTCACTCTCACACTGAGTCTCACTGCCTGCTCACTCTCACACTGAGTCTCACTGCCTGCTCACTCCCACTGAGTGTCACTGCCTGCTCATTCTCCCACTGAGTTTCACTGCCTGCTCACTCTCACACTGAGTCTCACTGCCTGCTCACTCTCACACTGAGTCTCACTGCCTGCTCACTCTCACACTGAGTCTCACTGCCTGCTCACTCTCACACTGAGTCTCACTGCCTGCTCTCTCCCACTGAGTCTCACTGCCTGCTCATTCTCCCACTGAGTTTCACTGCCTGCTCACTCTCACACTGAGTCTCACTGCCTGCTCACTCTCATACTGAGTCTCACTGCCTGCTCACTCTCACACTGAGTCTCACTGCCTGCTCACTCTCACACTGAGTCTCACTGCCTGCTCCCTCTCACACAGTCTCACTGCCTGCTCACTCTCACACTGAGTCTCACTGCCTGCTCCCACTGAGTCTCACTGCCTGGTCACTCTCACACTGAGTCTCACAGCCTGCTCACTCTCACACTGAGTCTCACTGCCTGCTCATTCTCGCAGTGAGTCTTACTGCCTGCTCACACTGAGTCTCACTTCCTGCTCACTCTCATACTGAGTCTCACTGCCTGCTCACTCTCACACTGAGTCTCACTGCCTGCTCACTCTCACACTGAGTCTCACTGCCTGCTCACTCTCCCAATGAGTCTCACTGCCTGCTCTCTCTCACACTGAGACTCCTGCCTGCTCACTCTCCCACTGAGTCTCACTGCCTGCTCACTCTCACACTGAGTCTCACTGCCTGCTCTCTCCCACTGAGTGTCACTGCCTGCTCATTCTCCCACTGAGTTTCACTGCCTGCTCACTCTCACACTGAGTCTCACTGCCTGCTCACTCTCACACTGAGTCTCACTGCCTGCTCACTCTCACACTGAGTCTCACTGCCTGCTCACTCTCACACTGAGTCTCACTGCCTGCTCTCTCCCACTGAGTCTCACTGTCTGCTCATTCTCCCACTGAGTTTCACTGCCTGCTCACTCTCACACTGAGTCTCACTGCCTGCTCACTCTCATACTGAGTCTCACTGCCTGCTCACTCTCACACTGAGTCTCACTGCCTGCTCACTCTCACACTGAGTCTCACTGCCTGCTCCCTCTCACACAGTCTGCCTGCTCTCTCTCACGCTGAGAGTCCTGCCTGCTCACTATCCCACTGAGTCTCACTGCCTGCTCATTCTCCCACTGAGTCTCACTGCCTGCTCATTCTCCCACTGAGTTTCACTGCCTGCTCACTCTCACACTGAGTCTCACTGCCTGCTCACTCTCATACTGAGTCTCACTGCCTGCTGACTCTCACACTGAGTCTCACTGCCTGCTCACTCTCACACTGAGTCTCACTGCCTGCTCCCTCTCACACTGAGTCTCACTGCCTGCTCACTCTCACACTGAGTCTCACTGCCTGCTCCCACTGAGTCTCACTGCCTGGTCACTCTCACACTGAGTCTCACAGCCTGCTCACACTCACACTGAGTCTCACTGCCTGCTCATTCTCGCAGTGAGTCTTACTGCCTGCTCACACTGAGTCTCACTTCCTGCTCACTCTCATACTGAGTCTCACTGCCTGCTCACTCTCACACTGAGTCTCACTGCCTGCTCACTCTCACACAGAGTCTCACTGCCTGCTCATTCTCCCACTGAGTCTCACTGCCTGCTCACTCTCACACTGAGTCTCACTGCCTGCTCACTCTCATACTGAGTCTCACTGCCTGCTCACTCTCACACTGAGTCTCACTGCCTGCTCACTCTCACACTGAGTCTCACTGCCTGCTCCCTCTCACACAGTCTCACTGCCTGCTCACTCTCACACTGAGTCTCACTGCCTGCTCACTCTCACACTGAGTCTCACTGCCTGCTCATTCTCCCACTGAGTCTCACTGCCTGCTCACTCTCACTCTGAGTCTCACTGCCTGCTCACTCTCACACTGAGTCTCACTGCCTGCTCACTCTCCCAATGAGTCTCACTGCCTGCTCTCTCTCACACTGAGACTCCTGCCTGCTCACTCTCCCACTGAGTCTCACTGCCTGCTCACTCTCACACTGAGTCTCACTGCCTGCTCTCTCCCACTGAGTGTCACTGCCTGCTCATTCTCCCACTGAGTTTCACTGCCTGCTCACTCTCACACTGAGTCTCACTGCCTGCTCACTCTCACACTGAGTCTCACTGCCTGCTCACTCTCACACTGGGTCTCACTGCCTGCTCTCTCCCACTGAGTCTCACTGCCTGCTCATTCTCCCACTGAGTTTCACTGCCTGCTCACTCTCACACTGAGTCTCACTGCCTGCTCACTCTCACACTGAGTCTCACTGCCTGCTCACTCTCACACTGAGTCTCACTGCATGCTCACTCTCACACTGAGTCTCACTGCCTGCTCACTCTCACACTGAGTCTCACTGCCTGCTCACTCCCACTGAGTGTCACTGCCTGCTCATTCTCCCACTGAGTTTCACTGCCTGCTCACTCTCACACTGAGTCTCACTGCCTGCTCACTCTCACACTGAGTCTCACTGCCTGCTCACTCTCACACTGAGTCTCACTGCCTGCTCACTCTCACACTGAGTCTCACTGCCTGCTCTCTCCCACTGAGTCTCACTGCCTGCTCATTCTCCCACTGAGTTTCACTGCCTGCTCACTCTCACACTGAGTCTCACTGCCTGCTCACTCTCATACTGAGTCTTACTGCCTGCTCACTCTCACACTGAGTCTCACTGCCTGCTCACTCTCACACTGAGTCTCACTGCCTGCTCCCTCTCACACAGTCTCACTGCCTGCTCACTCTCACACTGAGTCTCACTGCCTGCTCCCACTGAGTCTCACTGCCTGGTCACTCTCACACTGAGTCTCACAGCCTGCTCACTCTCACACTGAGTCTCACTGCCTGCTCATTCTCGCAGTGAGTCTTACTGCCTGCTCACACTGAGTCTCACTTCCTGCTCACTCTCATACTGAGTCTCACTGCCTGCTCACTCTCACACTGAGTCTCACTGCCTGCTCACTCTCACACTGAGTCTCACTGCCTGCTCACTCTCACACAGAGTCTCACTGCCTGCTCACTCTCACACTGAGTCTCACTGCCTGCTCACTCTCACACTGAGTCTCACTGCCTGCTCACTCTCACACTAAGTCTCACTGCCTGCTCCCTCTCACAATGAGTCTCACTGCCTGCTCACTCTCACACTAAGTTTCACTGCCTGCTCACTCTCCCACTGATTCTCAATCCCTGCTCACTCTCACACTGAGTCTCACTGCCTGCTCACTCTCACACTGAGTCTCACTGCCTGCTCACTCTCACACTGAGTCTCACTGCCTGCTCACTCTCACACTGAGTCTCACTGCCTGCTCATTCTCCCATTGAGTCTCACTGCCTGCTCATTCTCCCACTGAGTCTCACTGCCTGCTCACTCTCACATTGAGTCTCACTGCCTGCTCATACTCCCACTGAGTCTCACTGCCTGCTCAATCTCACACTGAGTCTCACTGCCTGCTCACTCTCAGACTGAGTGTCACTGCCTGTTCACACTGAGTCTCACTGCATGTTCACTCTCACACTGAGTCTCACTGCCTGCTCACTCTCACACTGAGTCTCACTGCCTGCTCACACTGAGTCTCACTGCATGCTCACTCTCACACTGAGTCTCACTGCCTGCTCACTCTCACACTGAGTCTCACTGCCTGCTCACTCTCACACTGAGTCTCACTGCCTGCTCATTCTCCCACTGAGTCTCACTGCCTGCTCACTCTCACTCTGAGTCTCACTGCCTGCTCACTCTCACACTGAGTCTCACTGCCTGCTCACTCTCCCAATGAGTCTCACTGCCTGCTCTCTCTCACACTGAGACTCCTGCCTGCTCACTCTCCCACTGAGTCTCACTGCCTGCTCACTCTCACACTGAGTCTCACTGCCTGCTCTCTCCCACTGAGTGTCACTGCCTGCTCATTCTCCCACTGAGTTTCACTGCCTGCTCACTCTCACACTGAGTCTCACTGCCTGCTCACTCTCACACTGAGTCTCACTGCCTGCTCACACTGGGTCTCACTGCCTGCTCATTCTCCCACTGAGTTTCACTGCCTGCTCACTCTCACACTGAGTCTCACTGCCTGCTCACTCTCACACTGAGTCTCACTGCCTGCTCACTCTCACACTGAGTCTCACTGCATGCTCACTCTCACACTGAGTCTCACTGCCTGCTCACTCTCACACTGAGTCTCACTGCCTGCTCACTCCCACTGAGTGTCACTGCCTGCTCATTCTCCCACTGAGTTTCACTGCCTGCTCACTCTCACACTGAGTCTCACTGCCTGCTCACTCTCACACTGAGTCTCACTGCCTGCTCACTCTCACACTGAGTCTCACTGCCTGCTCACTCTCACACTGAGTCTCACTGCCTGCTCTCTCCCACTGAGTCTCACTGCCTGCTCATTCTCCCACTGAGTTTCACTGCCTGCTCACTCTCACACTGAGTCTCACTGCCTGCTCACTCTCATACTGAGTCTCACTGCCTGCTCACTCTCACACTGAGTCTCACTGCCTGCTCACTCTCACACTGAGTCTCACTGCCTGCTCCCTCTCACACAGTCTCACTGCCTGCTCACTCTCACACTGAGTCTCACTGCCTGCTCCCACTGAGTCTCACTGCCTGGTCACTCTCACACTGAGTCTCACAGCCTGCTCACTCTCACACTGAGTCTCACTGCCTGCTCATTCTCGCAGTGAGTCTTACTGCCTGCTCACACTGAGTCTCACTTCCTGCTCACTCTCATACTGAGTCTCACTGCCTGCTCACTCTCACACTGAGTCTCACTGCCTGCTCACTCTCACACTGAGTCTCACTGCCTGCTCACTCTCACACAGAGTCTCACTGCCTGCTCACTCTCATACTGAGTCTCACTGCCTGCTCACTCTCACACTGAGTCTCACTGCCTGCTCACTCTCCCAATGAGTCTCACTGCCTGCTCTCTCTCACACTGAGACTCCTGCCTGCTTACTATCCCACTGAGTCTCACTGCCTGCTCATTCTCCCACTGAGTCTCACTGCCTGCTCACTCTCACACTGAGTCTCACTGCCTGCTCACTCTCCCAATGAGTCTCACTGCCTGCTCTCTCTCACGCTGAGAGTCCTGCCTGCTCACTATCCCACTGAGTCTCACTGCCTGCTCATTCTCCCACTGAGTCTCACTGCCTGCTCATTCTCCCACTGAGCCTCACTGCCTGCTCTCTCTCACGCTGAGAGTCCTGCCTGCTCACTATCCCACTGAGTCTCACTGCCTGCTCATTCTCCCACTGAGTCTCACTGCCTGCTCATTCTCCCACTGAGTCTCACTGCCTGCTCACTCTCATACTGAGTCTCACTGCCTGCTGACTCTCACACTGAGTCTCACTGCCTGCTCACTCTCACACTGAGTCTCACTGCCTGCTCCCTCTCACACTGAGTCTCACTGCCTGCTCACTCTCACACTGAGTCTCACTGCCTGCTCCCACTGAGTCTCACTGCCTGGTCACTCTCACACTGAGTCTCACAGCCTGCTCACTCTCACACTGAGTCTCACTGCCTGCTCATTCTCGCAGTGAGTCTTACTGCCTGCTCACACTGAGTCTCACTTCCTGCTCACTCTCATACTGAGTCTCACTGCCTGCTCACTCTCACACTGAGTCTCACTGCCTGCTCACTCTCACACTGAGTCTCACTGCCTGCTCACTCTCACACAGAGTCTCACTGCCTGCTCACTCTCATACTGAGTCTCACTGCCTGCTCACTCTCACACTGAATCTCACTGCCTGGTCACTCTCCCAATGAGTCTCACTGCCTGCTCTCTCTCACACTGAGACTCCTGCCTGCTTACTATCCCACTGAGTCTCACTGCCTGCTCATTCTCCCACTGAGTCTCACTGCCTGCTCACTCTCAGACTGAGTCTCACTGCCTGCTCACTCTCCCAATGAGTCTCACTGCCTGCTCTCTCTCACGCTGAGACTCCTGCCTGCTCACTATCCCACTGAGTCTCACTGCCTGCTCATTCTCCCACTGAGTCTCACTGCCTGCTCACTCTCACACTGAGGCTCACTGCCTGCTCACTCTCATACTGAGTCTCACTGCCTGCTCTCTCTCACACTGAGTCTCACTCCCTGCTCACTCTCCCAATGAGTCTCACTGCCTGCTCTCTCTCTCACACTGAGTCTCACTGCCTGCTCACTTTCATACTGAGTCTCACTGCCTGCTCACTCTCACACTGAGTCTCACTGCCTGCTCACTCTCCCAATGAGTCTCACTGCCTGCTCTCTCTCACACTGAGACTCCTGCCAGCTCACTATCCCACTGAGTCTCACTGCCTGCTCACTCTCACACTGAGTCTCACTGCCTGCTCACTCTCACACTGAGTCTCACTGCTTGCTCTCTGTCACACTGAGACTCCTGCCTGCTCAATCTCCCACTGAGTCTCACTGCCTGCTCACTCTCACACTGAGTCTCACTGCCTGCTCACTCTCACACTGAGTCTCACTGTCTGCTCATTCTCCCACTGAGTGTAACTGCCTGCTCACTCTCACACTGAGTGTCACATCCTGCTAACTCGTCCAATGAGTCTCACTGCCTGCTCACTCTCACACTAAGTCTCACTGCCTGCTCCCTCTCACAATGAGTCTCACTGCCTGCTCACTCTCACACTAAGTTTCACTGCCTGCTCACTCTCCCACTGATTCTCAATCCCTGCTCACTCTCACACTGAGTCTCACTATCTGCTCACTCTCACACAGAGTCTCACTGCCTGCTCACTCTCACACTGAGTTTCACTGCCTGCTCATTCTCCCACTGAGTCTCACTGACTGCTCACTCTCCCACTGAGTGTCATTACCTGCTCACTCTCCCAATGAGTCTCACTGCCTACTCACTCTCACATTGAGTCTCACTGCCTGCTCACTCTCCCACTGAGTCTCACTGACTGCTCACTCTCACACTGAGTGTCACTGCCTGCTCACTCTCCCACTGAGTCTCACTGCCTGCTCACTCTCACGCAGAGTCTCACTGCCTGCTCACTCTCACACTGAGTCTCACTGCCTGCTCATTCTACAACTGAGTCTCACTGACTGCTCACTCTCACACTGAGTGTCACTGCCTGCTCACTTTCAGACTGAGTGTCACTGCCTGCTCACTCTTCCAATGAGTCTCGCTGCCTGCTCACTCTCACACTAAGTCTCACTGCCTGCTCTCTCTCACAATGAGTCTCACTGCCTACTCACTCTCACACTGAGTCTCACTGCCTGCTCATTCTCCCACTGAGTGTAACTGCCTGCTCACTCTCACACTGAGTGTCACTTCCTGCTCACTCTAACACTGAGTCTCACTGCCTGCTCACTCTCACACTGAGTCTCACTGCCTGCTCATTCTACAACTGAGTCTCACTGACTGCTCACTCTCCCACTGAGTGTCACTGCCTGCTCACTTTCACACTGAGTGTCACTGCCTGCTCACTCTCACACTAAGTCTCACAGCCTGCTCTCTCTCACAATGAGTCTCACTGCCTACTCACTCTCACATTGAGTCTCACTGCCTGCTCACTCTCCCACTAAGTCTCACTGCCTGCTCTCTCTCACACTGAGACTCCTGCCTGCTCACTCTCCCACTGAGTCTCACTGCATGCTCACTCTCACACTGAGTTTCACTGCCTGCTCACTCTCACACTGAGTCTCACTGCCTGCTCACTCCCACACTGAGTCTCAATGCCTGCTCACTCTCACACTGAGTCTCACTATCTGCTCACTCTCACACAGAGTCTCACTGCCTGCTCACTCTCACACTGAGTTTCACTGCCTGCTCATTCTCCCACTGAGTCTCACTGACTGCTCACTCTCCCAATGAGTCTCACAGCCTGCTCACTCTCACACTGAGTCTCACTGCCTGCTCACTCTCACATTGAGTCTCACTGCCTGCTCACTCTCACACTGAGTCTCACAGCCTGCTCACTCTCACACTGAGTCTCACTGCCTGCTCACTCTCACATTGAGTCTCACTGCCTGCTCACTCTCACACTGAGTCTCACTGCCTGCTCATTCTCCCACTGAGTCTCACTGCCTGCTCATTCTCCCACTGAGTCTCACTGCCTGCTCACTCTCACACTGAGTCTCACTGCCTGCTCATACTCCCACTGAGTCTCACTGCCTGCTCACTCTCACACTGAGTCTCACTGCCTGCTCACTCTCAGACTGAGTGTCACTGCCTGCTCACACTGAGTCACACTGCATGCTCACTTTCACACTGAGTCTCACTGCCTGCTCACTCTCACACTGAGTCTCACTGCCTGCTCACTCTCACACTGAGTCTCACTGCCTGCTCACTCTCACACTGAGTCTCACTGCCTGCTCATTCTCCCACTGAGTCTCACTGCCTGCTCACACTGAGTCTCACTGCCTGCTCACTCTCACACTGAGTCTCACTGCCTGCTCACTCTCACACTGAGTCTCACTGCCTGCTCACTCTCACACTGAGTCTCACTGCATGCTCACTCTCACACTGAGTCTCACTGCCTGCTCACTCTCACACTGAGTCTCACTGCCTGCTCACTCTCACACTGAGTATCACTGCCTGCTCACACTCACACTGAGTCTCACTGCCTGCTCACTCTCCCAATGAGTCTCACTGTCTGCTCACTCTCACACTGAGTCTCACTGCCTGCTCTCTCCCACTGAGTCTCACTGCCTGCTCATTCTCCCACTGAGTTTCACTGCCTGCTCACTCTCACACTGAGTCTCACTGCCTGCTCACTCTCACACTGAGTCTCACTGCCTGCTCTCTCCCACTGAGTCTCACTGCCTGCTCATTCTCCCACTGAGTTTCACTGCCTGCTCACTCTCACACTGAGTCTCACTGCCTGCTCATTCTCCCACTGAGTTTCACTGCCTGCTCACTCTCACACTGAGTCTCACTGCCTGCTCACTCTCACACTGAGTCTCACTGCCTGCTCACTCTCACACAGAGTCTCACTGCCTGCTCACTCTCACACTGAGTCTCACTGCCTGCTCACTCTCACACTGAGTCTCACTGCCTGCTCACTCTCCCAACGAGTCTCACTGCCTGCTCACTCTCACACTGAGTCTCACTGCCTGCTCACTCTCACACTGAGTCTCACTGCCTGCTCACTCTCACACTGAGTATCACTGCCTGCTCACACTCACACTGAGTCTCACTGCCTGCTCACTCTCCCAATGAGTCTCACTGCCTGCTCACTCTCACACTGAGTCTCACTGCCTGCTCTCTCCCACTGAGTCTCACTGCCTGCTCATTCTCCCACTGAGTTTCACTGCCTGCTCACTCTCACACTGAGTCTCACTGCCTGCTCACTCTCACACTGAGTCTCACTGCCTGCTCTCTCCCACTGAGTCTCACTGCCTGCTCATTCTCCCACTGAGTTTCACTGCCTGCTCACTCTCACACTGAGTCTCACTGCCTGCTCATTCTCCCACTGAGTTTCACTGCCTGCTCACTCTCACACTGAGTCTCACTGCCTGCTCACTCTCACACTGAGTCTCACTGCCTGCTCACTCTCACACAGAGTCTCACTGCCTGCTCACTCTCACACTGAGTCTCACTGCCTGCTCACTCTCACACTGAGTCTCACTGCCTGCTCACTCTCCCAATGAGTCTCACTGCCTGCTCACTCTCACACTGAGTCTCACTGTCTGCTCTCCCACACTGAGTCTCACTGCCTGCGAACTCTCACCCTGAGTCTCACTGTCTGCTCACTGTCACACTGAGTCTCACTGCCTGCTCTGTCACACTGAGTCTCACTGCCTGCTCACTCTCACACTGAGTCTCACTGCCTGCTCTGTCACACTGAGTCTCACTGCCTGCTCACTCTCACATTGAGTCTCACTGCCTGCGCACTCTCACACTGAGTCTCACTGCCTTCTCGCTGCTTCATTGTTTTCACTGTTAAACTGTTTCTCAGTGAGTCTCATTGCTTTGTCTAACTGTGGCATATCTCTGTCTCACTGTGTCTCAGTGCATTTGCTGCCTTTTACTGTTGGTCTTTATCTTCACAAGGTGTTCTTTAAATGTCCTTGCAAGAACTGCAAAACGCATACAAACACAAATCAATCTTTGTTTGAACCTGTGTTTGAATCTGTAAATGTTTTCATTCATTCTGTTGATTGCTCAACTTGCCAAACCATCTGCAAAGAAAAAAGGAACACTTACATTTGATTATGCGTCAGCTTTTGGGACACAAGCTGACAGATCCAGGATTTCAGCTGCAAGAATGAGGCCATTCAGAAACTGCGGAGCTCAGTCTGTAAATATCAGCATCATTTCTCAATGGACGCTTCTGTCCTAAGCCAGGCGGCAGAAAATGTGGTGGTCACCCAGTTGAACCTAGATGAACAGTTGAGCCTCCCTGTACGTCACTACCACCCCCCGGCCCCACCTCCCATCTCAACCACTGCCCCACACGGG
Organism: Synaphobranchus kaupii; assembly: GCA_029718625.1. NCBI lineage: Eukaryota > Metazoa > Chordata > Actinopteri > Anguilliformes > Synaphobranchidae > Synaphobranchus > Synaphobranchus kaupii. Next base: position 21,847,041 of record CM056388.1, on the reverse strand, counting down.
CCATTCCACAAACATAGTACATAAGGGGGGGGGGGGGGGGGGGGGGGGCTAAAAATAGCCCTGACCATCAGAGACTGCTGTTCTGCATGTTTGTTGATATAATCTGAAGAAATCCTATTTGGGAAGGGAAAAGAAAGACTTCTGAACTGTACATAAGTTTAACTCCTATGAGTTCTGTTTACTTAGTGTGTGTGTGTATGTGTACGTGCATGAGTGTGTGTGCGTGTATGTGCATGTGCGAGAATGTGTGTTTGCACATGCATGTGTGTGCCTATGTAATTGTGCATAGGAATGTGAGTCTGTGAGATTGTATATCTCCTAATTCAGGGGTTGTGGCCTTAATTAAGGTGGCATACACACACACATGCACAAAAGCACGCACTTATTCGCACACCCACACACAGACACCACCATCATGAAAAGAGAAATGAAACCCCTGTCAGAGTGTGACCTCTTGGTTTTGCGCGCTGACACCGTGCCTGGCTCGTTTCGCAGATGCACGAGGCAGCGTGAAAGGCGCTCCTTTGCCATGGCGAGACAATCCCCTTGATTAGCGAGCGTGGGACGTGCTGGGAAAATTGCTCCCCTGACAAGAGACTTAAGATTCACACTGATTCACACTGCCGCTCATTTCTGCTCAAGTGGAGCTTGTGATTGTGCCGCTCAGTCGTGACCGGCTTGAGCAGTTCATTAAAGTTCAGTCGCAGTGACTCCGCCGCAATATTTTCATCGGGAGAGTTAAGACGATGAAGCTGTTAATCCTTCAGTATAATTTTTGGCCACACAGTTGATAAAATAAATATGCACCCCTGCTTCATACAAGTAGGGCTATCCCCACGGACCCCTGTGCACAATAAAATGTTAAGTGATTACTGAATTATAACACCGTATACTATATAAATCCAATAGTGGTTAAATGTAGGCTACTCTATTGGAGTAGAACATGCTGTGTAAGAAATGATTTCAGGCTGTATATTTCACGGAGCAGCAATGCAGCTCGGCTGAACGTTCAACCCTCCTCCACTCCGTGCCTCATTATCGAACAGAGCTTGAAGTTCGCGGGGAATGCAGAGCGACATGTCAACCTCCAGGACCCAGGACAACCTCATTAACACGCAAGCACTCCGAGAGAGCCCCAGGCCAATAAACAAACAGTTCACTATTGACACATGAGGGCCCGTGCGCCACGATGGGTTTATCATCTCTGGAAGCTGGCGCTGTCACATCCGTAGGCAAATGAAACGCCAGAACCAGGTAGCCTACGCGAATTCTAAACCTCCCGGCAAGAAACCGCGTAAGCTTTGCGTGCTTGACTTTTAGCTTTGTGTCTGACTACAGCATGTGTGCATCTACACCCGTGATATCATCTGTGTGCGTGTGTGCGCGCGCGAGAGAGAGTGTGTGTGTCTGGGAGTTTTATAGCCCACTGACTTTTTTTCACCACGTCAGCCAAACGGACGCAGGGGCGCAGACGGAACAGTCTATAAGCAGAGCAACAGAACCACGCCTTATTCACTGAAAGCGAAGCGTAAGGGTTACACAACTCTAATCACGACTAATCACTTCCGATCAGGATTCAGAACAAACCCAAGCCCAAACCTGGGAGCCAGCTTTTTCATATAGGCTAGGCTAAATAACCTACACTCGCGTGTATGTGTATCTTTATTCTCATATTGTATTGCAACACACAGCATTTGCTTCGAAAAACATGTGCATTATTAATTAAAGGCTACACGCAGTTCGAGGCGCACAGAAAATTTCGCGGAGCTCACAAAGCGGACACCACTTCACACCCTCTGGGTAAGGCAACAAAGCAGCAGCCCTCGGGTATGACAGCGCGCGCGCGACTGAGAGACACGATAGGGATGTACAGTAGGCTACTCTCTCACAGTTCCCTCCGCGAGACCGAGTGGCACTTCAATCCAGTCAGTGCTAAACTATGATCCGGTGAAAAGAGAGGAATATAACTATGGAAGCATTACATTTATATAGCTTTAAGATATATACTGTTGTCAGAGTAACCGGCAATTGAACGGATGTAGAGTAGCCTACAGTTTTCACAGCGCGCGATTTGAGATGGACGGCCCTCTTGATGGCTCATCAATGGACGCACACGGCGACTCGCGACGGCTTACCTCCAAAGCCTCCTGCTCTCGAACACAATCCCTCCTCAAACACATGCAAATAACAGTCAAATCACACCCACCCGATGACTCGCAGACTGCGAGGAAAGGCGCTTAAGGTAACAAAGAATCGCTTTGCTTTTAGCTAAACGTCTGCGAAAGTAGTAGCCTAGGTACGAGAACAGTCGCGCTGAACCGTTGCTTTAGCAACGTGGTCTAGGGTTCTTTGGTCAATTTTTCACGCCTTCTCTTTCATCGTTTCCTTCCTGGCTGCTCTCTATTTCAGATTGATAGAAAGAGAGAGAGCGAGAGAGAGAGAGAACCCGGTAGTGTACTTACAGTTTCAATGGCGTGGTTTACAAACAGGTGGGGAACTTGTTCGTCCGTTTCCCCCCCTCCCTCTACATCAAAAGCAGTAAGTGGTGCTTCACTCAACGCTCTCGAAAATGTCAATCAACAGACCACCGTGTAGCCGCTGCGCTTCTCACGACGGACTGCATGGATTTCTTCTCCAGCACCACCACACTTTGAACAGCTCCATTGACGTCACCTTCCTCAAGCTACGACGCCACACCCTTTTGATGAAGACCCCCGCCAATAGCGAGAAGGAAGAACAACCAATCATCTGACTCCCTCATCTTCCCTAACCCCACCCAATCCAACAACGATTGGCCAAAGTCTACTGCTAGTGAATCTTCTCTAATTGCTAGCAGGATAACAAGCCAGGATATGCGGATATTCCCGCTTTTCCAGATGAAAAATACTACACTGTCTTGAAAATGAAAGCCAGCATATTTCATGTTCCCAGATTCCTCCATGATTTGGCGCCATTCCAGATCTGGAATTACATGGGACTACATTACCCAGATAAAACAGGAGCGTTAATGCACGGTTTCCATCGCTACCGTGAACGCTGTTTATTTAACAAAGTGGCGTAGAAGGAAAGTCTTTTAAAAAGCAACAAATAGACACACTACCGATTCTCCGAAAAGCTTTTCTTTATTTTTTGCAAATTATGTAGGCTAGGCACTAATGCAATAATGGAAACACATAAACCGGTTGCAAAGAGTGAACTGTTCAATAAAAAAGTGTTGCCGAATTGGTGGTCTGTTAGCATTTTTTTTGCCACCTACCGCCATTCTGTAATTTTACTAGTTTCATGGAACATTCAACTCCTTAGAGGGACAAAGAGTGAATCATGAATGCGTGAAATAGGGCAGCGATTGATTTTCTGTAAGAATATGTTTTACCACTCAGCATTGCTTTGAAATCATGTTCTAGGCCTACTTATGATTTACATTGCATTTACATTGCCAGATTAATCTCACCCTTCATCGACACTGTTGAGATAAGTGCACTTCACGAGCCGAATTCGTTCAGAGAACCTCGCACCAGTCACGAAACGCAGCTCGCAGAAAGTAGGCTTCCCACTTAGTAATCGACCGATCTAGCAACATGTAGGATATCTTTCAATAAGAATTTCTGTTTACGTGTAATCATGTGTATTCAAATTTGAGACAGCACTGTTTTAAGGTGCTGCATGTAGGCTACTATCTTCTCTGAGGTCATTTGAATTTGAAAGGAAAATAATATTTGCACAAAACGTATTTATCTCATAATTGTAAGTTAAAAAATGGGTTTAAGAAGGAGACAAACAAGGCACAAACCAATTCTTGAAAGTCTTGGGCTCTTGACGTAAGGCTGTGGAAAGCAACAGGAACAGATGGGCTACCTAATGAGGTCCTAAAATCTCAGAAATTACTGCAAGCTCCATTTTATCTTTTACAAACATGTTTTGAAAGTGGGTTCATCCCATCAACATGGTATAGATTTATCATTGCATCAATACCAAGAGCATCACAAAGTGATCCAAGGGATTCAATTAATTACTGAGGCATCACTCTTATAAGCATAGTTTAGGTATTGGTATTTTAAACAACAGGCTTAGTACCTGTAAATGGCAGGTACTTGGTCTAGATGAGCAAAATGGGGTTTGGACACATATCTAGAGGTAGAAGTAGAATGCAAGAAAGTAAAACCACAGCATGATTTGTTGACTTCCAAAGGGAATTTGGTAGATAATATAGAGCACCAATAACCTGTGTGCAGGTAAAAAATATGTAGATGACACAGCAAATAAATTTAAAAAATATTGCGTGTAAGATTAGCTGACATGACTCCGGGTATTCTACAATGATGATATAATCCGTCTAGCTAAGACTGATGATTTGCAAAATATGTTGATCACTGTCAATCTTTGGTGCACCAAATTGACTAAATTGAGATTAATAATTAACCAAGAAAGGAAAATCCCAGATTATACATTTTAGAAAAAAAGGAACAATGAGGATTGTATGCGACTTTTCTTCTCATATAGTAAATAAATACCATGGTTTGATTTTTGATTAATATATGACATTTGAAGATGGTGTAAGATGTTTAGTATAGGGTGCAGGTAGAGCTTATGGGACCTAGAATATACGTATGTAAAATTAAATTTTGTAAAGCCCATGGTTATTATGCATGCTCACAGCTCTATAATTCCTGTCTGAACTATGCAGCTGCATAATGGGGTTTTAAAGAATCTATGAACGCGAGCTCCATCCAAAACAAGGCAATACATTATTTCTTACAAGTGCACAAATTAGCATTAAAGCTGGTTATTCAATCTGGCATGGATATGGAGCCTAATGAGATAAGGCAAAGGGCTGTAGTGGTTAGGCCTGGGAACTGCCTAATCAATATGTCTGAAGACAGAATAACAGAGGTCATCAAATGGGATCAAATACACAACTACCCTTGGACAAAGGAACATAAGGCTATATTACTGAGACTGATTTACAGCACATCTTCAGCAATAAGTTATAAAGTAATGTCAATACCATTGAACACACACTATTCCTAAATAATGTTACAGTGATATATATATATATATATATATATAAAGTCAAAACTCATAACTTACAACTAACTATGCTCCAGAACCCTATGACATTCTACATCTAAGGTCCTTGTGTGCCTCATTGACAATTTGAGTAGTTAGGTTAATGGGTCTATTAGGAAATGGGAAATGAATAGAAATGATTACCTCCTTTTGATAAAATGCAAGAAAATAAGTTATTTTGGTCTGGGATGGTATGAAGCTTGAGTGGCTGTTTAGAAAAAAGATTATTAGGGACAGTAAATTTTATTTCCAAGGACTGGAACAGTAGGCAAAATGTATTATGTTTGAAATATGAGGTTAAGTTTATTTTTCTTGTTCTGTATTACAGTTTTAAGGCTATGTATTTCAGTTATGTATTACATATGCAGAGACTTTTCCTTTTATGATAAATAATGTTTTTATGTTCCGAGGTTATCACTTGGCTCCTTTCTCAGTGCAGATAACACTGGCTTGTCTCTTACAGCAGATAACACTGACCTGTCTCTCAGTGCAGATAACACAGGATTGTCTCTCAGGGCAGATAACACTGCCCTGTCTCTCAGTGCAGATAACACTGGATTGTCTCTCGGGGCAGATGACACTGGATTGTCTCTCGGGGAAGATAACACTGGATTGTCTCTCGGGGCAGATAACACTGACCTGTCTCTCAGTGCAGATAAAACTGACCTGTCTCTTAGGACAGATAACACTGGATTGTCTCTCAGGGCAGATAACACTGTCCTGTCTCTCAGGACAGATAACACTGACCTGTCTCTCAGTGCAGATAACACTGTCCTGTCTCTCAGGACAGATAACACTGGCCGGTCTCTCAGTGCAGATAACACTGGCCTGTCTCTCAGTGTAGATAACATTAGCCTGTCTCTCAGGGCAGATAACACTAACCTGTCTCTCAGTGGTGCATATAACATTGACCTGTCTGCAACTGTGCAGAATAACATGGAAAATGTATCAATGCACCCATTATGGATTTCTGAGGAAAGAATATAAAAAATATCTAATCAACATACTCTATCAACTTTTTGTTATGTACAATAGGAAAAAACACCCACAAGTAGATGCCACTGACAAGACCACTCCCCCAAATACACACTCACACACACACACACACACACACACACACACACACACACACACACACACACACACACACACACCAGCTGTAATTTCCACTATATACACCTCTGAAGATTCTTTGACATTTGACCTTTCCAGCACTTGCAGGGCTATGACGTGGAATGTCTCCATAGTCTCAAGAGAGCTGGAGAAATCCTCATTACTGTGGTGTTCAGTCCCAGAGCTCCTTCCACACAACAGTATCTGCTGGAGACCTTACATGTGTATGTATATATATATATAATAGTATATATAGTACGTATCAATGGCAGCTGGTGGGTTTGGAAACGGGAGGACAGAATTATGTTTGTGAAATAAGTACGGAGGGGTGTGAGGGTTTATTTTTGCGGAAATCACCCCTAAAAGTTGATAAAAATGAGAATTACAATGTTCATCTTGGTGATGTCTTAGATGGAAAAAAATTATTAAAGATATAGCTAAATGTAATTAAAATCAAACAAAATTGAACTCCGAAGCTGTCAAATTGTTCCAATATTAAACCTTCGATCTTGATTTGAATAACAACAATAAGTTCCAAGATGACTAATGTACATGCCCTATTACCCCAATATAAAAACTACAATTTAAAGAATCTATATATTCACATAACTATATTTTTTCACAAGCTTTTCTCTCTCTGTGTATCTTTCACAAAATCTCCGTACACTCTACATTACATTACATTACAATTATTTGGCAGACGCTTTTATACAAAGCGAAGGTTGAAGTCATTAAAACTCATTTTTAACCCTCCACAGATTTTATGTTACCAAACTATATTGTTGGCAAGTCAGTTAGGACATCTACTTTGTGCATGAGATAAGTAATTTTCCCAACAATTGTTTACAGACAGATTATTTCACTTTTAATTCACTATATCACAATTCTAGTGGGTCAGAAGTTTACATACACTATAAGTTGACTATTACGTCTCTGCATTTGAATGGATCTCTATGGGAATTGGGGGGTGGGACTAATTTGGGGACAAATTTTCCTATTCAACTCTATGAAAAAATAAGTCAGGAGAAGAAACCCTTCAAGTTATCCATCCATATCTACTGTATTTCTGGCAGCTGAGTGATGATTTAAGGCTTGTTTGATAAGTCAGACCCTTGATGATCTTGAGCCATTTAGCCAACCATGTGTTTCCATACTGTTCCAGTGTAATTTACAGCTAAATCTAGTCCCACCCGCCAATTCCCATAGAGATCCATTCAAATGCAGAGACGTTATAGTATCGCTTGCAAAAGTACCAGAAAATAAGATATTAAGAGTCTTTTGATGTTGTTGGGTCACATACATCAGGAAGTCATGGCATCCAAAGGATATGTGACCAAATATAAAAAATTTAATTGCACAGTCAACTTAGTGTATGTAAACTTCTGACCCACTGGAATTGTGATATAGCGAATTAAAAGTGAAATAATCTGTCTGTAAACAATTCTTGGAAAAATTACTTGTGTCATGCACAAAATAGATGTCCTAACTGACTTGCCAACACTATAGTTTGCTACTGTTTGCTACTTTCGCCATACAGCAAATAGTTAGCCTTGCCCCCTGTGCCCACCAAATATTATATTTTATGTTCTCCTATAATATTTGTCCATACATTTAAAGCCAAATTAACTTTATTTCTAACAGCTTACACATCAAACTAGTAAATGAAGGTCATTTAGATGTAAATGTTCAAAGGTTTAGCTCCCATTGAGAAAGTTCACACTATTACAGACTAAGGGATAGGGCTAACTATTTTCTCTTGTTTCTGGCTTGAGGGATAATGAAATACATATGCAGAAAAACTGTTCAACACTATATTTTTGATTTTATAGATTTCATGATATCCCCCTTTAATTTGTAATCTAATGCTGAATGGCTGGCTGATGCAGAACCTGTTTAATTATTAATAAGTAATAAGTAAAAACATTATTTCTTTGGCATATTTGTATTGATTTATTGAATCCACCAAAAATGCCATACATCAAAATAAAAAACAAACAAAAAAAACCAAAAACATAACTCAATGAATCAATCAATGGCCTTGCAATGCCAACCACACCCAGTGCTCACACAAGTAAATTCCCCCATCACCAGTTCCATTCATTACCATTACTTCAGTGATTCATTTTAAGGAAAGCACTCATTTCCAGGGTGAGCCTTGCCCTGTTTCGGTGGCCACAGGTAAGGCCAACTGTGGCACTAAAAACCCTCTCTGCAAAGGCCTGGGATGCAGGCATCGCTAACAGGTCCAGGGCAAGAGGTTTTAGATGAGGATAAATAGTTGAACTCTGCTTATATCCTACAGGAGTTGTCAAAATGTCTTTTTTTTTAAAGTAGTAAATGAATTTATAATTTCAGAGAAATATGAATAGGCTACTATAATTGGGACATCAACTACTACCACTAGGGGATGACCTAGATATTGTATTTATGCCAAAACATTAAGTTAATTTATTCACTTATATAATGAACTCACATTCTCAGTTTGTGCAGAAAAAATACCTAGATTTTTTATTTAGGTTTCTTTTTTAATTTTTAAAAATTTGGCTTGTTATAATGCCTAAACGTGGCCTATATTTCTGCATAACACAGGTTACTTTATAAGTGCAGCAATTCGTGCAACAGTATTTTGGGGTAAAAACTCTGTCTGCCTAGGATAGAAACATGTGCCTTGTTGTTCGCCCAAACTTCTTGTGGTTGGCAACAAATTGTCTCAATGTTTTGACATTTTAAAGGGTAATTCCACCCAAAAACAACATTAACCTTATTGAACAGATCAAGGCGCAACAAATTAAGTCTTTCTTTGTGGCTGGCCAAAAAAAAATCTGTATTGAGTTATTTGAATATAAAGTTGAAAATTCGGTAGAGGTATACGTCATTACCTCTACCACTTCCTCGTTTTTGAGATTACAGTGTTTTCAAGTGGGCGTGTAAATTACATAGCAATAGGCGGAGCCAGCGAGGGAACCATTGCTGCCTGCATCTCACTGTTCTGAATAGGGACGGGACAAATCGTAGATCAAGCTAGCTGTCATTGGTATTTTATTATAATGTCAGAAAATTAAATTGATAGGCTACGTCATTTCCTAAAGATGTTTTGGAAAACTAAACCAAACCATACCTGTCAACCCTCCCGTATTTCCCGGGTTTCTCCCGTATTGGAACCGCCTCTCCCGCTGTCCTCCCGTTTGGGATTTTCTCCCTTGAATCTCCCGTATTTTGCTTTTATATATAGCTACAATTGAATGTTGAATAATTAGAATCGGCCTGCTCAGGATGCTTCTGTAGAGCCGTGTTGTCAGTGAAGCTCTGCTATACCCACTCCAGTGCAACAGATGGCAGTATGCTGCACAGTACAGTAAGTAGCATACTTGTCTTGGTTCAAGCTATTTTTATACAGTCTATGGGTTCAAGTGTGACAAATCGAGTCGGAGAAGTCAGTTAGCACTGAGTGCTTGCGACATTTGCATTGTGCGAACCGCGAACTTGTTGTCTGTACCGGACTTTTAACTCTCCAGGGTTAATCAGAAAATAACTGTAGCTGAATATACTGGTAAGTACTTGCTTTCCTAAACATATTTATACAAGAGATTTTGGAGAAAATAAATTGCTGTTTTTTAAACCGAAAGTGCATCAGGTACTGGTCGCTCACGTTACTGTAAATAGCCTAGTAGTCTACAGTAAGCAAGGGAAAACGGCGAATGCTTAATGTTATTTGTAGGCTACAACGTTTAAAAAAAATATTAGCTATTGTTTCTATATCTGAACATGATTTTCTTAGCGTGTTTAAATTGTGCATTTTACACTTTTTTGTTGTGACCAGACGAGGGTCGTAAGCATGGGCGCAGATGGCACTGGGGACGGGGGGGACATGTCCCCCCCAGATTTATAGTGACCACGATCCGTCCCCCCCAATTTTGTGTATTTACACAATATAACCAATTGAGTTGGAATCATTTGCTGACAGCTTGGTCCCCCCCAGTTTAAAAATCCCATCTGCGCCTCTGGTCGTAAGTACTTTTGGCTATTTTAATGCACTGTATTGTAATTGGAAAAGCTGAAGTTTTCGCAAGCGTCTACCCTTTTAAACAATTCTGTGTCAACATTTACGGGGTTTTCTTAAAGCTGTAGTTTATCATTTCAGACAAACATGAATACTGTAATTGAGACGGATACGTCTCATCACTACGGGCAAAGTGGATCGAGTTAAATGCATTAGGCAACTTATTTTATGCGTATTATGCATATACTGTATGTGACTATTCTGAAATAAATGTAGTCTGAACGTTTTACTTCCAACCAGGTATTTAACCACCCGATTGTAATCACCTCCTTAATTGAACTAGTTAACCCAATCCTTTTTGCTCTGAGATTGCAGGGCAAGCAGCAGTAAAGTCACCTGGTGAGGAGATCTCCAGAACCGAGTGTGGGCAGTCTGGGCACCCCTTGTCATAATGCAAGGATAGTGGTGGTGTTGGGGTGCCGAAATATCTCCGAAATGTTTCCAATTGATTACTCAACTGTGGTGGCCTGCCACAGTTTCAGAATGACCCCAAAATATGTTTTTTACTTTCTTAATAATATTAGAAAGAAAAATAGAAAGTTGCACACTCTATATGCTCCAATTCCATTCATTAGTAGGCAACGTTTTTGCAATAAATGGAATTGGAGCATATAGAGGGAGTGTGTAACTTTATTTTACTGTTAGTCAGCACCTCGCTTAGTTATCTAATGTGCATCCTCCCTCTCCACAATCGTATTTTATAATCATGACAAAGATGTTGAAGATATGCTGGTAACGGTTAAAGCATTTATTAAATTGACTGCGTCATTGCCATTCATATGTATACAACTTATACCACAAAATTCTTCATAGATCTAGTCGCTAATTTTGCTCTCAAAGTACACCAGATTGATGCATTTAACTTACAAATTTACAAAATTTTCTCTCGGGAGGACATTCCCCTAGACCCCCCTAGAGGGTTCAGAGTCCGCGAACACTCATCTCCCTTATTTTCAAAGCACAATGTTGACAGGTATGAACCAAACAGCACTCGAGTGCTGTCAATTACACAGTGGAGCTCCTCCGGTATTCCCTGATTCCCTGTAGCCTACATGTTCCTCTGCCTTATTGAATCACCCGGTAAGGAACCATGTCAACTACCATTACATTATGATCCATGACCATTAAGTAGACTAACATTAACTAGCTGATCATCAATGGTTTTGCTCTGAGCATTCAATTACAGAATAGAATAGAATAACTTTTACTTTCCCGATAGGGAACTTCAGTTGTAGCCACCAGCAACAACAAAAAAGACATAGACAGTAGGGCAGACCCACAAGACACAAACAAACATATAAAATAATACAGCCAAACGTCATGCTTAAAAATAGCCCCCGCTGTCCCGAGTTGTCCAATGTGATCTACCAGTCCAACACACAAACTCCGCCTCCACGACTTTCCTCCATAGGCCACACGCAGTGTCTCTCTCCACTGTACAAACGGAGCTCAGCCTTCCCAGTCGCCGCCTCACTCCTCCCCCGCATTATCTTCTCCTTCCCTGGTGGCCTTTTGAAGATTGCCTGCAGTCCCGGATCAGTCCCGAAATGTTCAACTCCGGTGAAGAGCGATGGCAAACTTTGTGGCTGCAGATCCAATGGACATTCCCGAGCATAATGCGAATGCGTCTCCATTGTGACGACCACAAACAAAATTATAGCGGCTAGACAATTCGTCAATATTATAAAAACGAGCAGCAGGAGTGCCCTGAAAAATCTCCAGCCCACTTCCCCATCCCATAACAGACGCACAGCGCATGAAAAAAAACAAAAGACAAAAGCCAGACACAACAAAACATATTCAAATTAACAAACACGAACACAAGAGACAGCTGGACTACATGTCGCCATTACAGCGCCACATGACGTCAATGAAGTAAGCAATAATCCACAACGAGGTGTGGATTACACGGTTTTAACCGCACGGCGTTGAGGCGAAGAACCACCCGACGCGAAGCGGAGTGCGGTTAAAACCGTGTAATCCACACCTCGGAGTGGATTATTGCGCTTATACGATGGTTACCAACAATGATTATATATAGTTACTTTCATATTTATAGATTTTTATGGATTGAATCAGCTGATATTTATATATACTTCCGCTGTCCTTTCTCCCTGTTGTCAAGCAAAACTGCTCGTTGGTAGTTTTTTTTAAACTGAAACCCCCTCGTCGCTAATTCTATTTCTCGTTACTAGTTCTATTTAAGTGCGTTGCTATGCAAACCCTCTCGTCGTTAGTTCTGAAAACAATTGATTCTATCGGGGGAAAAATAGTTCCTTCTCGGTTATAACATAGAATTGGCACCCTTTTTGGTTATTTTTGTCATGACATTATTTAAGAAAATTGTATGAAACCATAACTCAATCAGATTCAACATTACCTCCCTCTCTCTGTCTTGCTTTTTAAAAATGGTTTGGTCACGCAGTGTGTAGCAGATTCGCATCATGATGTCCTATGCATGGGACCATCTAAAAAAATACTACGGAGTTTGTTAGATGTAACTTATCAAAGAATTTTCGCTGGATAAAAAGTTTTCTACATATAGCCTATAGGCTACAGATTAGCATGCTTTGTGAAGTAGCTTGCATTCACAAGCAGTCAGCGTGTTGCCGACGTTAAAGAGATACTGCAGAGGCTTTTCTAAGGCCCTTTTTTCCGCTTCAATTTGAACTGAAACTCGTGAGTAGGCGTGGTCATATGACGATGATGCCACGTAGTCATTTTATGAATATTCATACGGTCAAGGAGTGAAAGGGTGTGTCTTGGTGAACTGACTCAGTCCCCTTCCAGCTCTCTCCTCACAACTAAATAAAATGGCTGTATTAGTTGAGCAACGTCTTCGCGAGAGGACCCAGGATGTAACCGAATGGTAAAGCTAACGTTACCTAGCTAAGTTAGCTTGTTTGTCTGCCTAAAGTAACGTTACTATTGAATACATTCAAATACACAGCAAAACCCAGTCACACAGTAACGTTAGTATATTGAACATGGCTGATTGTAGCGCCCTCATAACTTCACTTGGTCCGGAGAGAATTATCATTTATTAGCTAACATTATTCATAAATGATATAGCTAATATAACTAACGTTAGCTATCTAAGTTACCAGTTCTCTCTGGACCAAACGGGGCTAAACTCACACACAATAGACTGCCTTGCATTACCTAACTTATCGATACATTCCGTCCGAGTTACTGACCAACTGGTTACTGGTTTTGCTAGGGCTACATCAAATGTATTATTGCTATCGTTTATTAGCTAACGTTACGTATTCATAAACGATAGCTCACACAATAGGTTGCCTTCAACCCCACATTAGCTATTACCTATCAGTAATGTCAACCGTTTGCAAAAGCATTTTTGTTGTAGTTTGTACAGATAACTTGCATGTAAACAGAAACAAACTAATGTCCCAACAGGTGTGCTTGTGGCCACTGCTGCTCTAACCTGTCCCCTCCAGAAAACCTATGTTGCCGTGAGCTTACTGAGGTAACGTTATGTCAGCGTAGTTATGAAGCTATTCTTGATTTGTCTAATACTGCTGTGCCGTAGTCGGGCATGCTTGGCCCAACTGTATAATAGTGGCCAATACATGTGCAATTACACAATGTCACAAATACAATGTAATAGGTATATTGTACTTAGCTGTTTTACTTAGCTGATGTAATGATTACAAAATTACATCCATCACTGTTGGGATGGCACCTGGCTTCAGCGACAGAGTTTTATAGAAGCCCATCTCAAAGCCAGTTAAATTGTGGTAGCAGTCTGGTGTGAAGTGCGCGTTGCACACTAGGGCTTTCTTCGGCAAGTCCGCTTGCTCTACACCGATAGCTTGAAGCCACTGGCTAAGTAGCGCTGGGTCTCTCGGCAGACTATGAAAGCTAGCAGAGCTGGTGGCGTTGCACCGAGGAACGATACATATCTGACTCCTTGGCATAATGCAGGCAAGTTAGCTAAAGATACCAAGCAGTAAGACGTCGTATATGAATAACTGTAGCTCGATATAAGTCGTAATATTAACGTTAGCAATAATACAAAGCAATTCGCATTTGAACTTGAACTAGCTAATTAGCAGTACAAGGGTCTCAATCTCAGAAAGAAAAAAAAAATCGTCGTTCTCTGCTTTTATACCACATGCCCAGCCAAGACCCACCCCTAGGACCACCTCAAGTCCACCCATTTTTATGTTAAGGCTTTCGTGACGTCACGAATCCCCGGAAGCCAGCATATTGGTAAGTCTACACAAAAACTCAGATAAAACCATTTTTACTAAACATAAAATTTTCGGACATAAACAGTTGTGTATGATCATAATCTAACTCAAAACATAGGTTGTCAACGGGAAAAGTCGGTTTTTGACTGCAGTATCACTTTAACATAAAAATGGGTGGACTTGAGGTGGTCCTAGGGGTGGGTCTTGGCTGGGCATGTGGTATAAAAGCAGAGAACGACGATTTTTTTTTTTCTTTCTGAGATTGAGACCCTTGTACTGCTAATTAGCTAGTTCAAGTTCAAATGCGAATTGCTTTGTATTATTGCTAACGTTAATATTACGACTTATATCGAGCTACAGTTATTCATATACGACGTCTTACTGCTTGGTATCTTTAGCTAACTTGCCTGCATTATGCCAAGGAGTCAGATATGTATCGTTCCTCGGTGCAACGCCACCAGCTCTGCTAGCTTTCATAGTCTGCCGAGAGACCCAGCGCTACTTAGCCAGTGGCTTCAAGCTATCGGTGTAGAGCAAGCGGACTTGCCGAAGAAAGCCCTAGTGTGCAACGCGCACTTCACACCAGACTGCTACCACAATTTAACTGGCTTTGAGATGGGCTTCTATAAAACTCTGTCGCTGAAGCCAGGTGCCATCCCAACAGTGATGGATGTAATTTTGTAATCATTACATCAGCTAAGTAAAACAGCTAAGTACAATATACCTATTACATTGTATTTGTGACATTGTGTAATTGCACATGTATTGGCCACTATTATACAGTTGGGCCAAGCATGCCCGACTACGGCACAGCAGTATTAGACAAATCAAGAATAGCTTCATAACTACGCTGACATAACGTTACCTCAGTAAGCTCACGGCAACATAGGTTTTCTGGAGGGGACAGGTTAGAGCAGCAGTGGCCACAAGCACACCTGTTGGGACATTAGTTTGTTTCTGTTTACATGCAAGTTATCTGTACAAACTACAACAAAAATGCTTTTGCAAACGGTTGACATTACTGATAGGTAATAGCTAATGTGGGGTTGAAGGCAACCTATTGTGTGAGCTATCGTTTATGAATACGTAACGTTAGCTAATAAACGATAGCAATAATACATTTGATGTAGCCCTAGCAAAACCAGTAACCAGTTGGTCAGTAACTCGGACGGAATGTATCGATAAGTTAGGTAATGCAAGGCAGTCTATTGTGTGTGAGTTTAGCCCCGTTTGGTCCAGAGAGAACTGGTAACTTAGATAGCTAACGTTAGTTATATTAGCTATATCATTTATGAATAATGTTAGCTAATAAATGATAATTCTCTCCGGACCAAGTGAAGTTATGAGGGCGCTACAATCAGCCATGTTCAATATACTAACGTTACTGTGTGACTGGGTTTTGCTGTGTATTTGAATGTATTCAATAGTAACGTTACTTTAGGCAGACAAACAAGCTAACTTAGCTAGGTAACGTTAGCTTTACCATTCGGTTACATCCTGGGTCCTCTCGCGAAGACGTTGCTCAACTAATACAGCCATTTTATTTAGTTGTGAGGAGAGAGCTGGAAGGGGACTGAGTCAGTTCACCAAGACACACCCTTTCACTCCTTGACCGTATGAATATTCATAAAATGACTACGTGGCATCATCGTCATATGACCACGCCTACTCACGAGTTTCAGTTCAAATTGAAGCGGAAAAAAGGGCCTTAGAAAAGCCTCTGCAGTATCTCTTTAAGGCTTTCGTGACGTCACGAATCCCCGGAAGCCAGCATATTGGTAAGTCTACACAAAAACTCAGATAAAACCATTTTTACTAAACATAAAATTTTCGGACATAAACAGTTGTGTATGATCATAATCTAACTCAAAACATAGGTTGTCAACGGGAAAAGTCGGTTTTTGACTGCAGTATCACTTTAATTTACATGCAAATTCCTACTATGATAAATTCGTATTTCCAAACTGAATAAATAATGCACTTCTAACCACAAAAATGTTTTGCTAGATTAAAGTAGTTGTAACTAAGATATTTGCCGAATACAAACTTTTTTTATCTGTAGATTAATGTTGTTTACCGATTTTTATAAATCATATGTATGCTGTTGCTACGGCAACGTAAACTTCTACCTTAGAGACGGATCTAGCTATGGCTCGCAGTAAAATAAAGATTAGGCTACACATTGCACATAACACCATGCGCTTTGCTAACTCCATGATAATGTAACTATGGCTAGCTATATAGTTACCTCGCCACGTATTGCATTTGCATTATCTTAAAAACAATGACAAAAGTTTATTGTAGCCTAAGTTAGCCTACTATTTGCAGCATACGAGGCAAAGTAGCCGTCTGCCGTAGGCTACAGTAACGTTAGTCACTGAGGGAAATAAAGTAGGTAGGCTACATTTGTTTACTTTATTAATTCACTTTATTTATTCCACTTATTTTCTAGAACGTCTTGGACTCTGAATTGACCGGTCATGTTTGCCATTCCCAGGTTGTGTAGTACTAGCTGGCCAGGCAGGCAGCGCATTAATTTAGAACGGTGATCAAACCTGTGACCCGGATGACTGAAGGTTATACATAATAACCACCAGTCATTGACCAATCAGAATCGAGTATTCACCCATACCATGGTATAATGTAGAATGTACAATGTAGAAGCAATGTATTTTTTCTGGGCTAGTGTGTTAGCTGTTGTTAGCAACAGGCTTCTTGGCATAAAACAAATAGATTTTTAAATGTTTGCCTTGGAGTAGGCTATAGGTAGTAGGTAACCTTGCATTTGTTAATGGAAGGAGGTTGGATATCGGGTGATAAATGCATTGTTTCCATTTTTTTACCAACATCAGTGCGTTCAAGTTGCTCTGGGAAAGTTTTGGCTTTGCTAGAAAACATAGCTAAAACGGCTAACAAGTAGCCTACAACAATGACGTTTTAACTTTTAATTGTATATGTTTAATATTCTGTATCGGCATGTTGGTCGATACAAAAGCTTTTCATACTGAAAAACGGGAGGTTGGGTTGATTTTCCGACATGGAACCAGGGTGCGTAGCCTAGCTAAGTGTTCCAGACTTCTGGCTAGGCTGGTGTTTTTCTGGCTAGGCTAATGTTTTCACGATACCAAACGTAGATAAATGAAGGGCCATATTTACCCCGTTTTTATGGAGGCTGAGATAATGATGGTGGTATTTTCTCAGTATAACTGTTACATTAGTGGCTAACTTGCCAGCGAGTTACGTGCCCTCTCTAGTCTCTAAGAAACGCTACAGGCACTGCACTAGCAGTAAAATGCCCAGCCCCTTGGCCCCCACTTCTGTAACGTAGGCTACATGCAGTGTCTCTCTCCACTGTCGAAACAGAGCTCAGCCTTCCCAGTCAGTGGGCGTGGCAACCTGTTGTCTGAACTGTAAGCTTCTTGGTTGTTGTAGTTCATCCTAAGGCAAGTACCTGGTACATGCGCAGTAGTTTGGGGGCTATATCTCTGCTCTCACTACAGGTAGAAAGTTGGCTGAGAGCTCATTTTAATCAGGAGGAGAGCTACTTTTCTACAAACCAAACATCATTTTTTGGGTGGAATTCCCCTTTAAGTGAAACATTACATTCAGTGAAATTGCATCTACGTAGACCGGATTTTGCTTGCCAAAACAATAACTTTTGAGAAATGCATCCACATTAATCAATTTCCATATTGATTATCTTTGAATTTACCACTGAATCACATATGAAAATTATGAAATAAAATGTGTTTAGGCACGTCTATGTTTGTTGTATGCATTTTAGCCGGGCTAAAAAAAGAGGTAGAACAGAGCTTAGATGCTTAGATCAGATTTAGTGGCTCCTTGGGTGATCCTAATAGACGTCTAGTGCCCAGTGGGGATTATGATACAAGCTATGGTATAAAAGTAGGCTATGGTAAACTTTTATATGTTAAGAAAAGCGAAGGTAGGCCTATCTAAACGAAGACTATAAAAAGCCACGTGGAATACTTGCAATTAGCTCTAAGAATTCCAGCTCATTTTGTAATTATAGCGGGCTATTTCTACGGAATGCGATGTCGCACCTGGAATAAGAAAACTATGGGTTTGCGTTCATCATTACTCCTTGTCAGTTATGCTTACCCTATCCACGGTCGCCCCCTAGTGGTAGTAGTTGACGTCCCAATTATAGTAGGCCCTATATTTCCCTGAAATTATAAATTAATTGTTGTTTTGAAATAAATACGCCCGAAATAAACACGACTTTAAATACGCCTTGAAATAAATAGGCCCTACACCTTGAAATAAATACAAGTGGAAATAAACACGCGATTAAATAAAAAAAAAGAGACATAAAGTAATGAATAGGTATTTATTTAATTGCTTATTTATTTATTTATTTATTTAATTGTTTCAGTTTTTGGTATTCCATACCAATCACTATCATATCTCGAAGCCCATTCATAATGCGTTGTGTGAAACAGCAAGTGGGATACTGTGCAAAAATAAAGTTCAAATGCAAACTCAAATTTAAAATGTAGGCCTATTGAACATGTTAGTGATGTCGACTAGACAATAAACAATGACGTACAAAATACTTCACAAAATGATTAAATACGCCTAATACAAGACTTAGAACCCTGCCCTAAACTCTGGCCATCGGGTTTGGGAATCAGGGTAAAAGCAGTAATTCCATCCCCTGAGTAATGGAGCTGAACTCCTGTTTAGCTCGCAAATCCAGTCTCCACATCAGGGAACTTATCATGGCATATCACGTAATATCTAACAAAACCAAACGTTGGCTTTATAGACCCCTATTCCTTATTCTGATATGAATCCAATCTTGTGCGCTATGCTACAGTAGCCTACAGTCTAAAGCCGGCGTCATGCAGTAGATATAAACATTAAACATACAAATATTGCATGGCCGGCAGATATTCCGACAATGAGCCCAGAGTTAGGCCTAATAGAAAGGCCTACGTTTTTTTGTAGTTTGCAAGCTTTTTGAAAAATTACATTGGCATAAATATCTGTGTGATGTAACTTTAGGTGCCTCTTCAGATTCATGGTGTTTTTCCCACCTGGTTTATGACCGCATATTTCTTCTCCCACTACAACAACAGTAGCCTACATTTGGGTTTCCGTTCCCTCTCATCTTCTATGAAGTGAGTCCATATATCCATCCTTTTCTTCCTTCCAACTTTTGACATACTAGTGTAGGCCAGTATTATCTGTCACCCCCTCACGTTAGTTCCTTTGCTTTTCTGAAGTTCGCGCGAATGACAGGATGTTACCCAGGTATGCAGAAATGAATAACAACAATTAATGACGACTCTTGATGAGAATGCATATTCGTCCATTGGTGTCACCTCTCTTTTTTGAGGTCTAATAAATATTAGACTTCATTACTGTTTTTATTTAGAAATATACAGTACCAGTCAAAAGTTTGGACACACCTACTCATAGAAGGTTTTTTTCCGTTATTTTTACTGTTTTCCACATTTTGGAATAGTAAAGACATCAAAACTATGAGATAACACAAATTAAATTATGCAAAGACCAAAAAAGTGTTAAACAAATTAAAAAAAAAGTCATATATTTTAGATTCTTCAAAGTAGCCACCCTTTGCCTTGATAACGGCCTTGCACATTCTTGCCATTCTCTCAAACAACTTCTGTGGTAAACTGGTATTCCACAGGTAAACAGGTGATGCCATCATGACTCTATATAAAAGGATATCAAAAGACTCCTGATATCTTATTTCCAGGTACTCTTAGAAGCGATACTATAACCTCTGAATTTGAATGGATCTCTATGGGAATTGGGGGGTGGGACTAGATTTAGGTTTAAATTACACTGGAACAGTGTGGAACACATGGTTGGCTAAATGGCTCTAAGTCATCAAGGGTCTGACGTATCAAACAAGCCTTAAACCATCACTCTGCTGCCAGAAATACAGTAGATATGGATGGATAACTTGAAGGGTTTCTTCTCCTGATTTATTTTTCCATAGAGTTCAATAGGAAAATTTGTCAGGAGAAACAACCCTTAAAGTGATCCATCAACATCTACTGCATATCTGGCAGCAGAATGATGGTCTGAGGCTCGTTGATACATCAGACCCTTGATGACTTCCAGCCATTTAGCCAACCATGGGTTCCATACCGTTCCAGTGTAATTTACAGCTTAATCTAGCCCCCCCCCCCCCCCCCCCCCCCCCCCCCCAAATTCCCATAGAGATCCATTCAAATGCAGAGAGGTTATAGTATTGCTTGTAAGAGTTCCTGAAAATAAGATATCAAGAGTCACTTGATGTTGCTGGGTCACAGACATCTGGAAGTCATGGCTCGCAAAGGATATACAACCAAATATGAAATATTTTGACTTTATTTAAGTTTATGTTCATTTGGCAAGTTACCTTAAATGACTGTGTATGAAAAGGGCTACAATTGCTACACGGTTCACCCGATATGCATTTAAGCACCCTCAAATTAAAGCTGAAAGTCTGCACTTTAACCTCATAGTCACTGTACCATTTCAAATTCAATGTGCTAGAGTACAGAGCCAAAACAACAAAAACATTATACCTTAGTTTGGACTGCACTGTATGTGTGTATATCTCTCTCTCTCTCTCCACCCCTGCATTATCAGCATGACCACTCAACGTACCGTATTTCCAAATAAATATTATTAATGATAAATCATAATTAAAACACAGACCCCAGCTTTTCTCATTTCTTCCACAAGCTCCCTCCCTTCCCTCCTGGCTGTCGCTTTGGCTCCTTTTCTCCATACCTTTATCTGTAAACCGCCGAGCTCCTCTCCTTCTCCTGTTCTTTCATCACAATATAGCAGTGCAGCCGCTGTGATTATGAATACAGGTAATATTTCAGTGCGATGATATCTCTTCCATGCTCAGCCTTTCCCCAAGCCAAAGCTCTTACTCTTAATTAATTATCTTTTTTCGAGTCACGCCAAACTCCCGCTCCAAGCTTTCTGCGCGTGGGGAGTGCAGACCGTCCTCCGAGCAGTAGACACTGACAGCCGAATAAGTAAAGACATCAGTGGTTTGGTAAAGTGCGATACATTTGTGGGAAAGCATTTGCGGCGTGTTTTCTGCGTGCGCATTAGCAGAAGCGGGGCCGGGATGCTCCGAGTGCTGTGCTGAGCTGTGCGATGCCAAGCAGGGATAGCGCCTCACGAGTCAGCCTGAGTATCCCTGTGTTCAGAGCTCCTGTTCGGTGTTTGTCTTTTCAAACAAAATTCCCCTTTGTTAGCACAACCCATATGTGGCCGCCATGTGTCCCGGCTGGGAGAGAGTTTGCTCCCAGTGTTTGTTTTAGAATCCCCGTTCTCGTTCAGGCATATTCACTACGATGTTGAGCTATCTTGCTCAGCTCATTTTCTGCCTGAGATATGGGATTTCTGCATTGTTTAATGTTTCTTGTCATACTGTGAATTTGTATTGTGTTATTACTTTGGAATACAGATCTATAATGAAATAATAAACCTATTGATCTTTATTCATGTTTTCTACCAGGACCCAGTTCTGTCAGTACAATATTTTCTTTAGCAGAGCCACATTTACATGCCTCTGAATTTTCATTTGCATGCTTTATGAAATCACAGAGAAATGTTATTTGATTTAAAATTAATGATACAATTTGATACAATTCCTGTATCAGGAAATGAACAGACCCTTGAATATATACATACATATATATACAGTGGAGGAAATAATTATTTGATCCCCTGCCGATTTTGTAAGTTTGCCCTCTGACAAAGAAATGAACGGTCTATAATTTTAATGGTAGGTTTATTTTAACAGGTTTATTCTGTGAGAGACAGAATATCAAAAAAAAAATCCAGAAAATCACATTATATAAAAGATATAAATTGATTTGCATTTGATTGAGTGAAATAAGTATTTGATCCCCTACCAACCAGCAAGAATTCTGGCTCCCACAGACCGGTTAGATTAGTCCTCTCACTTTAAGAAAGTACTCCTAATCTCAACTTGTTACCTGTATAAAAGACACCTGTCTCAACTCGTTACCTGTATAAAAGACACCTGTCCACAGAATCAATCAATCAGATTCCAACCTCTCCACCATGGGCAAGACCAAAGAGCTGTCTAAGGACGTCAGGGACAAGATTGTAGACCTGCACAAGGCTGGAATGGGCTACAAGACCATCGGCAAGCAGCTTGGCGAGAAGGAGACAACTGTTGGTGCGATTATTCGAAAATGGAAGAAACACAAAATGACCATCAATCGCCCTCTGTCTGGGGCTCCACGCAAGATCTCGCCTCGTGGGGTATCGATGATCATGAGAAAGGTGAGGGATCAGCCCAGAACTACACGGGAGGAGCTTGTTAATGATCTCAAGGCAGCTGGGACCACAGTCACCAAGAAAACCATTGGTAACACACTACGCCGTAATGGATTAAAATCCTGCAGCGCCCGCAAGCTCCCCCTGCTCAAGAAGGCACATGTACAGGCCCGTCTGAAGTTTGCCAATGAACACCTGAATGATTCAGAGAAGGCTTGGTAGAAGGTGATGTGGTCAGATGAGACCAAAATCGAGCTCTTTGGCATCAACTCGACTCGCCGTGTTTGGAGGAAGAGAAATGCTGACTATGACCCCAAGAACACCATCCCCACCGTCAAGCATGGAGGTGGAAACATTATGCTTTGGGGGTGTTCCTCTGCTAAGGGGACAGGACGACTTCACCGCATCGAGGGGAGGATGGACGGGGCCATGTACCGTGAAATCTTGGGCGACAACCTCCTTCCCTCAGCCAGGACACTGAAAATGGGTCGTGGATGGGTCTTCCAGCACGACAACGACCCAAAACATACGGCCAAGGCAACAAAGGAGTGGCTCAAGAAGAAGCACATTAAGGTCATGGAGTGGCCTAGCCAGTCTCCGGACCTTAATCCCATAGAAAATCTGTGGAGGGAGCTGAAGCTTCGAGTTGCCAAGCGACAGCCTCGAAACCTTAAGGATTTGGAGAGGATCTGCAAAGAGGAGTGGACCAAAATCCCTCCTGAGATGTGCGCAAACCTGGTGACCAACTACAAGAAACGTCTGACCTCTGTGCTTGCCAACAAGGGTTTCTCCACCAAGTAAAAAAAAAAAAAAAAAAAGTCATGTTTTGCTAGGGGATCAAATACTTATTTCACACAATCAAATGCAAATCAATTTATATCTTTTATATAATGTGATTTTCTGGATTTTTTTTTAAATATTCTGTCTCTCACAGAATGAACCTGTTAAAATAAACCTACCATTAAAATTATAGACCGTTCATTTCTTTGACAGTGGGCAAACTTTAAAATTTCGGCAAGGGATCAAATAATTATTTCCTCCACTGTATATATATATATATATATATATATAAATGAAAAAAACTTTATTCCTAATGCATTGCGCAAAGACTACAAACACACTGTGGAAAGTTGTATGTAAATGTATGTAAGGAATAAACTGTCTGAAGCTAAGCAGTTGGCTACAAGATAGCTTCGCTCAGGCTTGCTAACACAATATATTTCTATGAATGTGTTCTTAAAGTAAAACTTTCCGGTTATATTTTTAAGGGATATACAATGCTGAGCTCATGGAGTGGTTGAAAAAAGTATTATTCTCCTGGCTGCAAGGGCAGACAGAGAAGCGAATGTTTTATTAAACCACGCCCCTTAAAATGGTTTTTTTCCCATATCTCGGCCAGTGAAGTAGCGTCAGGACTCCCAGTTGAAACGATCCAAGTAAAATAGCAGAAACTTGTCAGTCTGAGTCCAGAGGTCTAGCCAGCTAGCAAGTTATTGTAACCCACAGCAGTTTAGTGAAATGGTCAACATAACTACAAACCGAGAAAAGAGAAATATAATCTTTGTTTCAACTTTGTGTGTAAATTAGCTTAATATGTAGTGCTGATTATGAGCAAACTAATGAGCTAGCTAGCATCACAGCTGTGTAGTGTCAGCTCTATGGTCACTCACCAAGACATCTTCCCGTGGCAATCCCCGTTCATTTTTCTCTTCACCCCTGGTCCCTGGTTGCTTGGACACCTAACAGGCGCAAAATTGTAACGCTGTGGTCCTTTGTGTGAATACTTCATTGTATTTGACCTTCTCTGCTGTAGCTATGATTAGTTTTTGTAGTTTAATGCTGCGCTGTGCTAGCCTATCTCACTACAGGATTCCATCACGTTACCCACCCACCCTCACGTTACTTTACTTCCGGGTTTTTGCACCTCAATCAAATTTTTTATTTTGAGTGAGCATGGCTAATGCTTACAAAATTGAGTCCAGCTGTAATAATAATCGTCGATTTTTCAGAAAAAGAAGCATGAAATCTAATTCCCACATAATTTTCCCGCACATTATTTTACTGGGAGCAGGCTACTACGTAAAAATTGCACCTTAAATGAGAAGATTTTCTTGCTATTTTATTCCTCTGAAAAAGGTTTTAAATGTGGAATAAAAGTCCCAACAATGTACAGGTACCAGGTTCTAGCTGATACCAGCAGGAGAGCTATAGCTTAAAGTGTCATAGCATGCTTGTCCCTACCTACACTGTCCAGGACACTTCATTATTGGATTGAAGAGCTATGTTAGTATTTCAGGACTTTCTCTGTATCTGTATACTGAGTTTACTTGCACAGTGTGGATCTGAGAGTGCACAAATTACATCAAGAAGGGAGTAATGAGAAAGCGATGCCTCATGAACCCCAAAATGGACAAAGCCATCATGAGATTGCAATCATTCACTAATATGAACAAATCATTGTGTTCTGCTGTGGTGTTCTGTGGTGTGTGTGTGCTTGGATAAGTTCACATGAGATGGTGATTGAGAACATTATGGTAGCTCCACCCATGTGAAACACCAGGCAAACAGGAAATAGATTAACATACTAACCCACACTGTCTCACACGCACTTACTGTAAAGACACAGCACACTCTAAGATCATTACTTATTTACATAGATATCCATTCACTTAAAGGACTCATTTCCTGCACAAATAGGCACTAGGAAAAGGGCAGAGTGGTGGGTGTTGACTGGGAGCAGAAAGAGAGTATGTGGGAGCAGGCTCAGGCAGAAGAGAGCCTGTTAACACCAGAAGCTACATTGCAGATAATGAGATTGAAGGGCTTTGCCAAGATCCACAGAGCGAGGCTGCTGTCACCATCAGCCAAGAGCTTTTACTGATCTCGCTAGAGATCAGAAGCTGTCAGGGCCCAGGGGCCCTCACATTGTAAGCGCTGAGGGGGTCTGGGGGCCCCAGTGGTTAGCTCACGCTATAAGCACCCAGGGGCCTAGTGGTCAGCTTGCACTGTGCACACTGAGGGCCCTGGCGTTCAACTTCCTTCGGAAGTCTCGGGCCACGCACCGCGCGTGGCCTGAGGCTCGGAGGCCCCCTGGCAGTCCGAGGCCCCGGGGCATTGGCCCTACTGGCCCGGTCCATAATCCAGATATGGTGGCTGCATGAAATTAAAAGTGCTGTTGTAAATCACTCTGGATGAGGGCATCTGCTAAGCGATGTAAGCATGAATGTAGAACAGGTACATGTACAGGTGAGCGCAGTGCTCATTAGGGTCATAGTTTAGAATCAAACCTGTGACCGTAATGGCGCCGGTAAAGCACATGATAACAGTAACAGGCTGTATATGATATTCTGAAGCTAGACACTGTGGCTGCGGCTTCCTGCTGATCGTCAGTAGCTGTGCGTCTGTCCTGCTTCTTTCCATGTTCCATGTCCATGTTCAGTGTGAATCAGCCTTAAATTAGCGCTGAACAAACAGCCGTCACACTCGTTTGGACTGTGTAGGGCTGGCCTGTAAACGTGGGACTGGCTGTTTTCCTCTCTCACTCTTTCCTTCCAAAGACTTTTTATTCCTTTCTGTTTCCTTTCTTACCTTTATTGTTTTCCATCCATATACTTCTTTTCTCCCTCTTTGCCCAACTTACTTTTGCTTTCCCTCTCTCTGCTCTTCCATAGTCCCTCTTTTTCTGTACTTCTGTACACCCCCTCCCTTCTGGTTATGTCACACTAACAGGTAAACAGACCCTCTCAGAGACTGAGCTGCACGGACAGTTTATATAAAAGGCACAGACTCTTCTCTCTGGTTTGTGCACATTTGCATTTTGTGCAGTGTCAACAGCATCGGATCCCATTAAATGAATACCCCCTCATCATGGAGGGCCAAGAGCTCTGACTTATTTTAAGGTCCAAACATTGAGTGTTTGAGTGTGTGCTTGCTTGTGTGTGTGTGCTCCCTCTAGGGGCCAGATCTGGGCACTGCAGGAGGATCTGCGCTGTATGCTGGCTGTAGCACCGTCTTTGTGCACTAATCAGGCTACCTCACTGTTTTCTTATGAAATGTGGAGTTGGCAGTGAGTGTGACTGGAAAGGGATTGTATTCCATTCTCTGGTGGTCAGACTCCATGTACTACAAAGTGCTGGGGGAGAGAGGAAGATCAGGGCCCTGTGGTTCTGTTTGGAGACCGTGCTACAACCAGAATCGAATTATAATGATCTAAGAGCAGAAACAAAAAAATTATTCACATGACTTTGAAGTGTTAAGGAGCGAAAGTGTTAAAAAATGTTTGCTGGTTAATTTTATTTTTTACATCAGTTCCAATGAATCGTCGCAGTGATTGAGCGAGAATAACAAAGAACGTAGGCTTCCACCGGCGTGCGGTCAACGCGAGCGGGAAAACCCTCAAGGGTTCAGTGAAGAAAAACATCTTTCCAACTGTGCTGAGCTGTTGCAACCGTAGCCGCCCCACTGTAAAGCTGCTCGGAACTAATCCAGTGGGCCAGGAACTAGAGCGTCCTCTAGTGACGGCCACTGACTACACACACTCTACGTACATTTCCCTATTGCCATTTTGAATGAATCAATGAATGGCTTTTTATATGAGCACGGATACTAATGACATATGACAAATGACATACGAACTATACCAAAAGCAAAATGTAAAATATACCCAGAATACATTTCCAATGTGCTGGCCCTACAGGCGTTGTGCACTGTTTCCTGGAACATGCAAGCACACAGTGTACCAAAAGAGAGTGTAATGATACCCTACAGTGGGCAGCTTTTAAACACATTAAGCACTAAGTCCCTCCAGTCAGTGGACTGAAACAGTCCCTTCCCCTCACTTCAGATAAGGTTACCTCACATATTTGTTATTTACAATATGCAGTAGCCTACATATACAGTACTGCAGCTTGCCAAGTTGCAAGTCATCATTTAAACAGGGTGAAGGTTTTTTATCAATTTCAGATGGGTAAGGATGAGTAAGTTCTGCCCTTAATAATGCAATCATCCGCAATCGTTTACTTGATCTGACATTTCAGCTAAGTGCTTTTATAAGCTCGTGAATCACAGCTCACGACTGTTTTTGTAACCCTCAGTGAAAGGATTTGCTGTGATCTACTCTATGGGTGAACCAGCTAATTAGCTAATTGAGCCAGGCTAATTGGTGGAACCAAAATGCTGTGCACACAGGAATGGAACTGGCAGCCTGTGGAACGGCGCACTCAGTTGCACTTGGGATTGGTGGGGGAGGGTGCAAAGATAGCACCTATATGGCATAAGTAACAACATAAATAAAGTCTTACAGTGAATGTTAAAGGGAAATGCGTCACATCAGGGGCCCCAAGTGTTGTTGAGGGGTGCTGAAATGGCAGGAGCTTCTGTTCTAGCCCAGCAGTAAAAACACCTGATTCAACCAATCAAGCTCTTGAAATATTATCATGATGAACTGATTAGTTAAATTAGGTGTTTTAGTGCTGGGCAAAATCTTAAGGCCATTTCCACACCTACCCCTATCCGATAAGATTGGGGACCCCCTGTATTACAGTATATTCTGCATTGTTAAAAAGAATTTAGAGCAAATTATTTTTTATTATTTAATGTGATTTTTTTTTTTTTACTATCTTAACCAGTATTTTAACATGTTTTCATGAAGAACTTTTTTAATGGGAAGGGAAGATGCATAAAACGTTTTTTATTGTTTGGAAAGAACCAGTTTTGGGGGGAAAAATCACGTTCTGTTTTCTGTAGTTTAGAGAGTTTAAACAGAGTGAAGATGAACAGGTTTAACACTAGCACTGGTATAGTGAAGGTGAGCAGGTTTATCACTAGCACTGGTATAGTGAAGGTGAGCAGGTTTAACACTGGCACAGGTGTAGTGAAGGTGAGCAAGTTTAACACGAGCACAGGTATAGTGAAGGTGAGCAGGTTTAACACTAGCACAGGTATAGTGAAGGTGAGCAGGTTTAACCCTGGACGTTATAGTTAAGGTAATGCTTACATTGCAAGACACCTTGCCATTATTGGATACGTGCTTTCTGTTACAGAATGTGTGTTATGTGTTCCATCGCCCCGTGCTGTTGTGTGTGCTTTCTGTATCGTTGTATGGTGTATGCTGTAGTTATACTTTGTAGTGAGTTGTGTGCTGTTGGGTTCTGCTCTGTTGCTGTGTGCCTGCATCACATTTTACCAATAAAAATCACACATAATACAAAATCATAATGCAACATAAATGCATGTTGACATGAATGCCTTTATTTCTAAGTACGTTTCCATCCACAGACAGTGACAGCATATTTATATTCATATAACATGTTTATTGTAATGAAGCAGGTTACAGAAAGACTTGCTCTCCGTGGGTGGAGCCAAGCTTGGGTACACGCCCACAAGACAGAAGTCAGAGAACACAACTTATTGCTCAATACAAAATAATCTATGATAATCATAATTATCATAAGAATAACAAAACACCTCACAGAACACATAAAACCACAGGGTAATACTATTTATATTATAAAAAAAACAAGAGGACTTTAGTTAAGAAGGGAGAGGAACAGAAATGTTCAGTGTGTAGCCAAAACCAGACTATTACTGGAGAATCCAACTCATTTTCTTTCCTCTAAAAACAGCAAATATCTACAGTGCAGAGAGCAGGGTGGGAGGGTGTAAGAGGTCGGGGGATGGGGGATGGGGGGGGGGGGGGGGGTGTTGCATGATATTGCACGGCACTTGGAAAGGACATGGTATCCTGCAATACATTCAGGTTCTAACACGGTCTACCTACCATACGCACCTGTGAGCGTCTACGCCCGCTCCTCCTACGGTCTCCTCCCAGGGTTGACGCCCACGCTCCCTCCCTCAATCTTTGCCTCTCTAACCCCCCCCCCCCCCCCACCTATTCTTTACTCTCATTCTCTTTCCGAGTTCCTCCATCCAATCGGGCGTAGACGAGTTTACCAGGAAAGTTTTCGGCCTCTTCCTCCGTCGCTCTTTCTACATTCTCACTTCTTTGGAACAGCCCCTCATTGGCCAGGCAGCAGGTGTTTTACTCCTGTAGCACACAGGGCCACAGGTAATGCAGGCTTACAGCCAAGGCCCTGCCCTCGTTTCCACACCTCACATCCTCTCCAGTCCAGAACAGCAGGTACGGGTGATCCCTCTCTCTCTCTCTCCCTACCCTCTTTCACCCTCCTGCACGGCCGCCTCCTTCACCCCATCCCCGTCTCCTCCTCTCTATCGCTCCTCCCACTCCCCTCTGTCTCCTTCCTCCCCATCTCCAATAAAGCTACTGTCTGTGGTTCTGTCCGTCCTCTCTCTCATCCCCCCTTCCTCTCCGGAGCGCAGTCGTGCCCCCAGATACATGTCCGCACAGCGGCGTCTCTGACCAATCACAGCTCAGCACAGACCCAGATGGGAAATGTTATTTTTCCCAGTTTGCTCTTTGCTGGAGCAGGTGGGTCATGGGTGGAGTTGGGTGGGGGCCTACATGCCCGGTGGTGCCTTAGCTCAATGTCACATACGGCTGGCAATGACATAACAGCAGAGGTTATTTTAACCTGCCCTGAAGAGGTGCCTTAAATGGGAGCCATTTCTCAGCCCGCCTACTAGGGGGCGCTCTCCCCAGTGATCTCTTTCTTTCAGCGGACTCCTGTGGGATCCTTGCAGGCCCTCTGTTGCTAGGCAGCATTGTGTAATGGAAATTGATAGCCCTTATGGGGCGATTCTATGTGTTTGTGAGAGACGGGGCACCAGTGATTTTTGGGGGAGGTGGAAAGGGGTGGAGGTTGCCCTACATTTTGAGCTTGGAGTGATTGTCCCCAAAAAGCCCCGCCCCTTACAGATGCAGGTTAAAGCGCCTGCGGTTGTTGCTTCAACCACCCCCCCTTAGAGGTGGCGGGGAAGCTGTGGGAGTGACAGGTAAGCAGTTGAGGGGGGGGGGGGGGGGGGAGTGCCCTCTCTGGAAATACAGTGGGTTTGTGTCACTACGGTCTGGATCTCCAACATGGGGCTCACCTGGATTGGTTAAGACTCACCTGGGTAGAGCCCCACAGCCTCGGATTGAATCCGGACCGTGCCAGTGCCGACTGCGGTAGCCGGTAGCTCCATAGGCCGACTTGTAATTGCCAATTGCATCACCCAGGGTATGGGAGGGTTCACTCGGATAGGGGTCCACTTTTCGCCACTATCTAGCAACCTCCGCTGGTCGATCGGCGTGCCCAGGGACTGCATGCTGAAGCCGCATATGAAAGGTCTTCCTGCGACTCTATGTTGTCTGTGCTGTACTCTAAGCTTGTCTAGTCTGCTTTCAGCCTGATGTTATGTATTAGCATATCATGCTACCATTATAGCTTATCATTACATTTCTCCCTGTATGGATATAATGTGTTCGTGTATGTGAATGTGTGCATGTCTACTGCAATGTGTGTGTGTGTACTGTAATGTATATCTGTGTATGTGTACTGCAGTGTATGTATTTGTGTGTTTAATTGTGCCAAAGAGTGTGTCTGTGTGTGTGTGTATGTGTGTGTCTATACTGTAATGTGTGCATTGCGGTCGCCTCCCCCCACAGTGCCCAGCCACCGTCTGTGTGTGTAGCTTTGGTATAGTCATGATAAGGGCTGGGTGCTCTGGGGGGAGGATCCCCGCGTGGAATGCCGCGCCCCCCTGCCTGCATGGTCCCGGCCCGGAACCTCCCCCGGGGCCCCCGCCGTTCTGCCTCGGCCCCCAGGCCCTGTTTGGTTTGAGTGGGAACGTGATTGTCATTGAAGAGGAGACCCATGTGGACCGATCCTGAGCAGAACTGCATCTCTCTGTACCCACAATGCCCTGGGGAGACTCAGCGGGCCAGTATTGCCAGACCCTGACCACAAAAATCAGGGGGCTGGAGCTGTGTGTAGGTCAGCTTTCTACAGGCAGAGGTCTGGATGTTTTTTTTATGTGAGTGGAGGCATGTGGATGTTTTTTTACGTGGGTGGAGGTGTCTGGATGTTTTTTACGCGGTTGGAGGCATGTGGATGTTTTTTTACGTGGGTGGAGGTATCTGGAGGTGTTTTACGTGGGTGGAGGGATGTGGATGTTTTTTTAGTTGGGTGGTGTGGATGTTTTTTTATTTGGTGGTGTGTGGATGTTTTTTACTTGGGTGGAGGTATGTTGATGTTTTTTACATTGATGGAGGTGTGTTGACGTTTTTTTACTTGGATTGAGGCATATGTCAAATGCTGTTGTGCAGGTGGAGGTAAAGGTTTTGTTGCTGGAGAATTTCTCATCTTTAGGCCCTTGTTCCCTATGGATTCCAGCCTGAAGAACCACTGAAATATAACTCACACTAGCAGCCCTTTCTGACCCGCACCTCTAATGCATCACATTCTCCCCCCTAGTCCCCAGGTCTCCATCAAGTCACCCATGTAGAGCCTTCAGTCTGTAACCCTTAACTGAGCATGTTCAGAACTGCGGTTAATTAGTGACCAGTCAGGCATGGGTTCTGAGCATGCTCAGTGCGGTGACACAGATCTATTTCGGCACGTGATTTTGCTGGCTGGAGAGTGAGTCATAAGCCTTAAAACCGGTGAAGCCCCCTTGTGCTTACACCAACTTTGCAACTCTTAACCTTAATGCATTTGAAAAGGAGCGCAATGTTTTAATTAGTGGCACCACGGTAACTGCATGCTCTATGCCTCACAGGGTCAGTCAGAGTGGGCGTTCTTTGTCAGAGGGGTAGGGCTACATGCTACCATGGAACAGGCCTCGGACACACCCAGGAAGTGCCACCCCCCCCCCCCCCCCCAAACACACACAGAACCACACCCACTTTCCCTCCACCCGTTTAAGTTGTGCTGTGCCTTCACTTGCAGGAGAGAGAGGAACGCCTGTGGACACACCTGCTGCAGATTAGCCCCCAATGGGCTCCACAAAAACACCTGAACAGCCCCGCCCCACCCCCTGCACATCTCCTTCCATGATCCAACAGATGATTGACACATCAGGGGCAGGGGAGCAGGCATGAGTGGTGGGAGGGGTCACTGTTGAACACAACTATAGAGGTGGGGAGGGGGGTTATCCAAAATGGCGTCTCAAAAAAACATTTTCATCAGTTCCAGGGACAATAAGGTCTGTGTACAATTACTGAGGGTGAGAGAGAAGGGAAGGTGAGAGAAAGAGGAAGAAGTGACAGAGCGAGAAAGAAAGACAGCGAGGGGGGGGGGGAGAGAACCAGCAAACCCTGGTGTGGGGATCAGCCGGCTCTTTTCTCGGTCACTCGCGCCCCTGTGCCCCTCCGTCCGTCCGCTCAGCAGGAGACCTCCATGGTGTGGTTGAGCTGGCCGACACCCTCGCTGCTGTCCGAGTGGGTGCAGGCCCGGCCACGGGAGCCCTCCATGGAGCTGGCGCTGGTGAGGGAGGCCGTCCTGGAGCGCGCCAGCCGCGTCATACTGGCCGAGGGCACTGCAGGGAGAGAGAGAGAGAGGGAGAGGGAGAGAGAAAGAGAGTCTGTCTGGCTGCATTAAGGTTGTGCCGCTGCACCCGTGCAGAAAAAGGGGAGTACTGGGGCCAAATGATCCTGGATGTATTGGAGCGTTCCTTGAAGGGTTGCCATGGGAACGGGGGAGAGGGGAGGGGGACCATGCGTTGCAGGCGAGTTGCAAGGCCAGCTCCGACGCCCTCGCGCACATTAGACACGCCTTAGTCTAAGTCTTCAGGATGAGCAGCTCACCTTCAGCTAAGACAAGCAGAACCAACAGAACTGTCCTGTTTGCCATCACAGCGCCATGCAGTGGTCACATTGGGTATTGCCAGATCTGCTTTTTCATCATGCAAGCCGCCCCCACCTGACCGGCTTCCCGCGAGCACCGTTTCGCTCCCAGCGTGGCCACGGCAGTCCGTACGGGCGGAGGGACGAACTGTTCGGGGCTTTTATGCTGTTTTTACACCCCTGAAAGCCTTCCTGTATTTTAGCGGCCTCCAGCTCCTCCCTGCATGCAGGCGTTTGCCCCATGAACATCTCGCGGGACTGTCCCGCCACAGACAACCAAACTCCATGCAGCAGCCCTCAGGAGACTGAAGGTACACACATACACACTTTTTTTTTTCCCCGCGGTGGAAAAAAAGCATCTAATGGGTTTATCTGTGATGGGAAAAAAATTTAATCATTCTGAAAATATACCGAAAGAATCAAAGAGAAATCAATTTTAAACAAACGAAAAGAAAAAAGCAAAGAGACAGGAGAGCTACAGAACCAAGCCGAATGTCTGAATGCACTGGTGGGGGCAAACAGGAAGTGGAGAGAGGTAAGCAGGAAACAGGAAGTACCTGGCCCTCCACTCAACCTCCGATCCTTTATATACGGAACTGGGAGAAGGAGGCAGGGAAACACAGGGTAAGATTAACACAACCAACTTTCAGCAACACACAATACACCACAACCAGACAAAACATTCCCTGTACCCCTTAACACTGCTGTATAAAACAATGCACAGGCACACACACACACACACAATTGAAGAGAAACAGAAATGGAACATAAGGAGAATCTGTAGAACATGAACACACACACACACACACACTGTGCCAGGCAGAAGCAGAGGAGTAGAGTATACATACTGTAGCCCATTCCCTGGAGGAAGTACTTGAAAGCTTCGGTCAGTTTTCCAGGCTGAAAAGCAATGAATAACTGAAATAAATAAACTGGGCAATTGTTCCACATAATAGGGGTATTGGCTCTGGGGGGTGGGCGGGGATCTGACCTGTGTGAGCTGGGGCAGGCCACCGGAGTCCGCCATCTTGGTGGGGTGAAGAGATGAATAGATGATATTATGAAATAACAAAATAATACCAAACATTTAAATAAGCAATTTTTATATTCTCATTTCCATCAGCTTCAGTGGATTTCTTTACAATTTATTTATTTCAGTGCGGAATCCTAGATTTGTCAAACAGCACCACACTGGCCCTTAATTCGTCTAATTATTCAGATTCATTACTTTTCTCCCACAAATAACACATCAAGCTCAGCTTTCAGGACTCTTTTTGGAAGGTGCCTAACTTACCTTCAGGAAGGTGGTGTTAGTGGGGTCCAGCTTGGAATTACATTCCACCTGGAAAAAGAACAGAAAATAGGGAATGAACAGAGGAGGAGAAATAAAGAGAGAAAGGAGGAGAGAGGGAAATGTAAGAGTGAGGAGAAAACAAGGTAGAGAATGATGGAGGAGGAGGAGAGCCTTTATGTGAGGTGAAGGGGAGGATGGAGAGAGGAGAGCCTTTATGTGAGGTGAAGGGAAGGAAGGATGAGAGGAGAGCCTTTATGTGAGGTGAAGGGGGAAGGATGGAGGGAGGAGAGAGAGCCTTTATGTGAGGGTGAAGGGAAGGATGGAGAGAGGAGAGCCTTTATGTGAGGTGAAGGGGAAGGATGGAGGAAGGAGAGAGCCCTTTATATGAGGTGAAGGGGAAGGGGATGGAGGGGGGGAGGAAGTCTTTATGTGAGGTGAAGGGGGAAGGATGGAGGGAGGGGGAGGAGAGAGAGCCTTTATGTGAGGTGAAGGGGAAGGATGGAGGGAGGAGAGAGAGCCTTTATGTGAGGTGAAGGGGAAGGATGGAGGGAGGGAGGAGAGAGCCTTTATGTGAGGTGAAGGATGGAGGGAGGAGGAGTGCTACAGTAATGACTCATTCCAGCACAGTCTCTCTGTCTCACTCACTTTCACACTCAAATTCAAACTCAAATTCAAATATGCTTTATTTGCAAAATGATATAGTATTGCCAAATCTATCATTTAGATAAAATGTAAATCGGCAATAATATTGAATACATTAGAGACACTTATACTCACTCTCGCATGCACACACACACACCCATACTCTCTCTCGCTTTCTAATTCACCGCGTAGTACAGGGCTTTAGCAGCATCCCTGCACTCATAGTAAAGCCAGACAGATATAAATATTCCTGCACATAATCAGGAGGCCTGCAGTTCCCTGGTTGGCCAGCAGGAAAACGGTCATTTTCATGGCTGACCCAGCCATGGGGGGGGGGGGGGGATTGTGAAAATAGAGAAAGAAAAGGAAGGAATGATGGGAGGAATAGGAAGAGGAGAAGGAGAAGACATCGGAAGGACTCACCACTCCTTCTTCTGCTGGGGCATTGTCGCCAACAACCAGCATGACCGGGCACCTGAAGCAAAAGCAAACACATACCTTAAACACACACAAAAACACATCAAAAAACATACATATACACACCTTCCATACAAATTCTGAGACACACACTTGAAAACACATGCGCGCGCGCGCACACACACACTTGCCTGAGGGTTTTGGCGTTCAGCATTGTCCCAGTACGGTTCATCTCCAGATCCCGACGACTGCAGAAAAAATTAAGAGTGAGTCGCGCAAACACGCACACACACAGTGTGTACATGGGGATGTGTGCATCCATATATGCACACTTTAATGTGTACATAACGGTGTCCATGTGCATTTGCATGTGTCGGTTTGTGCTTGCATCTGTATGTTGAATGCATATTGAATGTATATTTGTATGTATTTGCATGGGTGTGCATTTCCGTGTGTGTATATGTGTGAGCATGTGCAGGTGTGCATGTCCGTGTGTTTAAGTGTGTTTTGCATGGGAGTGCTCGTCTGTGCATGTACATAAGGGACTCTGATGCTACTTTGCTGAACAATCAAGGTGCATGGAGTGGAAAACAGCAGCTGCATGGAAAAAACTCCAGCTACACTTGAAGTAGGAAGAAAATAGTTTTTCCTTGCTGTGTGCAGGTATGCGCCTAAGTTTGTGTGAATTATACCTGTTGTACATGTTCCAGAACAGTTGCAGGTTGAACTGGTTGATGGTGTTGTTGATTTGTTGCCTGTAGCTCTGCACCAGCTCCGTGTTGCTCATTAGCTCCTCCTGTGGACGGGGATGGAATTGCAGGGGGCTTGAGTGGACTCAGCTAATGCGTTCTGATGCAGTCACCCCACAACATGGCTGAGGGGATTTTTTTTTTGTTTTTAACATAAACATTTAGATATTGAGTCCTCTGTCAGAAACCAAAATATGACAGATGCAGTACTACATGTATTTTTATGCTTCTAACAATTTATTGTAAATAACGACCCAGATAAATTATGTAAGTGTTATTTATCACAACATTGAGCGTAAAATTATTTGCAGGCTGGCACCCTCTACTTATATCTTGTGATGCCAGCTATTGTAACATTTTATGTAACATAATTGTGTGACAACACGCTGGCATGGAAAGACAGGAATATTTCTGTCCTGTTGGAGGAAAAAAAAATTATGCAAAACATATTCACCTAAAAACATTATTATACGAATTGTCTTATAGGAAGCAGATGAATGGGGTGCAGATTTTGATTAGAGATAGGCTACTGCAGGCCATCCATGAGGTAAAATAATATTAAAGAAAAATAATGTCCTGATTAATTACATCCCATTGGAAGCTTAAAAATAGTCAAAGTTTATTTTTTTGCTTCAATGGAATATAATAGTCTTTGCCATGATATGTATTTAAAGATCATATTGAACTCTGACCCCAATTTACCACAACTGAAAGGTACTAAAGACACACATGCTTCGAAAAAAAAAGTTTGTAAATGTTGTGTTCTTTTATAATCAAAATGTATCTTTAAATAATCATTGTTAATTTTTAGTTATTAAAATTAAGAAACGTGTAATTCACCTGGCTGAAGAGGTGGGGCAGGACAGTATCTGGCAGAGCACTGGTGAGTCCAGACAGCTGTGTGAGAGGCAGGGGGACAGAGGGGGGTAAGATTTAGCTCAGATCTTTGGATGCAAATTAGCAAATTAGTAACAGCCTCAAAGCAGTGGAGCATATAAAATGTACATAAATCAAATCGGTAATTGGTTTATTAATTCAGTATTTGACAAACCTATTTAGTTTAATTTAGTAAAATACGCATAATTATTCATATTATTATTGTTGACGTTCTTATAGTTGCTATTGGTTTTCTTAAGTTTCTTTTGAGACTACCAGCAGCCATTTTGTTCTGGCATGAGATGAATACATAGACAAAATGGCCGCCCTTTAGACCATGCTGAAACATATTTGCACAAATATAACCACAGGAAAAAAACAGTCTGCACACTATTAGCTAATGCCCCCATTTAATTAAAATAATCAAAACATCAACGTTTCGATCCAAACCCATAACCATACAATTATATCAGAATCTATAATCGTATTTGGAAATGTTGTTTGACCTGAAGAGGAGATAGTGCTACAGAATGATGTGTGATGAGGATGGGTGTTACTGTGCATAATTTGTGTGTGTGGTCTGTGTTTGTTGGTTATTTCTTGTGCACACACTTACCTTACTTGCAGCCCAATCAATCCAGCCCTTCCCATTGGGATCAATGTTCAACAACACCAGACCCTCCACAAGATCTGGGAAAATCAGCTAATGAGAGAGACAGAGAGAGAGAGAGCAAGAGCGAGCGAGGGGCGGGGGCAGGGCAAAAGCGAGCAAGAGAGAGAGTGACAACAAGAGAGACAGACAGACAGAGAAGGGAAGGAATAATATTTTATTTTTCTGAAACATTTAGATGGAATGAAAAGTTTATTATAGGTATAACATCACCATTAAGCCTGACAGAGCTACAGCTGACACCCTACTCTGTTTGACATGAGCCTCAGTGCTGGAACTTGGTCACACTCTATATGGTAAAAGTGCTGTATGCGGATGGCACCCAGAGAATAAGAACTGCAGTTGAACCGCAATCTGCTGGAATAGCACTGCCAGACCTAGGCCCCAGCAGTAAACATGAAAATGACTGAAACAAGGTAGAGCCCCACTTACAGCAAATTTGGCAAGGATGTAGGCACCAGCCCCAACTCCAATTCCCACAATGCTCTTAAATCTGAAAATAACATTGGAATACCAATTTTAATAAATGTAATATCATTGGAATAAAGACTGATACACTGACATCACACACACCCACATTTAAAAATTTGTATAATTTATTTGAGCATATTAAATAAACAGTTGTACACATCACACGCACACAATGTATTGCATAATAACCTTTTGTGATGTTTTTTTTTTTAGAAAAGAGTTCCAGAACCCTGTGTTATGACAGTATTTCTTTGTACAGCTGTAAGTTTACACAAGCTATTCATATTGAGTACACTGCTGAAAAAACAGCACCATTAACCAATCCAAGATTGTGCCCTACAACCAGTTACAGGTTCATTTCTGTGACCAGTATGTCACACTGCACCCACCATCTCCTCCATGCCTGCCACCACCTACTCCACCTCTTGGACCTCCACACTCACCCAAAGTGCTGCACCACACTGGGCAGCATGCCTGCCAGCTGATCCATAGTGGGATATTGGTACCTGTGGAGAGAAACCAGCAGTCATTCCAATCAATCCTAGAGTAATGAGGCAATTATTACTAGCCATTTCAATCAATCCCAGAGCAATAAGGGGACACACATTACCAGCCATTTTAATCAATCCCTGAGCAATAAAGAGGCACACATTAACCAGCCATTCCAATCAATCCCAGAGAAATAATGATGCACACATTACCAGCCATTCCAACCAAACCCAAAGCAATAATGAGGCACACATTACCAGCCATTCCAATAAATCCTAGAGTAATAAGGAGGCACACATTACCAGCCATTCAAATCAATCCCAGAGCAAAAAGGCACGCATTACCAGCCATTCCAATCAAACCCAGGGAAATAAGGAGGCACACATTACCAGCCATTCCAATCAATCCCAGAGAAATCCATGGCTGAGGACTTACCCCTGGGGTAACTGAGAGGCCCCAATTTGCTGCCCAGGGGCATCTACATGGCACACCACAAAGTGTTTAGTGATCTCCTGCATGTCCTCATTCTGGAAGAAGGTGTTGAAGCAGAGCTTGTCTGCAGAGAGATAGAGAGAGACAATAAAAAGTGTTCTACCTTTTTAACAAAACTAAAAGGATGCAGCCTTACGGGAAACAAAATAGTGATACTTGTGCCTTATTGCACATGGGGAGTGAGATAAACTGTAAACATCTCAATTTCCAATTCAGTAAGAACACTAAACAGGTAGAAATGACTTAATTAAAAATTTTTTTAAACTATCAAAGAAGTTTGATATTTTTCTGTTAATATTTACAATGTATGACACTTGTGAAATGATCATATGAGAAAATCCTGCAATGGCAAAAGTATACACTTATAATAAAAGCATAATGCAAATATTCGCTTTTAAATTTAGATTGCATATGAAAAACTAAATGCATTTTTCAGGTGAATTTCATGGTTTATTTTGAACAAAGAATTTACCATATATACCCACTCAATGTACTGCAAAAAAAAAAATTTATGATGCTTTTAGAGAAGAGTTATTATGACATTATTAATTTGTACACCGGGAAGCTTACAAAAGCTATTCAGGTTAAGTATATTGCTCAGAAAACAGCACCATTACCTGATCAGTATTCTGCCCTAAAACCAGTTAGAGCAGGGGTGTCAAACTCCAGTCCTGGAGGGCCGCAGTGTCACAGGTATTTGTGGTTTCCTTTCAATCAGCACCCAGTTAAAGCATTGAGAACAAGGTGTGTGGACTTCTTAGCCAATTAGTGACTTAAATTAATCACTTGTGCTTAAACGCACCAAAAACCAGCAGACACTGCGGCCCTCCAGGACCGGATCTTGACACGCCTGAGTTAGAGTGTAAGCTCTGTAAAACCAGTTAGAGTATAAGCTCTGTGGCTAATATGCCACACTGCTGCCTCTCTACTCCCACAATATTACTTCTGGAAATATGTTGTCGCAATACAGAAAAACTGCAATCCCATTCTTTATATACAGTGAAATATTATGTTTTGCAAAATTTGGCACAAGAAAAATGTGGAGAATTAACACAAATTACTGGTAAATATTTCCACAAAGAAAAGGGATTCATTTTGTGAGGTGCTTCATGGGTCCCGCCAGAACGATCTAGAAAAGGCCCAGTGGAGAGGGATGACTCTTGGCATGGGGTCTGAACAGCCGGGGATCAGAGGTGAAGTCTCCCGGGAGAACACATGCACACGATCGACTGTCAGAGCCTAGATGCGTGGGAGGATCTAGCGGGATCTGTTTATCCCTGGTGGAGTCTTTTTCGACTGGCCACTGGGGACGGAGTGAGGTGTATGCAATCCCCCCCCCCCCCCCCCCCCCACATATTCACGTGACAAACGCAGTTTGTCTCTCTCTCCTTCTCTCAGTTACGTTTAAATACACTGCATCCGCAGTACATTTTTTTCAGGGTGGGGGGACCGGGGGAAGATGGATAGGTGGGAGGGGTGTTGTCCAAAATTCTCTGAATTCACTTTCTGCTCTCTTCCCCTTGGAGCTGAAAAATTAATGAAATAAAGGATATAAATAAACATGAAGGGTGTCTGTGATTGTGTATTTATGTGTATGCGTGTGTGTTTGTGTGTGCGTGCCCAAGGCAGCACCATCTTACGCTCCAGTTGCACTGGTCCATTTCAGTCCTGAAGTGCGCCACTCACACACATAACAACCCAACCATTTTACCACTGCCTCACTAGGACCAAGCAAGATCACCCCCGAAAACTCATCAAAGGAGCACAAGGACAATAACCCCCCCCCCCAACTCCACTGCACGCCTGCACCACACATATATGCAGGGCTGTATGTGGGACAGTCTGTCTCTCTTCTCTCTCTCTCGCTCTCCTTCTCTCTGTCTCACTCCATCTCTGTCTTTCTCTCTCTCCTTCTCTCTCTTGCTCCTTCTCTCTGTCTCTCTCACTCCATCTCTCTCTTTCTCTCTCTGATTACGGCAGTAGTATTGTACCAGTATTATGAAGGTATTTACTGGCATGAACATAAAATATGTTCCTCTACCTCCTTAAATACAAAGCAATACAATGAACCAAGAACAATGCAATACTCCTTTTGCTAAAAATAATCTCCATAATAATCTCCTGCCTCTTTCTTCCCCACTCTCTCTCTTCCTTTTGCTCCTTCCCTCCTTCCTCTACCATTCTTGCTTTCTCTCTTTCTCTCTCTCTGTTGCTCTCTATCTCTCTCTCCCTCCCTCCCTGCGGCGAAGGTAATCTCTGAGTCAGATGGCATTGCCGTGGCAACTCGCTGCGCATACTAATGCAGCAGCTGCTGCAGAGGCTGCATGGGGAAGCAAGGGTCCGCCGCGCCGCAGTGCCGCCCATCCCCTGGCCCGCAAAGCATGGTGAGAATGTTTTTCTGACCTACATTTCATCCCTTGTTTCAGCCCCCAGCGGTGGCGGGTAGGGGGGGTGGGGTCAGCGGGAGGAACCGAAGGCGAGATCGAGGGATGGAGGGAGGGAGGGAGGGAGGGAGGGGTAGGCGTTTGTAAAATGACGCCCACGGTTTTCATTCAAGGCTCAAGGTCACTGACGTTCAGTGCCTCGGACGCGATGCCCGAAGCCCGCCCTCTTCCATCGGACGCCACAAAGCTGCTCACTAAGGTCATTGGAGAACTAGAAAATATTATTTTCATTTTGGGGCAGCTAAATCACCAGGTTAAGAAAGAAAGAGAGAGACAAAGAGAGGGAGGGGGAGAGATAGAGAGAGCAAGAGCGAGAGAGGGAGGGGGAGGGAAAGAGAAGGAGGGAGAGATAGAGGGGGAGAAAGAAGGAGGGAGGAGGAGAGAGAGAAAGAGAAATTACCAAAATGCTAGAGCATTGCTCAGAACCGTTCTGGGTGTCTTTTTCTAATCCCTGAGTCACGGATCCCACGGTGGAGAGGTAGCCATTTCAGAGGATGCTGACATCCTGAAATTACGATCCTGTAATTTCGAGATTAGCGAAACGCACAAAAAATGTTTTATTCCCAGAAACCGTGGTTAGGCAGTGGGTCAGGATGACTTAGAGCAGGGGAGCAGAGCTGGGATTTGGAGCTGCTGTTGTTTTTGCATCCGGCGCGTTTACAAGCTCACAAAACCCCCCCTCGAAAACGCGGGACCGCAGAGAGCTAATAACAGACGTCTGCAGGGATTACATTCTCTCCGGCCAGTTTTCACAGGGAATAAACCGGATTGCAATCCCCTCGCAGAAAAAACAAAACACTAAACCCGGCACGGACAAGAAAACACTCAACGTCTGTATGCGCCTAAAATGGCGGATCCGATCTCTTGCTCGCGGCGGTCCACGTTGTGAGTCTCGCACGTGTTCCCAGGCGGTCCCTGGCGAACACTCAAACACGCGCTCTCCTGCCCTACTTTCAGATCACTGCGGCAATGAGTCCGTCCTTCAATCATCACACCCACACCCACCAATCAGTAAGTGGGAAAAAAAAACACAAAGGTGTAATTGTGTGTTTCGGCTCGTCAGCTGACAGGAGGCTGAAGATGCAGGTGTGAGAGTTCTTTCACACACCGGCATCTAATTAGCACCTCGAGCACAAACTGTGCCACAGTCCCGCTGTATCATGTGACCACCTGTGAAAGCTGGAAATAGCGTCACAGGCCTGAGTAACGCAGGGAAGAAGGGACTGAGACTACACAGTTATGTCTGGTACAGAAGACACTGTAACCTCAGCCTTAGCAACACTTCCCAAGTGACTCACATGACTCATTCAGAGGACCATTTACAAGAAGTACATGTACCATGTATTACAGGTAAACATTACATGTGCGCGCGCACGCGCGCACGCACGCACGCACGCACGCACGCACACACACACACACAGACACACACACACACACTCACACACAGACACACACACTCACACACAGACACACACTCACACACACACACACACACACACACAGGAGCAGAATGCTTACGGTTGAGCCCCACATCGTGGTAGGTCAGGATAGCAGGCTTGTTTCCCTTGGGTGCCCCCCGGATGACAACGTGGAGCATGCCATAAGGGGTGTCAATATCATGTTCCTGCAGAGAGAACAGCAAACGCATGAGCGACAGGATAATGCCATTCTGCCCTGCTGAGACTCAACACAGAGCACAAACTGAACACTGACCTGCTCACTCAACACAGAGCCCAAACTGAACACTGACCTGCTCACTCAACACAGAGCCCAAACTGAACACTGACCTGCTCACTCAACACAGAACCCAAACTGAAAACTGACCTGCTCACTCAGCACAGAGCCCAAACTGACCTGCTCACTCAACAGAGAGCCCAAACTGAACACTGACCTGCTCACTCAACACAGAGCCCAAACTGAACACTGATCTGCATATGGAGTATCTAAGCACTGAGCCAATCAATAAAAATAATTTTAAAAAAAATCTAAATCAATATACAAATAAAATACATACATAAGCCTT
Organism: Synaphobranchus kaupii; assembly: GCA_029718625.1. Classification (NCBI taxonomy): domain Eukaryota; kingdom Metazoa; phylum Chordata; class Actinopteri; order Anguilliformes; family Synaphobranchidae; genus Synaphobranchus; species Synaphobranchus kaupii. The sequence goes on along the minus strand of CM056388.1, from coordinate 21,802,969 downwards.
GTCCACTGAACACAAGACAGAGAATAAAAAATGTGCGTGTGGACAAAGCATCACATGTTCTACATCTTCACATTCAACTGCACAAAATGTAATGCACAGTGAACACATCCACATGCACACAGAGAGTCAATGAGGAAATGACCTTCAACTATTACCATTCTTTCTCTACCTCCCCCTTTCACTCCGTCTACTGTACATCCTGTTTTTCTCTCTATCAACGTCATAGATTTTTTCAATCTGTTCAGTCCCTATTGGTGTCTCCAGTTGTTTTCCCTCTGTAGCATGAATGTGTGTGTGTGTGTGTGTGTGTGTGTGTGTACATGTGTATGACAGGATAAATGATGTACACTCTGGCTAAATGATGACGAATGCCTTTCGAGCGTTGTGCAGGACAGACAGACGGACGCATGCAGAACGACGCCTGCCATTCCGGCCGTTCTCAGACTGCAGTCCGTCAGCAGACAGGCGTGTCAACATGACTGCATGTTTATGTGCGTGTGCTGCATGTGTCAAGAGTGTGTCTTTAGTGTGTCAGTGTGTCAGTGCGCGCGTGGCTGCCACGCTGGGTGCAGACACACAAGCGCAGTCTCTTTGTTTAACCGACGCTGCTGCCGCCGCTGGTAAACAGATCATACATGTCCTTGTATGCAAACATTCCATGGCAACCAGCACTCGATATATATTTAACCCAGATAAAAAGGCATCCACTCAACATACAGCACACTGGCCAGCCCCCCCCCCCTCCTCCTCCTCCCCTGCAATATGAAAATAAGGTCAGAGATAAGTGAGGTCAGAGACAGGGGCTGATAACATGGAGACATCTGGGATATTCTAAACAAAAGACCTTGCAAATAGAATAGATAATACTAAATACTAATACTAATACACACACACACAGAGACATGCACAAAGATACAAAAACACACATACAAAATGCATGCATACACAAAAATACACACATACTGAAATTCACACAAACACAAAACACAGGCACACGCAAACAAACAAGGACAAACAAACGCACCCACGCCCGCACACACACACACACATGCAACAAACAGCCCTGTAGACTCACCCCGTCCCAGCACTCAGGCATGGTTGCTTGTTGTGCGTGAGCGCGATGACAGAGAGAGGAGGACAGACAGACAGACGGACGGACGGACGGGCGGAGGGAGGGAGCCGTTCCTCTCTGGGATCAGACTAGGTCTTGGCTGCCGCAGCCGGCTAGGTGCTGATGTCGTCTCTTTGTCTTGTCCTGCCTCGCTCTCGCGCTCAGATCTGCAGTGCTGCTGCTCCTCCCCTCCCCCGATGCTTTATATACCCCGCTATCAGGGTTCTGTCGCTCTCTCATTGGCTCCCAGGGCAGAGTCCCAGCCTCTGATTGGCTAATGGCTCCGTCACATTCCTCCACTGTTCTCCTCTCTCTCTCCTCAGCACCATTGCAGAGCCTCATACCACTGACCTGAGAACAGCGCTACGGCCTGGCGCGTGCACGCACACACATGCACACACACAAACACAAAGACACATGCACACACATACACACGCACAAACATGCTCCCATACATGCACACAAGAACCTGCATTTCTCAAGCATAAAAAAGGACACAGAATTACATAACCACAAACAGCCAATGGGCTCCCATTCACGGCCAGATTTACACCCCCTCTCCACCCACAGAGGTAGTGTGTCTGCGCAGTTCTGTGCCATTTATGGGCATCCGCACAGCGGCAGACCACTGGCCTTGGTGCTTTTGCGTTAATGAAAGCCTGTCTGCGGAGTATTCATTCACAGAAATCCCTCTCTCCATCTCTCCCTTCCTCCCCTCTCCATTCCTCTCTGCCTTTGCCCCGTTCCTGTTCAAAGAGATATTAACACCCCGCTTGCTGACACAGCAGGTCTCTCTCCCTCTTTCAGTCTTACACTCTGCAGGAGAGAGATTAACCCACTCCCTGCTGACTCAACATCGCCTGTCTCCACAAAGAAAACAAGCTCCCTTCATCCGGCTGTCTCTACCACCCCACCCCCTATATCTCCTCTAATGACAGAACATGTTCTTTGGAGACAGACTGGACTGCCACCCTTCTGGTGAACACATCGATTACAATAAGCATTAGAGATTATTAAAGAACGACAAATTGGTGAAAGATCTGTAAATTTCTTGTGGAATTTCAGGTGATGTGAAATCTCTTCCCAAAGGAGAATGAGCCACCATTTTGAATTTAAAATGTTTTTCTTAACAGCAATTTTTGCAGTGTGGAGTCCTTTGGTTCACAACCCGAGTACTTTGATTTGGGGAATATCTGATCAAATTGTCTGGTTTCTCATTTTATGTTGTAATATGTGGCTTTACTTAAGCTGCGCTTAATGACCAAATAAAGTTTTTGGCAAAACTAACCTCTCTCAAGTTCACTTAGGAGATTGTGTTCCGTTCGGAGATTCTCTGCCAATGCGCAATGACGTTATAGGGCCTGCTATGACATTTTCTTGGAGTTTTAGCTTCATTCACCCAATATAACAAATAAGTATCTTTGGTATTTAATTTATTGTTGCTAGCATGGGGTAGTGAATTAGCTGATAGACCAGCTGATAGAGGAGAATGCCATCGCCTTCCATTTAAATTACAATTTTAAGGTACCTCATTACTTCTGGATTACTGAAATGCTTTATTCACAGGGCCTTCCTGGCAAAGTAATTAATAAACTAAGACTAGTTCAAAATGTTGCTAAAACTACCTACTAAAACTAGTTAATTCGCATATATAATGATTTTAAAATCATGACACTGGCTCTCGGTTGATTTTAGAATTGATTTTAAGGTGCTTTTATTGGTTTTTAAAGCTACACGTGGACTTGTCGCTGACCTATTTAAATGATCTTCTCGTAAAATATGTTCCTGTTAGAGCTCTCAGACCCCCTCCTATTGTCCATCCCATGATCTAGGGCTAAAATCTATGGAGAGGCTGCATTTAGCTCACATGGCCCCAGTCTGTGGAACAAACTTCCTTTGGATCTGAGGGCAGCAGGGTTGGGGGGGGAGGGGTGGGGGGCTATCCCAGCATGTATTGGGCAGGAGGTAGTAATACACCCTAGACTGGTCACCAATCCATCGTAGGCCATACACACCATTCACTCAGACGCACACTCATACCTATGGGCAATTTAGAGTCTCCAATTAGCGTAACCTGCATGTCTTAGGACAGTGGGAGGAAACCCACGCGGACACGGGGAGAACATGCAAACTCCACACAGAAAGGCCCTCTGCCTTTTATTTCTTTCATCTTTCTGTAAAGCGCATTGAACGGCACTGCGTGTTTGAAATGTGCTATATAAATAAAGTGTATTATTATAATAATTATTACTTCTTGGTGTGACATAATATCTTGGTGTTTCCTGTCTTTGTCTGCTACCTGTTCACCTGTGATGTACAAGCGCCCATACAAAGTTGCTTAATGGTGTTGTGGCCAGTACAGCCTGTGGCACAGAGTTCTGCAGGACCTCAACACCACTCAACTCACGCTTAGCTGATGGAAATGGAGAACAGTGATTGTGGCAGCAGGAAGAGGGGCTGCTTCAGCTCATTCATTCATTTCTATAAGTGTGATCCACTTCAGAAGCACTGTTTTTTTTATCCAGAAACCTGGCACAGTAAAAAACTGCGTTACTTAAATTTAATTAAATTGACTTTCATTGGAGCAGCGCTGGACTGGCAGGCTGGTCAGTGAATTTTACGATGCCCTCTCCCTCTCTCTCTCTCTCACTCTATCTCTCTCTCTGAAAGCAGAACTGACCTCTGTGTGGAGGACGCTTTTCAAACCCTGCTGCTATAAAAGGTCAGGAGACCTGCAGCAGCTCGTCTTCCACAGAATCACCTCTGCCAGCTGGTCTCTGTACTGCACAGACCCCAGACCTGACCCCATTTGTACTTTAGGGTCGGGTCGGCTCTGGCTCTGTTACTTTGACAAATGTTTATTTACAACTCAAAATACACACAAGCTGTATGTAGGTAGAAGCTGTACACTATGTTGGGCCCATAGACTGCCAAGCAAAAGCAGCTTCATGGAAAACAAGAAGGCACCGAATACCCAGTACTGGTCCAACAGATACAGGGATGCGGTCACGGTTCTTAATCGATTCTAGCCCTAAACTGGATTTGCCTTTTTGCTGATGACTGATTTAACTGAATTCAAAACGCACTGGTCCATAGATCCTGTCCAATGGATGATGGAAAATTGGCCATTAATATCTTAATATCTAGGGTACTCGGATCGCTTTTTTCTGTTTTGCTGCGATTTTCTTTTGGGTTTCTTAGCATTGTTATCCCGTTTTTCTTTCAATCAAAATCACCACAGTCTCTCTCTCTCTCTCTCTCTCTCTCTCACACACACATACATACATACATACATACATACAGTGCAGTCCTTAAGTATTTGGATAATGACACAGTTTTTGTTGTTTTAGCTCTGTACACCTTGAACTGGTTTGAACTGAAACAAAGCAACCAATAAGTTTCTCAGGGCCAAAAAGTGGAACGTTCTTGACTGGCCAAGTCACTCACCTGACCTGCATCCAACTGAACATGTGTTTCACTTGCTGAAGAAAAGACGATAAAAGGTAAAAATCCCCCCGAAACAAACAGGACAGAATACTGCAGTACAGGCCTAGCAGAGCATCACCAGAGAAGATCCCCAGCATCTGGTAATGTTAATGGATCGCAGACTTCAGGCAGTCATCGAATGCAAAGGATTTGCAACCAAGTACTAAATATGACGACTTTAGTTAAGATTATGTTAATTTGTCCCGTTACTTTCGCTGCCCTATTCTGTCCCCTAAAATATGGATGTAAATACCCTCAAATTAAAGCCTACAATCTGCACTTTAACCCCATATTGTTTTATTTTAAATCCAATGTGCTGGAGTACAGAGCCAAAAAAATTGTGTCACTGTCCAAATACTTCCAGACTGCACTGTATACACATAGAATAAAGCACATTAACTACAGTTCTACAGACTGTAGAACAACATTAGTGTTATGTCGGCCCTTTACAGAGTGTTGTAGATCAGCTGTAGAAAGATGTCTGTCACATCACAGGCATACATACGACACATATGTGTATGTGTGTGTATATGTGCATGTGCATGTGTGTATATGTGTGTGTGTATATGTGTCTGTCTGTGTGCATGTACGCACGTACGTGTATATATGTGTGTGCATACAGTGGGGTCCAAAAGTCTGAGACCACATTGAAAATCTGACATTTTTTCATGTAAACTTGGAAATAAACAATAAGTTTGTGGATTTTGGAAAAAAATCGAAAACAAAGAAAAAGTTATGGCATGTGAAATGGAAAGTTTGCAATATTTCCAGGTCACTAATCAAATTTCCTTGAGTCTTATCCCTTCCATTGAAGCATGTGTTCAGACGACACTCAAGTGGATTTGATCTACTCAATAGTGGCTTGTTAGTTAATTGGCTTGCACCATCAGAAGACCAATACATAAAGCTTTGTACACTGAGAGAGAGAACATCAACTGCATCACAGATACAGAATGTTCTGAATAAAGAACGAGAGACTCCAATCAGTAAAAGTACTGTCAAAAGAAGGCTAGCTAGTAGTGGTCTCAAAGGACAAGTAGCAGTCTCTAAACCACTTCTTGGGAGGGGAAACAAGGCCACACGATTGGCATGGGCTAAGACATACCAGCATTTCACAGTAGATCAGTAATGGCAGTAACAGAAGGATACTTTATGTAAGGAGACGAACTGGAGAGCGATTGATATCACAGTGCATCAAAACAACAGTGAAACATGGTGGTGGGAATATTCAAGTCTGGGGCTGTTTTGCCTACTCTGGAGTTGGACACCTGCACCGAATCGACCACACCCTGACAAAAGAAAAGTACCACTCCATTCTTCAGAGACATGCTATACCCTCTGGTTTGGAGCTTTGTGGAGAAGGATTCATACTGCAACAGGATAATGACCCTAAACACACCTCAAAGCTTTGCAAGAACTACTTGAAAACCAAAGAGGAGCAAGGAGTGCTGACTGTCATGGACTTTCCTCCACAGTCATCTGACCTCAACCCAATCGAACATTTATGGGGGCACTTGAAGGCAGAGAAAGCCAAGCATTCAGTAACATCACAAGATACTCTTTGGAACACTGTCAAATCATTTCTGGATAACATGGATCACCAGGTTCTGCACAAACTTGTGGATTCCATGCCAGCTCGAGTAGAAGCTGTCATCAAAGCAAAAGGGGGACATACCAAATACTAATATTTTTTTTCATTCATGTGAAGTTTTCAAATATTTAACTTTTCATTCAAATTGTTATGCTGATAATACCATGTCTAAAGAAAGAAATTGCATTAAATTTGAAAAGAATGCAAAATAGAAGCGTTTTCACTTGTGGTCTCAGACTTTTGAACCATACTGTATATGTACGTGCACGTTTGCATGGATGTGTGTGTCTGAGTCTGTGTGCATGTGTCTGTGTGCATGTGTGTATGTGTGTGGACGTACGTGCATGTCTGTGTGCATCTGTGTGTGTGTGCGTGTATATGTATGCGCGTGTGCCTATAAATCTCTGCGTTTTCATGGATCGTGCGTATCGTTTGCATGGATGGGTGTGTCTGAGTCTGTGTGTGTCTGTGTGTGTGTGTGAGCCTGTTGAGCTAGACCACATGTTACTTAGAAACTTTACTATTTTATTCTTTTCTGTTAATTAACACCTAAACTTGTCTTAACATCTCCTCTCCCCTCCTGCCCTCAGTCCTCCCCCCACTTCTGCACTTCTTTAAGACGTTTGACTCTCTCACCTGCTGTTGCACTTTCACACCATAACATGTGCCCTGCTGGAGCACAAACTAACTGAAGACCTTTACCTCATCCCTTTATATTAATGTGCGTGTGTGTATGGATTTGTGTGTGTATGTGCGTTGGCGTAGTTGTGCACGTTTGTCAGGTCTGTGTTGCTGCATATTTGCCAGTGTGTCAATGTCTACCCATATTTTAGCGTGAGGTTGTGTTATCATGCCAGTGTAACAACCATTCCTCATGGAGACCGTCTTGACCCCAGTCACCCACACTGATCTGAGATCAGCGTCAGAGAGGATGAACGGCCGCTCCAAACTACGTACACACACTGATCTGAGATCAGCATCAGGGAGGATGGATAGACACTCCAAACTGCCGCATCGTGCTGTAATTACTCTATCGGCCACCAGAGGGCAGCTTCTAACAACATAACAGCTTCGCAGCTGCAGAGATTTACAACGCCTGCAGAAGTGAGCGCAGCGTCATTACACTGACCGCTCCTCCTCTTCACCAATGACACAACGTCCTCAGACAGACAAAGAGACAGACAGACAGATGGACAGACACATGGAGAACAGCCTCAGTACCTTCCAGTCTCCCGGAGAGATAAAGGTGTCGCAGTTTTCCTGCAGAGAGAAAAGACACACACACACACACACAATTACACATCGGAACCTGGACCGGCGCCACAGTGCTCTGGACCAAGACGGTTGCCGCAGCAGCCAAATGGGTGAAGGCGCTTTGGAGACAGAGCGACTGGAGCCGCGATTTAGTGAAATCTGCGCATGCGCAGGAAGGGGTATTGGGCACGGCGGTTCGCGGCACGTTTTGCACGTGCTTGTGTAAAGGCGGGCAAGTTCTTCACTCCAGCATTCAAAACGCTAAAAGTCAAGTGTCACAAAGGTAAAGTGTCACAATTCAGGGAAAACAATCAAACGTCAAAGGGTTAAAGGTTAGGATGGCTCTTGAAGGGACAGAACCAGGGTTAGTATGGAGATGTCGGTTAAACAGTAATAAAGGTCAGTTAGTTTTTGGGAACAGGATGAACAGCAGCAGAACTGAGCAATCTGTTAGTGACAGTGGCAGTGGAGCAGGGATTAGAAGCAGCACCAAGACACCAAGAGTTAGCTGTGTTCATGCAGAGGAGAGACTGCAGAGAGACTGGTTACCCTGAGCTCAGGGCTCTGTGGAGAGACTGGTTAGTGATGGCGGTCTCTGTGGGAGCGGAAGGGGCACTGTCGGACCAGCAGGTCTCCCTCTCCTCAAAAAAAACCCCACAGCCGAAAGAAAGAGCCCCAGGAAGACCGTTGGGGGGGGGGGGGGGGGGGGGGGGGGGCGCTGTGGCACACGGAAGGCAGTGCTTTCAAAGAAGAGTCCCCTTTCACTGGAGAAATTGTGAGTGGAGGCAGTGAGTAGCTATAGACCCATTTCTTGTTTGTAAACAAAAGAGGATGCGTGCGCAACCCTGGGGCAAAAAGTGTATCACCTTGGCAGGCTATCACAATGCGGTGAACTTGATCATCAACGATTTAACGGACCAAGTGCATCTAATTTTGTTTCTGGTTCTTTTATTTCACTTTCATCTTGTCACAGTTATACAAATTATAGCTAGTGTTAGTCTTATTAGGCTACAACTTTTTTTGTTGTAACGTTAAGGTAGCATATTTAGCTATAGCCTATTTACCTTATAAATGCCTGCAAGCTAACCGTCATAAACTGTCAATTTTTGATCAGCGGCAAGTTGACAACTTAATTTTTAACGTTAGTCCAACTCAATAACTTGGACAGATAGGATACACCACATTAACAAATTTTTTTAAATTGTCTAGTCTGCTTGAAATTGATATAGCTAACATTAGCCTAGTGTAACTTCTGTGTTACGCCGTTAATATTTTATTGTGTTTGGCCAGATAGGAGTCGACATAGCCTGTCTAGCTAGCTAACGTTACTTAACACACACAAAGGTGGTGCAGCTGACAACTATTTTGTCAGTAAATTGTCTTTGTGATGATGTGTTGATAACTTAATGTTTAACTAAAGCCTATCGTTAACCTACTTTTAGTTTTAGCCAGAACAGAAATGGCACTAGTAGCTACTACCAGTGTTTTCTTCTGTAATGGTTAGCTAGCTAGCGTACCGAACCCTGTTATCGGGCGGAAAACAGAAACTTTTGTGAACAACAAAGCTAGCTACGATGCTGATATTAGTCGGGCACATAACGTTACTATTGAACATATTATATTTATTAGATAAGATAACTTTTAAGCCAATGAACAAGTTAGAAGTGACCGGTAGTCTTTTTTAAAAACTTTTAGATGAGACAGTAGGCTAGTAGGCTACTGCCAAAAAAGGGGAGCCGATTAGCGGCTGTTGCAGTGCATAAAAGAAGCTCATGATTTTTGTTGTTTTAATAATCAGTTATTAGTTTATTGAATCAAGAAAGATACCTTTTGAATTCCCAATATGTTGGTAAGATGGCTGGCTAACTGGATTATTTACACATGGCAGTCCATCTCATTGGATTTATTTCTTCACCTACCGCGCCCTCGAGTGGACATATAAAAAATGGCACTTCTTGATGTTGGTGCTTGCTAGTTGAGTTGATTACAATGAACTAGAGTTTAAAAAAACAACAACACACATTTTGCTAATATTGTGAATGTGCTATAGACAAAGCAAATATATATATATATATATATATATATATATATATATACAGTCAAGCCGAAAAGTCTGCACACCCCTTTCACCTTCTCCACGTTTTATTACGTTACAGACTTATACTACAATAGATTGAGTTCTTTTTTTGCCTCAAACATCTACACACAATAGCCAATAATGATGAAGTGAAAACAGGTTTTTAGAAAATATGCAATTTTATTTTACTGACAAAAATAGGTTATTTAGGGGTTACATATCTGTACACACCCTTAGTCTAATACTTGGTTGCTGCACCTTTGGCAGCGATTACAGCTTCAAGGCGTCTTGGGAAAGAAGCTACGAGCTTGGCACACTTGTTTCTGGACATTTTTGCCCATTCCTCTTGGCATATCCTTGCAAGCTCTGTCAGGTTGGATGGGGAGCGTCGGTACACAGCCATTTTCAGCTCTTTCCACAGATGTTCAATTGGATTGAGGTCTGGGCTCTGGCTGGGCCACTCAAGGACATGCACAGACTTTCTCCGAAGCCACTCCTTTGTTCTCTTGGCTGTGTGCTTCGGGTCGTTGTCATGTTGGAAGGTAAACCTTCGCCTCAGTCTGAGGTCCAGAGCGCTCTGGAGCAGGTTTTCTTCAAGGATCTCGGTGTTCCCCGTTCCCGCTGCTGAAAAACATCCCCACATCATGATGCTGCCACCGCCATGCTTCACTGTAGGGATGGTATTAGCCAGGTGATGAGCGGTGCCTGGTTTCCTCCAGACGTGATGCTTGGTATTCAGGTCAAAAAGTTTAATTTTGGTTTCATCAGACCAGAGAATCTTGATTCTCATGGTTTGAGAGTCCTCTAGGTGCCTTTTGGCAAACTCCAAGCGGGCTGTGATGTGCCTTTTACTAAGGAGGGACTTCCGTCTGGCCACTCTACCATAAATGCCTGATTGGTGGAGTGCTGCCTGGATGGTTGATCTTCTGAAAGGGTTCTCCCATCTCCACAAGGATACACTGGAGCTCTGTCAGAGTGACCCTCGGGTTCCTGCTCACCTCCCTGGCCAAAGCCCGTCTTCCCCGATTGCTCAGTTTGGCCGGGCGGCCAGGTCTAGGAAGATTCTTGGTGGTTCCAAACTTCTTCCATTTACAAATGATGCTGGCCACTGTGCTCTTTGGGACCTGTAAAGCTGCAGAGATTTTTCCGTACCCTTCTCCAGATCTATGCCTTGACACAATCCTGTTTCTGAGGTCTGCAGATAATTCCTTTGACCCCATGGCTTGGAGTTTGCTCTGACATGCACTATCAACTGTGGGACCTTATATAGGCAGGTGTTGGCAATCCCCAATCATGTCCAATCAATTGAATTTATCACAGGTGGACTCCAATTCAGTTGTAGAAACATCTCAAGCAGTATCAGTAGAAACAAAATGCACCTCAGTTCACTTTTGGGTGTCATATCAAAGGGTGTGCACACTTGTGTAAATATGATATTTTACATTTTGATTTTTAATAAATTAGCACAAATGTCTAAAAACCTGTTTTCACTTTGTCATTATGGGCTATTTTGTGTAGAATTTTGAGACAAAAAATGAACTCAATCTATTGTAGAATATGTCTGTAACATAATAAAATGTGGAGAAGGTGAAAGGGGTGTGCAGACTTTCCGGCTTGACTGTATATATATATATATATATATATATTTTTACCGCATTGGCAAATCAGCTGTCGAGGAAGTTCCAATATGGTTGCGTGCCCGATAATGGGCGCTATCTAGCTACGTTTCTTAACGTTATCCATCTTATTTGTTTTATCCAAGTGTTCACTGGTGTAAACTTGCTTTTTCGGGAAATACATTGGCTAACTCTAAGCTGGTTCATTCTTTAGATTTAACAAAATTAACATTGGCAGTCTAGCAGTTAGGAAGTGTGAGCGACTAATGTTCCTGTGAGATGCAACCAAGACAGTAACGTTACAGTGGCTAGCTAACGCTAGTCTAGACACAGACAGACCACATCAGTGTTGCCAGATGCCTGAATTAATTTCCCCCCCAAAAAATTCAGAAAATCCCCCATCTTCAATTGAGTCCCATACAATTTTCTCACAATTTCCCCCCATACCTCCTTTTAAAATCCCCCATCTATCATTGACTCCCATACATTTTTTCTTTAAAAATTCCCCCATGAATTGTTAAAATCCCCTAAATTTAGGGGAAATTCCCAGTCTGGCAACCCTGGACCACATGCCCCAGGTTCACAAATCACAGGGTATTCCAAAAAAAAAGTGACTAAGACCCACCTCAGCTCATCTACGCTGGAAAACTAATGTTACGGTTAGTCCACCAAATTAGATAGCACACTAAAGTTATAAATGCACAGCGCCTGCTGCCAAACCCGAGATATCTACAGGTAACTAGCAATAACAGCTGCTCAGTGATAAATATTGACCTGTGTCTTGACGACATGAACATATAACCATGCAGCAAGACCTTTTACTTTTTATATCTCATGGCCAACTCACTAAAATGGTAGGCGTCCATTTCTACATTGTTAGCAAGCATGTTAATTCTCGCCACTGTCACTTGCATAACTTCGTATTAAATTATAACGTTATTTGATATTGGGTCAAAATAGTCTCACAGTATGTTTTCGGTCATGGTTAGCCACCTACACCATTTGCTTCAAAACTGCAGCTCTAGCCTATGGTCGAAGCTGTCTGTATTCAATTGAGTGCCAAACTTATATGATGAGATGGGAGCCAGCATAATATACTTCCTGGACACTTACTAAATTGAATAAATATTACACATGTTTACACCAAACTGCTTAGCTATCTCACTGTTGATGTAATTAAGATATTCGAAGTTAAACAAGTGTCCTTCATCATCCATTTCAGCTTCTGCAATTACAAGTTGATGTTGATTTCTTTTGCAATATTGAATATTCTGCCCCAGTGTTCCGTGCGCACCTCTACTGTGACGTTGGTGAGAAACCGGTCTATAGGGGGAGTGGTCTGTGATGTCACAATGAGGACGTGTTCCACATGGTTACTACACAGAGAGAGGAGGGGGGGGGGGGGGTGATTTGTGGTCCTTGGAGTAATTACCGGGATGTACCCGCTGGTGCGATGGCGGGTGATGCGGAGCCAGTGGCGCGCGATCACGTGCCACCGGTGGGGGCGGGCCGAGGGCGGGGGGGGCAGCGGCGGGCGGGGGGGAGGCGCAAGGCGGCGGGTTCGCACACCGAGTTCCGGCTCCACTCTCCTGCTACGGCAAAGACAAACAGACAGGTTACTGTGCCCGCCTTAACCCTACGAGGGGGGAGGGGTGCATAGGTTAAGTAGCAAGCAAGTAGTAGTAATGGAGTAGCAAGAGAGGAGAGCTTGGAAAGAGGAGGAATGAAGCAGGAAGGGAGAGGAGGTGAGAGTAGTCTGGATCCTCTGTCTGAATGGATCTTCAGTGCATCTGAGGCACGTACTATAGAAGCACACACACACCTGTGCAACTCTACACCCCACACTCCCACAATAAGTGGCCCCCTGCATTGTTCCTGTCTCTAGGTGGCAGGAACTGCTGTCTGCTGTGGTGAATTCTGGGAAACATATGCAGCTCTGGCCAGCAGGCGGCTCTTCTTCCTTCCCTCGTGGTTCAGTTGATGACTCTTTCACTGTCACGCTCTTCATCTTACATTGGCTGCTCATGCGTCAGTCTGTCCCCCACCCTGCAGAGAGATTAGAGAGATGCAAGCGAACACATGCATGCACGCACGCACGCGCACTCTCTCACCATGTCAGGGTCCTGTCCTGCTCTCTGTTCCGGCAAGAGTGGTTTCTCCTCAGTGAACTGCTGCTCCTTCATCCCAGCCATCTTGGAGAGCAACCTGCAAAAACCATGGCAAAGCACACCTAAGTCAGCACACCTAATACGGTGTACTCATCCAACCCCCTTCCACAAACATACACCCACTCCACCTCCAGCAACATACACCCACTTCACCTCCACAAACATACACCCACTCCACCTCCAGCAACATACACCCACTTCACCTCCACAAACATACACCCACTCCTCCTCCAGCAACATACACCCACTCCTCCTCCAGCAACATACACCACACTCCACCTCCAGCAACATACACCCACTCCACCTCCAGCAACATACACCCACTTCACCTCCACAAAAATACACCCACTTCACCTCCACAAACACACACCCACTCCTCCAGCAACATACACCCACTTCCCCTACACAAAAATACACCCACTCCACATCCAGCAACATACACCTACTTCACCTCCACAAACATACACCCACTCCACCTCCAGCAACATACACCCACTTCACCTCCAGCAACATACACCCACTCCTCCTCCAGCAACATACACCCACTAGACCTCCAGCAACGTATACTCCACCTATGACACTACACTCAATACGACATCGCTGAGTCTACTACAATATTATTATTATCTCTGTGCAAATAAAATACACCCATGTTTTAACAGCAGCAACACAAGGGTGGAATAGACAGTACTAGGAGAGTGGGTTGTGGTGCTATAGACAGCACTAGGAGAGGGTGGGTTGTGTGGTGTAGATAACCCTAAGAGACGGTGGGTAGTGGTGGTGTAGACAGCACTAGGAGAGGGTGGTTGTGCTGGTATAGACAGTACTAGGAGAGGGTGTGTTGTGGTGGTATAGACTGCACTAGGAGAGGGTGGGTTGTGGTGGTATAAACAGCACTAGGAGAGGGTAGTTTGTAGTGATATAGACAGCACTAGGAGAAGGTCTGTTGTGGTGGTATAGACAGCACCGGGAGAGGGTGGGTTGTGATTGTATAGACAGCACTAGAAGAGGGTGGGTTGTGGTGGTGTAGATAACATTAGGAGAGGGTGGGTTGTGGTGTTATAGACAGCACTAGAGGGTAGTTTGTAGTGGTATAGACAGCACTGGGAGAAGGTGTGTTGTGGTGGTATAGACAGCACTAGGAAAAGGTACGTTGTGGTGGTGTAGACAGCACTATGAGAGGGTGGGTTGTGGTGGTGTAGACAGCACTAGTAGAGGGTGGGTTGTGGTGGTATAGACAGCACTAGGAGAGGGTGGGTTGTGGTGGTATAGACAGCACTAGGAGAGTTTGGGTTGTGGTGGTATAGACAGCAGTAGGAGAGAGTGGGTTATGGTGGTGTAAACAGCACTAGGAGAGGGTGGGTTTTGGTGGTGTAGACAACACTAGAAGAGGGTGGGTTGTGATAATATAGACAGCACTAGAAGAGGGTGGGTTGGGGTGGTATAGACAGCACTAGGAGAGGGTGGGTTGTGGTGGTATAGTCAGCACTAGGAGAGGGTGGGTTTTGGTGGTGTAGACAGCAATATGAGAGGGTGGGTTGTGGTGGTGTAGACACCACTAGGAGAGGGTGGGTTGTGGTGGTGTAGACAGCACTAGGAGAGGGTGGGTTGTGGTGGTGTAGACAGCACTAGGAGAGGGTGGGTTGTGGTGGTATAGACTGAACTAGGAGAAGGTGGGTTGTGGTGGTGTAGACAGCACTAGGAGAGGGTGGGTTGTGGTGGTGTAGACAGCACTAGGAGAGGGTGGGTTGTGGTGGTATAGACAGAACTAGGAGAAGGTGGGTTGTGGTGTTGTATACAGCACTAGGAGAGGGTGGGTTGTGGTATGCACTAGGAGAGGGTGGGTTGTGATGGTATAGACAGCACTAGGAGAGGGTGGGTTGTGGTGGTGTAGACAGCACTAGGAGAGGGTGGGTTGTGGTGGTATAGACAGCACTAGAAAAGGGTGGGTTGTGGTGGTATAGACAGCACTAGAAGAGGATGGGTTGTGATGGTATAGACAGCACTAGGAGAGGGTGGGTTGTGGTTGTATAGACAGCACTAGGAGAGGGTGGGTTGTGGTGGTGTAGACAGCACTAGGAGGGGGTGGGTTGTGGTGGTAGACATCACTAGAAGAGGGTGGGTTGTGGTGGTATAGACAACACTAGGAGAAGGCGGGTTGTGATGGTATAGACAGCACTAGAAGAGGGTGGGTTGTGGTCGTATAGACAGCACTAGGAAAGGGTGGGTTGTGGTGGTGTAGACAGCACTAGGAGAGGGTGGGTTATGGTGGTATAGACAGAACTAGGAAAAGGTGGGGTGTGGTGGTATAGACAGCACTAGGAGAGGGTGGGTTGTGGTGGTATAGACAGAACTAGGAGAAGGTGGGCTGTGGTGGTGTAGACAACACTAGGAGAGGGTGGGTTGTGGTGGTATAGACAGAACTAGAAGGTGGGTCGTGGTGGTGTAGACAGCACTAGGAGAGGGTGGGTTGTGGTGGTATAGACTGAACTAGGAGAAGGTGGGTTGTGGTGGTGTAGACAGCACTAGGAGAGGGTGGGTTGTGGTGGTGTAGACAGCACTAGGAGAGGGTGGGTCGTGGTGGTATAGACAGAACTAGGAGAAGGTGGGTTGTGGTGTTGTATACAGCACTAGGAAAGGGTGGGTTGTGGTATGCACTAGGAGAGGGTGGGTTGTGATGGTATAGACAGCACTAGGAGAGGGTGGGTTGTGGTGGTGTAGACAGCACTAGGAGAGGGTGGGTTGTGGTGGTATAGACAGCACTAGAAAAGGGTGGGTTGTGGTGGTATAGACAGCACTAGAAGAGGATGGGTTGTGATGGTATAGACAGCACTAGGAGAGGGTGGGTTGTGGTTGTATAGACAGCACTAGGAGAGGGTGGGTTGTGGTGGTGTAGACAGCACTAGGAGGGGGTGGGTTGTGGTGGTAGACATCACTAGAAGAGGGTGGGTTGTGGTGGTATAGACAACACTAGGAGAAGGCGGGTTGTGATGGTATAGACAGCACTAGAAGAGGGTGGGTTGTGGTCGTATAGACAGCACTAGGAAAGGGTGGGTTGTGGTGGTGTAGACAGCACTAGGAGAGGGTGGGTTATGGTGGTATAGACAGAACTAGGAAAAGGTGGGTTGTGGTGGTATAGACAGCACTAGGAGAGGGTGGGTTGTGGTGATATAGACAGAACTAGGAGAAGGTGGGCTGTGGTGGTGTAGACAGCACTAGGAGAGGGTGGGTTATGGTGGTATAGACAGAACTAGGAAAAGGTGGGTTGTGGTGGTATAGACAGCACTAGGAGAGCGTGGGTTGTGGTGGTATAGACAGAACTAGGAGAAGGTGGGCTGTGGTGGTGTAGACAGCACTAGGAGAGGGTGGGTCGTGGTGGTATGCACTAGGA
The DNA here is from genome assembly GCA_029718625.1 of Synaphobranchus kaupii. Classification (NCBI taxonomy): domain Eukaryota; kingdom Metazoa; phylum Chordata; class Actinopteri; order Anguilliformes; family Synaphobranchidae; genus Synaphobranchus; species Synaphobranchus kaupii. The sequence continues at coordinate 21,786,275 of CM056388.1, read as the reverse complement.
GAGGGTGGGTTGTGGTGGTATGCACTAGGAAAGGGTGGGTTGTGGTGGTATGCACTAGGAGAAGGCGGGTTGTGATGGTATAGACACCACTAGGAGAGGGTGGGTTGTGGTCGTATAGACAGCACTAGGAAAGGGTGGGTTGTGGTGGTGTAGACAGCACTAGGAGAGGGTGGGTTATGGTGGTATAGACAGAACTAGGAAAAGGTGGGTTGTGGTGGTATAGACAGCACTAGGAGAGGGTGGGTTGTGGTGGTATAGACAGAACTAGGAGAAGGTGGGCTGTGGTGGTGTAGACAACACTAGGAGAGGGTGGGTTGTGGTCGTATAGACAGCACTAGGAAAGGGTGGGTTGTGGTGGTGTAGACAGCACTAGGAGAGGGTGGGTTATGGTGGTATAGACAGAACTAGGAAAAGGTGGGTTGTGGTGGTATAGACAGCACTAGGAGAGGGTGGGTTGTGGTGGTATAGACAGAACTAGGAGAAGGTGGGCTGTGGTGGTGTAGACAGCACTAGGAGAGGGTGGGTCGTGGTGGTATGCACTAGGAGAGGGGTGGGTTGTGGTGGTATGCACTAGGAAAGGGTGGGTTGTGGTGGTATGCACTAGGAGAGGGTGGGTTGTGACGGTATAGACACCACTAGGAGAGGGTGGGTTGTGGTGGTGTAGACAGAACTAGGAGAAGGTGGGCTGTGGTGGTGTAGACAGCACTAGGAGAGGGTGGGTCGTGGTGGTATGCACTAGGAGAGGGGTGGGTTGTGGTGGTATGCACTAGGAAAGGGTGGGTTGTGGTGGTATGCACTAGGAGAGGGGTGGGTTGTGGTGGTATGCACTAGGAAAGGGTGGGTTGTGGTGGTATGCACTAGGAGAGGGTGGGTTGTGGTGGTATAGTCAGCACTAGGAGAGGGTGGGTTTTGGTGGTGTAGACAGCACTAGGAGAGGGTGGGTTGTGGTGGTATAGACAGCACTAGGAAAAGGTAGGTTGTGGTGGTGTAGACAGCACTAGGAGAGGGTGGGTTGTGGTGGTGTAGACAGCACTATGAGAGGGTGGGTTGTGGTGGTGTAGACAGCACTAGGAGAGGGTGGGTTGTGGTGGTGTAGACAGCACTAGGAGAGGGTGGGTTGTGGTGGTATAGACTGAACTAGGAGAAGGTGGGTTGTGGTGGTGTAGACAGCACTAGGAGAGGGTGGGTTGTGGTGGTGTAGACAGCACTAGGAGAGGGTGGGTTGTGGTGGTATAGACAGAACTAGGAGAAGGTGGGTTGTGGTGTTGTATACAGCACTAGGAGAGGGTGGGTTGTGGTATGCACTAGGAGAGGGTGGGTTGTGGTGGTAGACATCACTAGAAGAGGGTGGGTTGTGATGGTATAGACAGCACTAGGAGAAGGCGGGTTGTGATGGTATAGACAGCACTAGAAGAGGGTGGGCTGTGGTCGTATAGACAGCACTAGGAAAGGGTGGGTTGTGGTGGTGTAGACAGCACTAGGAGAGGGTGGGTTATGGTGGTATAGACAGAACTAGGAAAAGGTGGGTTGTGGTGGTATAGACAGCACTAGGAGAAGGTGGGCTGTGGTGGTGTAGACAACACTAGGAGAGGGTGGGTTGTGGTGGTATAGACAGAACTAGAAGGTGGGTCATGGTGGTGTAGACAGCACTAGGAGAGGGTGGGTCGTGGTGGTATGCACTAGGAGAGGGTGGGTTGTGGTGGTATGCACTAGGAAAGGGTGGGTTGTGGTGGTATGCACTAGGAGAGGGTGGGTTGTGACGGTATAGACACCACTAGGAGAGGGTGGGTTGTGGTGGTGTAGACAGCACTAGGAGAGGGTGGGTTGTGGTGGTATAGATAGCACTAGAAGAGGGTGGGTTGTGATGGTATAGACAGCACTAGGAGAGGGTGGGTTGTGGTGGTATAGACAGCACTAAGAGAGGTGGGTTGTGGTGGTGTAGACAGCACTAGGAGAGGGTGGGTTGTGGTGGTATAGACAGCACTAGGAGAGGGTGGGTTGTGGTGGTATAAACAAAACTAGGAGAAGGTGGGTTGTGGTGGTGTAGACAGCACTAGGAGAGGGTGGGGTGTGGTATGCACTAGGAGAGGGTGGGTTGTGATGGTATAGACAGCACTAGGAGAGGGTGGATTGTGGTGGTGTAGACAGCACTAGGAGAGGGTGGGTAGTGGTGGTATAGACAGCACTAGAAAAGGGTGGTTTGTGGTGGTATAGACAGCACTAGAAGAGGATGGGTTGTGATGGTATAGACAGCACTAGGAGAGGGTGGGTTGTGGTTGTATAGACAGCACTAGGAGAGGGTGGGTTGTGGTGGTGTAGACAGCACTAGGAGAGGGTGGGTTGTGGTGGTAGACATCACTAGAAGAGGGTGGGTTGTGATGGTATAGACAGCACTAGGAGAAGGCGGGTTGTGATGGTATAGACAGCACTAGAAGAGGGTGGGTTGTGGTCGTATAGACAGCACTAGGAAAGGGTGGGTTGTGGTGGTGTAGACAGCACTAGGAGAGGGTGGGTTATGGTGGTATAGACAGAACTAGGAAAAGGTGGGTTGTGGTGGTATAGACAGCACTAGGAGAGGGTGGGTTGTGGTGGTATAGACAGAACCAGGAGAAGGTGGGCTGTGGTGGTGTAGACAACACTAGGAGAGGGTGGGTTGTGGTGGTATAGACAGAACTAGAAGGTGGGTCGTGGTGGTGTAGACAGCACTAGGAGAGGGTGGGTCGTGGTGGTATGCACTAGGAGAGGGTGGGTTGTGGTGGTATGCACTAGGAAAGGGTGGGTTGTGGTGGTATGCACTAGGAGAGGGTGGGTTGTGGTGGTATAGACAGAACCAGGAGAAGGTGGGCTGTGGTGGTGTAGACAACACTAGGAGAGGGTGGGTTGTGGTGGTATAGACAGAACTAGAAGGTGGGTCGTGGTGGTGTAGACAGCACTAGGAGAGGGTGGGTCGTGGTGGTATGCACTAGGAGAGGGTGGGTTGTGGTGGTATGTACTAGGAAAGGGTGGGTTGTGGTGGTATGCACTAGGAGAGGGTGGGTTGTGACGGTATAGACACCACTAGGAGAGGGTGGGTTGTGGTGGTGTAGACAGCACTAGGAGAGGGTGAGTTGTGGTGGTATAGATAGCACTAGAAGAGGGTGGGTTGTGATGGTATAGACAGCACTAGGAGAGGGTGGGTTGTGGTGGTATAGACAGCACTAAGAGAGGTGGGTTGTGGTGGTGTAGACAGCACTAGGAGAGGGTGGGTTGTGGTGGTATAGACAGAACTAGGAGAGGGTGGGTTGTGGTGGTATAGACAGCACAAGGAGAGAGTGGGTTTTGGTGGTGTAGACAGCACTAGAAGAGGATGGGTTGTGATGTACAGACAGCACTAGGAGAGGATGGGTTGTGATGGTACAGACAGCACTAGGAGAGGGTGGGTTGTGGTGGTATAGACAGCACTAGGAGAGGGTGGGTTGTGGTGGTGTAGATAGCACTAGGAAAGGGTGGGTTGTGATGGTATAGACATCACTAGGAGAGGTGTGGTGGCAGCCAGGTGGCCGGCCTCTCAGGCTCAGTTTACTTGCGGTCCATGCCCCTCAGAGATTAGGACGAGCTAGGTGATGTATTTACAGGAATCACACAGAGAGTGTTTCTGCCAGGAAATAATTAAACTCCAACCCCCGCTGCTCTGCTCAGGTCAGTAGACATAAATAATTCCATCAATTTTAATTAATGTTTCAATGGAGAAGCAGCCCAAATCCACCAGTGTTCGATCAGGATTACAGGGGAGGGGACATAATACACTGGGCAGGACAGGCTGATCCGGGCATACATTGCAGGACATTACCTGCAAGTACACCTGACTAAGCAACACTCACACACACACCTCACACAGACACACACACAATCACACTCACCAGCTGACATACACATGATTTATAAAGTCATGTGAAAAAGTACAACCCCAGATAAGTTGTCTCTTTTTAGACCTATTTGGACACATACGTAGATATTTGATGCTTATTCCATTGCTTTTTACTGTTAAAGGTTGTCTAATTTAACAAAGGACACGTAAAAATGATGCTTTTAAATGTTTTATTTATCAGAAATCAACAAAAGTGCAATTATCCTGTGAGGAAAAAGTAAGTACACCTCTGGCTTCAATAACTGGTGTTGCCCCCTTTGGCAGCAATAAACTCTTGAAGGCATTTCTTGTAATTGACTTTAAGTCTCTTACATCGACTGGGAGGACTTCTTTGCAGTCCTGCTTTAATTGTGTGATGTTAGAGGGCTTCCTTGAATGCACAGGCTGCTTCAAGTCCACCCAAAGCATTTAGATAGGATTGAGGTCTGGACTTTGACCATCCCATAACCCTCCATTTTTTCTTTCTGAGCCATTCTGTAGTAGATTTGCTTGTATGTTTAGGATCCTGTGGGGAGGATCCAGGACCTTTTCAGCCTCAGCATCTGAACTGATGGCCTCACATTCTCCTCAAGAATGGTCTGGTATAAAGTTGAATTCATGGTTGAATCTATTATGGTAAGTTTACCAGGCCCTGAGGCAGAAAAGCAGCCGCAAACCATAATGCCCCCCCCACCATGTTTCACAGTTGGAATGAGGTGCTTCTGCTCAAAGGCAGTGTTGCATCTTCGCCAAACATGACGTTTTGCGTGGCGTCCAAACAACTCCAACTTTCTCATCAGTCCAGAGTACATTTTCCCAGTAGTTTTGAACTTTATCCAGATGTTGTTTTGGCAAGTTTGTGCAATCTATTTCTGATTGTTGACTCATGCACTTTCACGTTAACTGTGGCAAGTGAACTCTGCAGGTCCATAGATGTTACCCTTGGGTTCGTGGAGACTTCTAGGAGCATCTTTCGGTCAGCTCTTGGGGTGAATTTGGTGGGATGGCCTGTCTTGCGTAGATTTCCGGTGATGTGAAATTTTCTCCATTTGGATATGATGCGTTGAACAGTTGAATGATGTACTTCAAACTGCTTTGAAATTACTTTGTAACCTCTCCCCAGTTTCATGAGAATCAATAATCTTTTTTCTCAGGGCTCCGGCTAGCTCTTTTGACTTCGGCATAATACGTTAGCACACACCTCGATGGTTAGGTCCAAACCAGATCAATTGTGTGTTTTTATGTAAGCATAGAACTTCCAAATTATTATCTAATAATTGGACAATCATTTACACCTGTTTTGTGCACCCAACATCAATTTTAATCAATATATATGATAGTAAAGGTAGAACTTGTGTCCAGATATGTCAAAAAACTGACTACCATTTGAGGGTATACTTACTGTATACTCTCGCATGCACACAGACACACACATACACATATACACCACAAAGTCTCACACACACGTACTGTATACTCACACACATACACACAGTCTTATCAGATATATAAACAGGCATTTACATATACTCATATGCCATGAATACACATGTACAAAGGCTTACCACAAATATACAAATGTATATTTACATATCACTGATTCTTGAGAGTTGGGACAAAATATGTCCTACATAGAAAAGTCTAATTTATATTAAAAATCAAGAAATTCATCATGATTTACATACTTACAAAGTTAAATCTAAAGGAACTGTGTATACCTATGTTATTTTTTAGCACATATTTTTATCTTTTTTGGGGAAATTTGTTTAAATGTATGGTCTGTGGTTAGAAGGTCCATGTTATTGTACTTGTCCTCAGCAAGAGGTCACAATATTGACCAGCCCAAAAAAACTTTAAAAAACTCTACAATTGTGAATACATATATATCAAATAAAAAAAGAAGGGTTATAAATATATAAAACAATGCATGAAGTGAACGTCAAACAATATTTTCCGTAAAAATCTGCCTATCAAAGTTGTGTCCTCAGTTTCTGTCAACTCCGTCAGATTTTTTCATAAACCTCATTAAATCAGGAAATAGCATGGTCAGCTATATCCCTGAGGACCCCTTTTCATCTCCCTGCCTGTGCTGAATGCAACACTACCACACATGCTCTGGTAAGTTTTACATTTTTTGATATTTTAGACAAACAATGTCAATATTCCTATGGTCACAGCTGGGACTATGTCAACACCATCTCTCCGTTATGATACGTTTTTTTAAACCATAGTGGATTGAATTTAAGCATTTTAGTGAGGTTATTGAGACAGCTAGCAACTGAGGAAAAACTAGCTAGCTGCAGTGTACAATACATGTTTTGGAGGGAAAATACATGCCCTTACGTCAACTCCGTCAGATGTCAACTCCGTCAGGTTCTACGTCTGATGGAGTTGACGTGTAAGCTGACGGAGTAGACAAATCCACCTATAACCTCTTAATGTGCTAATATAATATTATTTATGAACATAGTAAAGGATTAAAATGTTATTTCAGGGTTTTATTTACACATAAATGTACATATATAGCATGCATTACATTATTTAACCATACTGTATAACCTACACTTCTGACTTGTAGAGCATGGGCAGGCTGTGGTCTGCTTATTATTGTGTAACTTTCCCAGCACTTATATATTAAATAAAAAAGCCAGTGTGTAGATTTTCGCAACATCTGGTTGTGAAAGTGAATATTGTTGAATATCGCCCAGTTGAAGACATCATAGTGAAACTAATGGGAAATGCATCACCAGTCCAATCAAGAACACGAGAGATCTACAGCATAGCCCCTGATGTGATGGACTTCATAGAGCGTGAGCATGTCCGACGCCTGTTGCTCAAGGCACAAGTGCAGGTTAGACAAAAATAAAATCTTAAGTAAGCTAATTGAACCTGTTTCTAGGCTACAGATTTTGTGTTGCAAGCCTTTTGAGCAGTATTGTTGTTAAGGAATGTCAATTTAAGATCACACAGTATGAAGTAGGCAGTGCAGGGCAATCACACCCACTCTCTCTCTCTCTCTCTCTCTCTCACACCCCCCATACACACCCAACCACACACACACACACACACACACACAGCCGCTCTCTCTCGCTATCTTTCTCACACACACACACACACACCCACACACATACAGACACACACACACACACAACTCCCCCCCACCCACCCACCCACACATACATGCCACTTTAAAAAATAAAATCATGATGAAGACCAAGCAAATGAACAACTGACACAGTATTGAATTGTCATCTGTCTGACACTTTTGATTTATCTTTCCAGTTAGTCACAGGACCCACACCAGAAAGGCACCAGAGGACCCACACAGGCTAAGAGGTGGAGACAGAGGACCTGAAGGAGAGGAAAAGTAGAGGAGGAAGTGGGGGGGGAACACAGGAGGAGAGGAAGAGGAGAAGAGGTGGATGAGAAAGAGGAGAGCAGGAAGTGGTGTAGGAGAGGTAGATGAAGACAGGGAGAGGAGGGCAAGGAGAGGAGGAGAAGGGCCCCTGCTCTCCATTAGTTTTTTTGATAGTTGGAAACGGTGTAATTTATAATAGTTGGAAACGGTGTATGTACAGTATGTTTATTATAATTGAATTTACAGTATGTTCAATATAAGACGAGGAGTAGTTAGTTCTTCATCTATTGTCACCTCCATCTGTTTAAAAACACATTTGTTCGTTAATCAGCAATGCACACACATTTTTTGTCAACACCGTCAGTTTTTCGTCAACACCGTCAGTTCTTCGTCACCGTCAGAAATGTATGTATGTTTTTGTTAATTTTTGAAAAAAAAAAAATTCTTTCTTCAGTTTATGTTGTTTATGTAATAAAGGACCATCTGATCTACATCCTCTTATGTCTTATTTATTTAAGGAAATTGTTTTTATAATATTAAAATTAAAAACAAAGTTTGAAAATGCAGATATTTAGAAATCTGGGTTTTCAGAATAGTGTGAAATCACAACTTAAGTTTACATATTGTATTTTATTACATATCAGAGTAACTAAACACTATTACAACATACTTCAGAACTTTAGATTCTTGTTGGACTGGAAGAATTAAAATTGTATACTTTTTAGTGTGTCTGACGGAGTTGACACAAATCAAGTTCTAAAGGGAAACATGTTTATTTGTTAAACATTATTATTTAGAACCTGTTCCTTTACATGGTTAAATAGCTAAGACCTTTCTCTACAGAAATATATAACTCTAATGAATATAGTGTGCATTTAAAAAAAAGATTTTTAAAACGTGTTTTGTCCCAACTCTCGAGAACTAGTGATATATACTACACAAGCTCCAGCTATACCTATACACACACACAAGTACATACACCCACTCTCATACACAACTTATATACTGTATGCAATCACACAGTAACACAAACATACACAAATAAGTACAAGTTTTACAAACATGTTTGCGTTCGACATTTGTGAGCAAACTTCACAGCATGGAACTCAAGTGGAAAAAGTGAAAATATGAATCTTGAAGGGTGGAGACAGAGCGCAGGATGAGCGATAGGTCATCGCATGGAGCAGGGGGACGCGGCCAGAGTCTGGGGTCCCAGAAAAAAAACACGAATCAAAATTCCATAATCTCCCCCACCCTGAACAAATGGTGCGTTCCTGCAGAAGCTTGCAGAGCCAAAAGCCCTGGGCCTCCCTCCCTCCTTCGCACTTAGAAAAATTACAGGGGAGCGGCCTGGCCCTCTGCAACTGCTCAGATCTTTGCCCAAAATAAAGATAAACACTGATGACATGATCCCTGTAATGCAGTACCTATGATATTAATATTAACAGGAATGTAAGACTAACACACACACACACACACACACACATCTGCCAAGTTTGCAGTGAAAGTGTGTGTGTGTGGGGGGGGGGGGGGGGGGGTCAAAGGTCAAGCATAACTCCAGATTGCCGAGCCAGAGGGGGACCGCTGCTCCTTCCTGTTTATCTACCGGCCCGGCGAGGCCACGCCCTCCTGCCGTCTTGGACTCTCCGACTCCGCCAGCCCCTCTGCCAGCTCGCGCTAGCCAGCATGACCGCCCGCTTTCCAGTGCCACCTGTACCAGGGTTTCAAGAATGGGGGATCCATTCCCACCTCCACGAGAAAGGTATTACAATAGATCTGTGGTGAGGGTGAAGTAACACTGGGGAAATATAGAAGAGTCTATGGAAAATAGGGGGGCATTATGCAAAGTAAATCAATGAATAAGGTATGGGGGTAGTCTTGATGTGGGGGGGGGGGGGGGGGGATAAAAAAGCAGGCATCTGGCAACATTGATCCCTCTGTGATGTCATCCTGTGTGTCCTGCTGTCAGCTGCAAGGCCCTGCTTTACATGGCAATCATATCTGAGAGCCTGGCATACGGTGGCCAAACCCTCCCCCTGCCCCCTCCCACATTCCCTCTCACACCATTCCCCCTCTCCATTTCTCTCTCTCAAACACACTTCTGTTTGTGTACAGTGCTTGTCTTTTATACTTTCATTTGCTCTTGCTTAGTTTTTCTTGTTCTTCGTACTGAAATTATACATGTTCCTTGTCCCACGACAGAAAAACAAAAGATCTTATAAGTGCCAAAAATCCCTAATTCTCTGTCCCTCCCGGTTTAAGTGGCGATAGAAAGATGAAGTACAAAATGAATCACATCCAGCAGGTTCAGAAGTGGTAGTGAAGTGGTGAAGATTTCTCATGGTTTGAGGGATTAAAATAGACCCTGTGTATTACACTCTGGAATGTAGCATGCTCTGAATCTAGATGGAGTGTAAAAGACAGGCTGTACTGTTTGGAGGAGAGCTGCTTATGAATCTGACAGGTACACGTTGATTTCCTTTTCCTTTCTGTTTTGCGAGTTTATATAATGTCTCCACAGGATGGCTGTGACCATTTTTAAACTAGGTTGTCAATACCGTACGTCCAGGCCTACCCTGGACTGATTTATTAATAAAACCTCATTTTAAAAAGTCAAAAATGTATCTCCTTTGCTCTTTCTCTCTCTAAAAATTATATTATCCCCCATTTCCTTCTAACAGTAAATCACTAGTAAATCAGTTGTGTATTGAAAGCCTTCATATTCTGCCATGAGGAGCTGAGCTTGTGTTTGTTAATTTAACACCTGCACAGTGAAGCCCATGAAATGGTCAGACACAGGCCCGCTTCCTGCCCATTGAATGTTATCATGTGAGGAGGGGGGTGAGGGGGGATTTAGAGCCGTAATGGCTGTAAAAAAGACTGAATGTTATCCTGCGATGAGGGGATTTGGAGCCTTAATGGCTGTTAAACAGATTATCAACGGGATGTTATTTCCCAGGCACTGACTGAACACGGGGTCACCAATCTAGCTCAATCTAGCTCTCCATTTACTGAGAATTATACTTCCTCAAGAAGCCAATGCGCACAGGCACATCCTGCAGCTGCCCGAGTGGCTCGCCGACGCCTGCTCCAACACGTCAAGCGTGATCAGCGCCGACGATCGTCAAGAGTGCACTCTTTATCACCCGCTGCAAGTTGCAATGGGACAACGCGAGAGAGCACTTCGTGGTCAAGACTTGATTGGAGTAGAAGTGCAGTTCAGTTCGCATTGAGCGCGAGACTTCGGACAGTGACGTTAATAGCACTTCAGTTGCAATCTGAAGCAAGACCGCTACAGAGGGGTGGGCTGCCTAATTTAGACCTCAGCAAGATGTCCACCTGAGGAGGAGACTCCTTGGAGTAACGCATCTACCGTTGTCTCAGCTGCCTCCTTTCCAGACGTCGCTTGGGAAGCGCTTCCAAAATAACCATCTCCCACAGAAAGGACGCAACGCTCAGAGTGACCCGTTTTAATGCAGTTCATCGGCGACAGTGTCAACGAGATGCAGGAAGGCATAGTTCATAGAGAGTCTGTATTCCCTGAAGTACGTCTGTATATTTTCCAAGAAACTGTGTACAAAATTGCCCGAAGTGGAGACAGGTATAGAGAGACTGCCAAGATTCCAGAAGGTATGCTAACCTGTAAACAGCCTGCGAGTCAGAATTTTGTTGGATGGGCGCAAGCCAAAGAACACATTATCCCCCCCATAATTACAGCGGTCAATATATTTTACAGTACTGACATCAGCGTGAGGGTTCACAGACCGCAAAATAATGGCGGTTTCATCATGTGCTGTCAGTATACCTCGGAGCATTAAAATAAATCTGTTCTCATTATTCCTAGCAGGTGGTTCCTGGTTCCAAAACGTTTTTGCAGGCATACAGACCGACTATTTCAATTTTCCCTAATCGACTTCGCCTCAGTGCTAAATTTTCATAAGGAAGTTTCACTTTTGAATTTGTACGTGCATAATGCCAGCTTCCATTAGAAAAGCAACACAAAAAATAAAAAACTTTGGATAGATGTTCAAAAACTGGCACAGAACGGCACATTGCTTGGGCAAGTTCAGTCTTCTCGGTGAATATGAATCAGCGATTTGACAGAAAATGGCTCTCTACAGGGTTCATTAAGCCTCGCAAGCCTGGTGCAAATTTACAGTGCGAGTCACAACTCTGACCCCCGCGTAAGTAAGTTCACTAGCGACATTAGCGGGACCTGCTGCTGAACCATTGGCGTCTGGCACCATGGCGGTAATGACACCCATCCTTCGGGGGGAAACTGCAAATTGTTCTTCCTCCCAGAGGGTGGGAAGAGCTTTTATTTCATCATCTCTTCGTCTTTAACTAGGTTGCACTTTCTACCCACTTGTTACCATGACAACCAGCAGCAGCGTTCGCCAAGTTCTGTCAGTCTTGCAAAGGCCCCCCTCACCTACCCCTACCCCCCCCCCCCCTCCCCCCAACACACACATGTTCTCCTCCACTGTATCATCCATGTTGTTGTAGTTTTTTTTTTTTAAAGAGGTGGTGGTGGGGCTCAATTATTCAGAGCTTCAAAGAGAAAGACAGAGGGAATCTCCAGTGGAAAATGCATCAAAACCGAAGAAGAGTAAAGAATCAAAGTGACATGTCGCAATGTGATGGCCGGTTAACCGCCACAAAGTACCGACTTATTCATCGGTTTGGAGGAGGGACAGGCTTCAGTGTGCGCTCTCTGGCATAAAACTAACGGGGCTCTATCTTGGCGCTTGGTCTAAGCGCATGGCGTAAAGTCCATTTTGGGCATGTTAAAGTCCACTTTTGCTATTTTAACGGTGTGTTTTTTGGGTGCTAAGCAAGGCCAAGGTGCAAATGGGCTGAACCGAGTCGCTTCATTAATTATAGGTGTGTCTTGGGCGTGACATGCAATAAACCAATCAAAATGTCATATCCCATTCCCTTTAAAAGCCTGCTTTTCCACCTTGGCGGATTGCTTGATGGCGAAACAGACATGCTCGTGCGTTTAGTGTGATCAAGGAATAGGCTAAATGGAGTATTATCAATATTATTCGGACTAACCATTAGCCTAGGAGTTCCCGGTAATTCCAGACAGGGCTGTTATTTTACAAAATATACGCGGTTAAATTTTGTTAAAAGGAACTGCAACAGCTGAGAATAAGCTATCAATGGCTTCAGTCTCACCTTAGAAAACGCCAAATTAGGCTGCTTGTTCAGCGAATTTCATTTGATTATGCAATGAAAGTGTCAAACATCAATTCCATGAGGCAGTTCTCATGGAGTTCTCGAAGTTCAAGCTTCATCCGAAGTTCATTAGGCTACCTGCATAGTAATATTGATTAATAACATAAATACCGCTACTTTGCCTTAATGATGACACTAAATACAATAAAGCTGTCAGGTTGGCAACCCATATGTTCACGCATATTTCCCCTTGTTTAATAATGTCCTGTTTATGGAAATGTGACCAACCTGTTTTACTCGTAGCGTAATGCTTTAAAACAATCCACTTTCCCAGGAAGAGTGTGAAACGTGTGACTTACAGCAGGGGAAACAGAGAACATGTAGCGCACATGCAGAGAATGGCATTAAAATTAATTGTGAATTAATTGTGTAACGTGCTGCAAATTTGTTTCCGTTTCTAATTAGAAGCTTAGTTCTCTTTAAAATCATTTTGTTCAGTTATGGAATAACAGGTGAAATCAGCTGGGTTTTAATAAGCTGAGAGTATGGAAACCTGGTCACTGTAATTAAAAAAATATGAAGGACGAAGAATAGCTAAGGTTACAATTTAGTTAACATGGTGACATTTATCTCCGTTTTTTAACCATAGGCTATCGAAAAAACCTTATGCACAGCGAATCCGCTGTAGCCTAGGCTATTTGAAAAACAATAAATGCAATATTCACTGGACAAGGTTTTGAACTTTTTTCAGTTTTCCATTGAATGACAATTCACGCATTAGGTGTAAATGACAATTTGCGCATTAGGCTTGATATAGATGTTATCAGCTCCTTTTTAATGGATAGCCATTGTCCCGTACCATCGCACATCGCCTGGATGTTGATGGAGTGGGCAGAAAGCAATTCAATGTGGCATTCCCCTTCGCTGAGGGAAAGGTAGGCTATGGACCCTTTTATTATTATGCATTTTTTGATATAGCCTACACAATAATAATATTTCACATTGTAATCTTGATATTTTAGTCATGCTTGTGCGTGCCCCTGTGTGTAACAGACAGGAGGTTACGCGCGTTGTGCACACGCCTATGTAGACGCACTTATAGCCTATGCGCCGTTAAAATAACATGTAAACAACTGCAACATGACTTTAGACCAGGTTTGTGGTGGTTCTAGCGCAAGCGATTTCTGCTGGCTCAAGATAGCAATACGCCAAACGTAATCCTGGCCACTCCTCATCTTAAGACCAACACGCCCAGTTCACTTGCAACGGGCACAAGAATACATGGTAGTTAAACGACGTGAGCGCTATGCGTTATAAAGAACCCAGAGCCGGGTGTAAGATAGCAAAGACACTTGCGTTTGGGTTAGCGCTGCTTTGCGCCGGGTGTAAGATAGGGCCCATGGTGTTTAATCTGCAAAGTCATCCCATCTCCATGATTAATTATTTCTCTCTTTGTTAATTATCACTGTCAGAGGAGAGCAGATAAGGAGAGAGCAGGAGCACGTCACAGTGAGGATCAGAGAGAAAATGAGTCACAAACACATAACCAAACTCTGAAGATTAGGAGAGAGCAAATTGTGCTGGTCTCTCTCTCCTCATTCAGAGCTAACACCTCAGCACATTCACAAACACTGATAAACACACACATGCATACACACGTACACACATACAAACCCTCCCTCACACACAAACACACACTCGTGTACAAACACAAAGTGCACGCACACACACACACGCACACGAACACACACACACGCACACACACACAAGTAACTTCTGATTGCAGATTGTAAGTAATTAAAGTGCACTGTATTTGGAAAAGTTGGGGGTGAAGGACAGCACACGCCAGAGCAGAGTTGCTGCAGTTCGCCACGCCCGCCCTCCTCACACCCCCGGCGTGATTACAGGGGAGCCTGCGGCCAAACCCACTACGCCACCGATAAGCCCTCGCCATCTCCGACTCTCCCTCCTCCTCCCGAGCCTACAGGGCAGCGCCAGGTCAGCCAGGCAGAAGGAGGCGCAGCGGGACCCTCCCAGATCGGAGGAGAGAGGGTTTAACTCCTTCACTGCCGAACCCCTCTCCGCAAACCCCCATTCGGTCCTGCCTGGATCTCACAAGTACCCCAAAAAACACAAAAGGCATGAGCACACCATCAAGCTTTGAGATAGAGAGCCACTGCCAGTGCAGGGCAGGCCTGTGAGCCAGGAAGGCGGGGCTGCAGGCCAGGAAGGGAGGGGCTGCAGGGTAGAGAGGGTGGGGCAGCAGGCAGGGGAGGGCGGGGCTGTAGCATGGAGAGGGGCGGGGCTGCAGGGCTCCTCACCTGAGCCAAGCCTGACCAGGGCTCTGTCTGTACCTCCAGCTGGGGCAGTGCTGTCGAGTACCAGGGGTGTGAGGGGACAGATGCATTATGGGAGTGTCTTCACATTACAAACAGAATCCGAACTAAAATCAACCTAAAATCTCTTTAAAAGTATACCTGCTCTGCAGTGATCAACCAGCGAACGAGAGAACCACCCAGACCATCACTATTAACACCACACCACCCCAACCCCTCCCTCCCCAGCTAACAACCTCACTCCCTCTCTCTTTGTTCTCCCTCCTAGCCCTCTGCATATCTGAACACATCTCTTTTCTGCTGTTTTTAATGGTAAAAAAGAACATGACTAACAGTAATTCGGGACTAAATCAAGTTCACATTAAATTTTTTCCGTGCAAACCTCAGTTTGACCGCCAGCAAAGAAGAATTTCACTTTCTAACAACCCAACTGTTCCCACCACCCCAGCCACACCCCCCTAAAAACAAGAAAAACAGAAGCACATGACCGGTGTGAGAAATGAGAGCCATGCCACATAGAACATTCCGGTTCCGTTCTACTCCTGAGACCAGCGGAGCCTTATCAACCACAGAGCAGTGCTGCGCAAAGATTGGTCCATGATCTGAGCCTCGAGATGCCCTAAAGCGATTGGTCCCTGACCCAGATCAGGTGTGGTGGCTCAGGACCGGAGTCTCTTTCTGGCGCTCTACTGTGATTGGCTCATGGCCCGAGTCTCAGTCCAGTGTTTTGTAGTGATAGGCTCGTGACACAAACCTCATTCCAGCACTCTGCCGTGATAGGCTTGTGACTCGAGTCTCACTCCAGCGCTCTGCTGCGATAGGCTCGCGACCCGAGCCTCACTCCAGCGCTCTGCCGTGATAGGCTCGTGACCCGAGTCTCACTCCAGCGCTCTGCCGTGATAGGCTTGTGACCAGAGTCTCACTCCAGCGCTCTGCCGTGATAGGCTCGCGACCCGAGCCTCACTCCAGCGCTCTGCCGTGATAGGCTTGTGACCAGAGTCTCACTCCAGCGCTGTGCCGTGATAGGCTCGTGACCCGAGCCTCACTCCAGCGCTCTGCCGTGATAGGCTCGTGACCGGAGCCTCACACCAGTGCTCTGCTGTGATAGGCTCGTGACCCGAGCCTCACTCCAGCACTCTGCCGTGATTGGCTTGTGAACCGAGCCTCACACCAGAGCTCTGCCGTGATAGGCTCGTGACCAGAGTCTCACTCCAGCGCTGTGCTATGATAGGCTCGCGACCCGAGCCTCACTCCAGCGCTCTGCTGTGATAGGCTTGTGACCAGAGTCTCACTCCAGCGCTGTGCCGTGATAGGCTCGTGACCCGAGCCTCACACCAGTGCTCTGCCGTGATAGGCTCGTGACCGGAGCCTCACACCAGTGCTCTGCTGTGATAGGCTCGTGACCCGAGCCTCACTCCAGCGCTGTGCCGTGATAGGCTCGTGACCCGAGCCTCACTCCAGCGCTCTGCCATGATAGGCTCGTGACTGGAGCCTCACACCAGCGCTCTGCCGTGATTGGCTTGTGAACCGAGCCTCACACCAGAGCTCTGCCATGATAGGCTCGTGACCAGAGTCTCACTCCAGCGCTGTGCTATGATAGGCTCGCGACCGGAGCCTCACACCAGCGCTCTGCCATGATAGGCTCGTGACCGGAGCCTCACACCAGCGCTCTGCCGTGATTGTCTTGTGACTGGAGCCTCACACCAGCGCTCTGCCGTGATTGGCTTGTGAACCGAGCCTCACACCAGAGCTCTGCCGTGATAGGCTCGTGACCAGAGTCTCACTCCAGCGCTGTGCTATGATAGGCTCGCGACCGGAGCCTCACACCAGCGCTCTGCCATGATAGGCTCGTGACCGGAGCCTCACACCAGCGCTCTGCCGTGATTGGCTTGTGAACCGAGCCTCACACCAGAGCTCTGCCGCGGTTGGCTCGCGACCGAGTCTCTCCTCGGCGACTGGCCCGTGACTTGACATAAAGACTGAAGGAATGGAAGAGGTGGAAGAGAACGGCAAAAGAAAAAACCATGCGAAGCAGCCGGGAGAGCGGGCAGCGCGTCGGCTCTACCTACATGGTCTGCAGCGAGCTGTGAGAGACAGCACAGCAAGCCTTGGAGGAGAACTTCCACAACAATCCAGGTCCCATCTACGCAAACAGAACAACATACTGGTCTGAGCAGAGCGTCCGCCTGCCACACGCCACCGCAGCCATTGTCCCGGCTCTCCAGCTCCCCACAAACAGCCGTGAAAAATACGAGTTTGCTGCTCTCTGCGCTACCGTGTCATAAGCGGCGAGGCTGCGGTTCTTGGGAAAAGGCTTATCCCTTTCGCCGGAGAGACTGATATCGTGGATGCAGAGTAACAACGGCACTCAGAAACGCAGACCGTCGGACATGGACATCTCTAAAAATAGACATTGTTTACGCCAGGAGATTAATCATTAACGGCAGCAGATTGAATCCATGGCTTTCATTAACATTGTGGTTTACAAGGATGCCGTCTGCATTTGCTCGTTCACCACACCGTACGTGGTGCCTATAAATAGAATGTTGCGGTGCGTTTGGGGACTTTATGAAATGTACTGCAGCGGTCTGTAACTGAAATTAATTTAAACTGCGAGGGCTGGGGTAAAATACTGTTTTATGTTCAGCACCATGAAAGTGTGTCAGTTTGTGTGAGAAGCCTGATCTTTAACAGCAGACAGCCGGCTTTGCCTTCAATCCCTGACTTCACATGCTGAAATGACCCTGGTTCATTTTCGCACCGGCGACCTGCGACTTCAGGGTTAAATTAGTCTCTGACCAACAGAGACAGAGATGAAAAACCCCACTGAAGTGTTTGATGTGCTCAGCAGGTGACCGTTGGTGGACAAACACAAGACCCCTCAGGAGGGATAGAAACTTCCAGAGTTGAACAACCTGGCACCCGACCAGGGCGGTGGGGTGGGGTGGGGGGCGTGTTGGCACTCGCGTTAGCTACGATTAGGCTGACGATAAACAGGTTGCTGAAGAGTGGCGTTAAACTAACAGCCATCGGAGGAACCTCGCGCTTCGTCTCAAACCGTGGAGTTGTGCTCCGTGTTGACAGGTCCCTAAACTCAGGAAAGTAAGCGCACGAGGGGCGAGACGAATGACGTTCTGTAAACAGCATTCGCTTCGGGGGCTTATTAAACCTTCATGCCTCGGGTTTGGCCAAATCGGCTGCTTTGTTTGACAGCTGTCACTGCGGCGGCGGGTGGGTGCCCGCCCTGCCCTGTCACACGCTAGTACTTTTCCCTCCGATGCAGGTGTCTGCACTCAGCCGCGTCCATAAATCGCCCTCGCCGAGCGCCAGCTCGTGCCCGCTCGCGCCCATGTAGAGGGCGAACGCTTTGGAGCAGCGATGTCTCCAGAGACTGACATCAACTCTTCCTCTCTCCTCCTCTTTACCTCCATCATAACTACATGTTACATGTTCCCAAGTCCTTTGTACCACTTCAAACCCCCCCCCCCACCCCACGTCCCCCACAGAGCTCCCACGCGGGGGAAAGGGGAATCTGCTCTTACCTGTCGCAGTTTGGAGTCGCTTAGCGCTGCCGCTCGGGTCCTGCTGTTTGTGCGTTTGTCTCTCTCTTGCCTTTTCCTCCGCGTGTGTGTGTGCGTGTGTGTGCATACAAGAGGCTGCCTGCCCGATGACGATGCTCCTATCTGGATCACTCGCCCTGCTCTTTCTCTCTCTCTCTCTCTCTCTCTCTCTCTCCTCCCTCGCTCCCCTCTCCCTTTCTCTCCCCCTCCCTCCTCTCCGTCTTTCTCTCCCAGTGGCGATAAACTGAAAGCTTGTGTCATCCTCGATGATGCAGCAGGTCCAGCTCTGACACAAGTGGCACCAGAGCCTCTCTAACTGGGGGGGGAGAGAGAGATTTACATTCACATTTCATTTAATTATAAAAAGATATACATAATGTATACTCCCAACCCCCTTCTACCAAGAGTTTAATGGTCTGTTATTTGACATCTTCGCTTCAGCAACACTTTTAATATCACTGTGTAATGCCAGGACAGCACGTTAAAACTGAAAGATTTGGGGGGGGGGGGGGGGGGGGGGTGGAGAGGTTGATTTCTGGTTTACAATGTAGGAGGGGCACTCACTGTTCCATGGTATATTTTATTGGGTTAACATCATCAATGCGCCCTGAAAAGGGAGAGTCGTGATTCATGCTTGTGCATGTGAAGGATATGCACAAAAAAACAACACATAAAAAGAAGGCACCACACAATTGGTCTCTAACAGGGTATCAGCACTGGGAGAAATAGGAGTGGTTAAGGCAACATACAACCACAGCTTCTCCTACCCAGGGGCGGGACCAGCTCAGTCTCCTCCTACCCAGGGGTGTGACCAGCTCAGTCTCCTCCTACCCAGGGGTGGGGCCAGCTCAGTCACCTCCTACTTAGGGGCAGGGCCAGCTCAGTCTCCTCCTACCCAAGGGCGGGGACAGCTCAGTCTCCGCCCACCATGGACGGCACAACACCGGGGCAAGGATGGGCTATAGCCCCGTCACAAATCTGCCTAGCCCCGGTTTAGCCGCACCCAGGCATTGTAGTACAAGTATATGCTTTAATCAAAAAAACAACATCATCCCTATAAAATAACTCAGAAATTGATTTATTTGCTTAGCACCCCCATGTATTGACCTAGCCCACCCTTAGCCCAGGGAGAGAAAAGTTCATGGCGCCGTCACTACCCAGGGGCGGGGACAGCTCAGTTTCCATGGGTGCGCTCGTTTACGGACACCCGGTACCAGGAAGGGCTTGACATTGCCGTTGCATCAGAGCGGGCAGGTTGGCAGCCTCCTGCTGGGAGGGCAGGGTTTAAATCCAGTGAAAACTCCATCCAGCCGCAATGTCACCGGCCAACCGGGATCCCCTAACCAAGTGTGCCCCATGCTTTGCTCTAAACGCGAGTCACGTTCAAGCTCCTCCACGGCTCACTCAGTGTATACGCATACACAAGAACGTAATGCGCAATATAACCGACACAGGCCACGTTTCAGATGGTACAGCCCCGGTGCCCAGAGGAGCTCCAACTCTGACATGACAAAAAGCTAAAAAGCCAGAAAACCTGCTCCGCCCGGATTTCAAAACAGCAAAACATTATTAGGGTCTCCGTACGTCAAACCGCTGGGGTAGTGAACTTGCCAGTAATGCTGACCATCAGCGCTTTCCCCTTGTGCAATGTCATACTCTAGTAGCCACCAATGCCTTCAGGACTCAACTGAGACATTCGTTGCTCCTGCAGCCAAACTACTAGTGGAAATCACAAACTCTGTGTTTTAACTTTATTGTTGGACGGTTTGTGACGATTTCTGCCCAATACAGAGTTTCTAAGTGTCACTATTTTCTCGTAGCAAGTCCATTTAACAAGCACCCCCCGACCCAGTCTATACCTACCCATGCGTGACATAGTGGACAATAGCGTCTATGTTTGATTTATAAATATATTTATTCATCATATAAAATTAGAATTCCATCATAGCAACAAGATAAACCCAACAATAGCCTGATCGTATGCCAGAAAAGCCGTGAAAAGCCCTGCTCACTCAAATGCAAAATAAACTGTGAAAGTACTGTCTCATTCTACCATGTATTCTAGTAGCAATAGACGCTACTAAATATGAAATAAATGTACAATCCTACCATTAGTTTTACACATCGAGATGTTCCTTTCAAAATTCAGTGGTCATTTATTGTCTGGTACAATCGGTTTGAGAAATATACAACACTTTATACCGCTATTACACTATCTAAAACGTCGACTCGTAATACCCCCCATGCCCTGCAATCACTGTAAAGTCCATTCTGGTTTAATTGTTGGTTCTTTTATCCAATAGAGTACATTATAACCTTAGCAACGGTATATGCCATGTCTTCTTGGGTGCTTTGAACAATTTACTACAGCCCAGTGTTACAGCAGTTTTCGTTTTAACGGTCTGGTATTACGCAAGCTCTATAGAAAATGCATTAGGGAGGGGAGTATTCCCTTTCCCGGTATGTAAATATTTTTGCGTCTAAAATGAGGTTGGTCTCACTGGCTACATATCGACAGCCTCATAACAAAAGTGCCTAAGTAATTTTTTGGACATTTCGAGATTTTCTGCCTAAATCACTTGATTTATCATTCGTCAACAGTGTAAAAATGCTCAAGTCACTGCAGGTCGCTGTGCACTTCCTGAACCACTCTAAGAAAGAGTTAATAAATACTCATTGACGTAGAATTGCAGCAGTTTTTTGCCTTTTTCTCAAAACTACAAAAAATGACTTAGGCACTTTTGTTATGAGGCTGTCGATATGTACGTTTGTTTTTCCATTCGAGCATTGTCTTTCCAATATGATTGATAGGCCTATTGTTATTTTCGCATTTTGAGTGCATTTCACATATTGTAGTGCAATCGTTAATTTTATTTTTGATGTAGGCTAACAATTTTAATTGAAGATGGAACATTTGGCAGCATTTTGCAGATGGTGGAATACTATTTTCATGTTATCGTACATAATATAGGTTATGCCGTATATACTTGTCACTTATGGTATGGCAAATGGTCATTCCAATTTACTGTGCGCTGAGTCATTATGAATAGGAACATAAATTATTTTTATTTTTTTTAACTACAGGAAAATGCAATCCTGGGGAAAAAGTACAGGGAAAAGTGATGTTTTATTGAGGTACAAGAGTGAATGATTAGGCTACATATTTATGTAACACTGTGATATCAATGTTTTTATCATAATCCATCAGAAGGAGCAAATGTATATGCTTTATAATAGACAAAACAAATTTTATTCATTGTATGACATGTTTTGCATAGGGGTTTTGGACCCATAGATATCTACCCCCCTATACCGATGAAAATATAGTAATTCCCACTTGAAAATTATGCAAAAGTGAGTTTTATGAGCCAGAACTGTTGATTAGTAGCTAAATATATCATTTATATTTATTTAGAGCAGTGCACAATTTAGCCATTTGGATAGATTTGGAGACACTAATGGACAACAGGGTACACTGCTTATATTTTGCATCATAGACCTTTAGTAGTTCTGCATATCATCCTCAGATTTTGCACACTTGTTGACATGGAGTTTATGATCCAGGAAATGTATATACAGTCAAGCCGGAAAGTCTGCACACTCCTTTCACCTTATCCACGTTTTATTACGTTACAGACATATTCTACAATAGATTGAGTTAATTTTTTGTCTCAAAATTCTACACAAAATAGCCCATAATGACAAAGTGACAACAGGTTTTTAGACATTTGTGCTAATTTATTAAAAATCAAAATGTAAAATATCATATGTACACAAGTGTGCACACCCTTTGATATGACACCCAAAAGTGAGCTGAGGTGCATTTTGTTTCCACTGATACTGCTTGAGATGTTTCTACAACTTAATTGGAGTCCACCTGTGATAAATTCAATTGATCGGACATGATTGGGGATTGCCAACACCTGCCTATATAAGGTCGCACAGTTGACAGTGCATGTCAGAGCAAACTCCAAGCCATGGGGTCAAAGGAATTATCTGCAGACCTCAGAAACAGGATTGTGTCAAGGCATAGATCTGGAGAAGGGTACGGAAAAATCTCTGCAGCTTTACAGGTCCCAAAGAGCACAGTGGCCACCATCATTCGTAAATGGAAGAAGTTTGGAACCACCAAGAATCTTCCTAGACCTGGCCGCCCGGCCAAACTGAGCAATCGGGGAAGACGGGCCTTGGCCAGGGAGGTGAGCAGGAACCCGAGGGTCACTCTGACAGAGCTCCAGCGTATCCTTGTGGAGATGGGAGAACCTTTCAGAAGATCAACCATCCAGGCAGCACTCTACCAATCAGGCCTTTATGGTAGAGTGGCCAGATGGAAGCCCCTCCTTAGTAAAAGGCACATCACAGCCCGCTTGGAGTTTGCCAAAAGGCACCTAGAGGACTCTCAAACCATGAGAATAAAGATTTTCTGGTCTGATGAAACCAAAATGTAACTTTTTGGCCTGAATACCAAGCGTCACGTCTGGAGGAAACCAGGCACCGCTCATCACCTGGCTAATACCATCCCTACAGTGAAGCATGGCGGTGGCAGCATCATGATGTGGGGATGTTTTTCAGCAGCGGGAACGGGGCGACTAGTCCTGATAGAGGGAAATCTGCGCAAAGGGGTGTATATGGTATTTGTGTGTCTGAGTACTTGCGGATGGCGTATGCGTCACTGATGTAAATCCTACCTCAGAAACACAAGTTCTCTCGCCATAATGATAAAGGACATTTGAGAGATGCATAAATTCACACCCAAAACTAATAGTTCAGTGGTTTCCAGTCAGGATGTATTTTTTTAAATTTTTTTTTTAAATAAGACACCCAGAGATTTAAACCCATGCACTTTTCACATCCACACACATATTACTCCCTCCGTTACTTTCTCTGGCATCTATCTGGAAAGGCAATATCCAGACCAGTTAAACAAATTATATAGTATTTAAACATCTGTGCGTCCATCTGTGTGTGTGTGTGCGTGCGTACATGCTGAGATCATGTATGCCGATATTCTGTTTTCCCTGGATAGGAAGATATAAGGAAAAGGGAGACGGAGAGTGAGAGAGCGAGAGACTGAGACTGGGCCCATCCAGATGGGGACAATGACAGAGGGACCACTGTTCTTATTCTGTGGATAGAAGAGTGAAAATTGCTATATAAGGGAGTGCATATACCATACAGAATCCCAGATAGGCTGAGCCAGTCTTTACTGAGGGACAGAGAGAGGGCGACAACGAGAGAGAGTGTGTGTGTGTGTGTGCGTGTACGTGCGGACGCGCTTGTTCCAATTTTACATTTGCTTAATTAAACGCCGTTCAGAAGACAGACAAGCCACCCACCTCTCTCTCCCTCTGTATGGCTGAGAAAAACAGTAGAGAATCTGTGCTCTCCAGAGAGCTTTCCGATTAGTACTGATTGAAATTGAGGGATTTTATCACGGTGCCATTCTCTGGCCCGGCTCAATATCTGGATTAAGTGACAGGGTTCAGCGTTTCAGAAATGGATTTTGGAAGGTTCCATGACTCAGCAGCCTATCTGGTTTATGAGTCGGTCTTAGCTTGCCCATGGGAAGGGGTAAACTGGCTCCTGGGCAGGACCTGGGGGTGCAAGAGGCTGGTTCTGGGGGTGCAGGGGGGCAGGTTCTGGGGGTGCAGGGGACTGGTTTTGGGGGTGCAGGGGGCAGGAGCTGAGGGTACATGGGGCAGGAGATGGGGGTGCAGGGGGCTGGTTTCATTGAGCCCTGCCCTCATCCCGCCCCCCGTGGGGTCAGAGTCCACAATATTTCACAGCTCCAGACCTCCACTCCACTGCAGACCCAGAACAGTCCCAGAGATAAGGGTGACACCCTCCCATGGGACTGGGGGGTATCTCAGGAGAGGAATGTTTAAGAGCTCTTGTGTGTTCCGGCCTCTTTGCGTGTTCCTCACCCACAATTATCAGAGGGCAGGGCAGTTTACTCACTCCTGCTCTCTCAAACACACACACACACACACTCAAAATATTTACATTCCGCTCACACACACTCAATCTCATAGTATCAAACACTCTGTCTCAAAACACATTCCTCTACATCAAACCAACAGCGCAGTCCAAATAACTCAGACACACAGGCGCACGCATGCACACGCACACATTAATCTATTTATTAAATTTAATCTTTCTAATCCCCAAACAACAGCTTAATTAATAAAGAGTATTTATAAAAGGTCAACATGGCCTAACAAGACACCAGGAGTCTGAGGTTTCAGTAGTTGGAGGTGGAAGCTGAAGATTTGGGGTTGTAACAAAGAGCTGATTTCCAGACTGGCACAATTGCACCCATGCAAGTGGCACTTAGTCTGGACTGTTTCTGTAAGTCACCCTGCATACGGCTGTTAAAAGCCCTTTAAGTCACTCTGCATCAGCCCTAGGGTATTTATGGCCCTAAACAAGAATGTTGTTGTTGCCCCTAAGTGCTCTCATAATTGAACTGTGCGGCCCCGGGATGGCTGTGACCCTAAACGGCTGGCGGCCGGCTCTGCTCTGTATAGGGCCGCTAACAAACAGTGCAGTGGTCAAGCACTGTGAGTGCTGTATGCTGATTGGCCAGAACAGCCCGAGAGCTGGGCAGACTGGATCGAACCATTTGTTTGCCTTTGATTGGATGAGGTTCTGCTTTTAGCATTGCTCAGATCCTTGAAATGCCTCAGGTGGGGAGTGACAAGTACATGAGGATATACAGTGCCCTCCACTATTATTGGCACCCCTGGTAAAGATGAGTAAAAAGGGTTATAAAAAATTCACCGTTTGGTGAATTAGCTTAATCTCACACTAAAAAAATTAGAAAAATCCAACCTTTAATTGAAGTAAATTTATTATGAGAAGATCCCTCATCAAGAAATTATTATTTTTAACAAAACCACGTGTGCCACAATTCAGAGTTCAATAGGAAAATGTCAGGAGAAACAACCCTTAAAGTGATCCATCTATATCTACTGCATATCTGGCAGCAGAGTGATGGTTTGAGGCTTGTTTGATACCTCAGACCCTTGATGACTTAGAGCCATTTCGCCAACCATGTATTCCATACTGTTCCAGCATAATTTACAGCTAAATCTTGTCCCACCCCCCAATTCCCATAGAGATCCATTCAAATGCAGAGACGTTATAATATCGCTTGTAAGAGTACCAGAAAATAAGATATCAAGAATCTTTTGATGTTGTTGGGTCACAGACATCAGGAAGTCATGGCATGCAAAGGATTTGCGACCAAATATTAAAAATGATTACTTTATTCTATATATAAATGCAGGGGTGCCAATAATTGTGGCACGCATGGTTTTGTTAAAAATAATTATTTCTTGATAAGGGATTTTTTTTCCCCTCCTAATAAATTCACTTCAATTAAAGGTTGGAATTTTCTCATTCTTTCAATGTGACATTAAGCTAATTCACCAAACGGTGAATTTTTTATAACCCTTTTTACTCATCTTTACCAGGGGTGCCAAAAATAGCAGAGGGCACTGTAATATACATACACCAGCCAGGACACCCATCTGCGCAGCCAGTGCACACTGAGGCCTACATACACCAGCCAGGACACCCATCTGCGCAGCCAGTGCACACTGAGGCCTACATACACCAGCCAGGACACCCATCTGCGCAGCCAGTGCACACTGAGGCCTACATACACCAGCCAGGACACCCATCTGCGCAGCCAGTGCACACTGAGGCCTACATACACCAGCCAGGACACCCATCTGCGCAGCCAGTGCACACTGAGGCCTACATACACCAGCCAGGACACCCATCTGCGCAGCCAGTGCACACTGAGGCCTACATACACCAGCCAGGACACCCATCTGCGCAGCCAGTGCACACTGAGGCCTACATACACCAGCCAGGACACCCATCTGCGCAGCCAGTGCACACTGAGGCCTACATACACCAGCCAGGACACCCATCTGTGCAGCCAGTGCACACTGAGGCCTACATACACCAGCCAGGACACCCATCTGTGCAGCCAGTGCACACTGAGGCCTACATACACCAGCCAGGACACCCATCTGCGCAGCCAGTGCACACTGAGGCCTACATACACCAGCCAGGACACCCATCTGCGCAGCCAGTGCACACTGAGGCCTACATACACCAGCCAGGACACCCATCTGCGCAGCCAGTGCACACTGAGGCCTACATACACCAGCCAGGACACCCATCTGCGCAGCCAGTGCACACTGAGGCCTACATACACCAGCCAGGACACCCATCTGCGCAGCCAGTGCACACTGAGGCCTACATACACCAGCCAGGACACCCATCTGTGCAGCCAGTGCACACTGAGGCCTACATACACCAGCCAGGACACCCATCTGCGCAGCCAGTGCACACTGAGGCCTACATACACCAGCCAGGACACCCATCTGCGCAGCCAGTGCACACTGAGGCCTACATACACCAGCCAGGACACCCATCTGCGCAGCCAGTGCACACTGAGGCCTACATACACCAGCCAGGACACCCATCTGCGCAGCCAGTGCACACTGAGGCCTACATACACCAGCCAGGACACCCATCTGCGCAGCCAGTGCACACTGAGGCCTACATACACCAGCCAGGACACCCATCTGCGCTGCCAACATCTCATACAGTGCTTACAGTGTACACTGAGCCCCATCATAAAAAATTAATGCATCACTCTACTGCTGTGGAACTATAAATTCCAGCCAGGCGATTCAAGCTGTGGGGGTGAATCACACAGCAACAAGTGTGTCTCTGACTCACTACTGCCCTGGAGGAGGAGACAGAGCGGTTCTACTGGAGTCATGGCTCTGCCCTGGAGAATTAACTCCCTCTCTAACCAAGACCCCCAGTTTAGAGCTGCATAATGGACAATAAGCTCCACCTGTCACAGCTCCACAGCTGAGAAAAACCTTGTCACAATGTGTTATGGAAATGATCTTGTCACTGACTTGACTTCCAAAGTGCTGTCACAGGTTTGACAAAAGATGTGACAACTTCGCCAAAAATAAAAGAGAAACAGTCGGGGGGGGGGCTGGACGGCAGGGGCGTGCGTGCCAGGCAGGGGGATTATGCACATCTGAAGAGCGCTCTGTGGGCGTTTGCTTCAGCCTGGCAGCTCCATTGTTCCCTCTGCCTCTGTGCCTCCAGGCTGGATAAATCAAACCTTTCTCCCTCCTCCACCCCTCCATGTAATCTACACTGCAGTGCCTCCCTGAGCTGGGTGCTGAGGGAAGTCACCTGACAAAACCGGAGCAAAGATATTTTTGTTTCCTTTCATCGTTTTCTACTTTTCCACAGAATCATTACTGATCTCTTCCACAGCCATAGCTCCCAAGTTGGGAAGTCAGGAGGGTGAGAGAAGTGATCACATTTATATCAAACACCTCATATTAAATTAAAATTGAACTCCACGTGGACGTGCTGGTTCTGAAATCATACACAGAATAAGGGGTACAGCACTGCCTGACTCTTCTTGAGAAGTACTGTCAGAACTGGGTCCTGGCAGTATGCCGTCAATAGACTGAAATAATGATTTCCCAGAACAATGGGTTCCAGAGTACGCCACCCTTTACAACGTAATGCCAGGCACACAAAACATACATACTACACCAAGCTCAATCAGTGTTAGGGAGCTTTCAGCAGGTTTCACCTTCACAAAACAAAGATATGAACACGTAATAATGCAAGTAAATATAACTCTCTCTTCAGTTGGTGGTATATCACTGTCAACTGAAAAAAGAAGCATCAGAGCCTTGAAAATCTTCAGAGTGACGGGAGATTACGTAACAGCAGATCATTCCTGCATACTGTGTGCACTGCTGTTAGGGCGTGGCCCACGAGATGGTCATGCCAGACCATTTGTTTGGAAAAATCCGGGTTTGTTGCCTTCACCGCCGCAGCATGCATTCTCTAACGTCCGGTGCCGGTAGACAACGTTTCTGCAGAGATTTCTCCGGCGTGAACAAAAATACGCCGCTAGACCCTGTTGTAATGGAGACCACTCTGGCTGACAGCCAGTGCAGTGGGTTAGCGCGCTGCCGGGAAGAGGACCTCACCCCTTCCTTCACTGTCACTTCAATCATCTGGCCTTGGAGCACGTAGGTCCACGAGGGGTGGGGGGCGTTCCTCTGTTAGGCCGCACGGCATCCTGGGAAATCTCCACGCAGCTGCTACCGGGCAGGGCCGGTAGGGATCAGGGCAGATCAGACTGGAAGCGCGTTCGGAATCTGTTCTGCTGCTCCCTGGGCATTTGTAATGGGGACACACAGAGGGACGAATTTCTGCCTGGCCACATGTTACACAGATAACCCAAAGCCCTTAGCTTTGAGCTGGTCCCAGCATCCAGACGCCCATTAACCCAGCATCTGGACCCGTTAACCCAGCATCTGGACGCCTGTTAACCTAGCATGCGGAAGCCTGTTAATCCAGCATCTGGACCCGTTACCCCAGCATCTGGATGCCTGTTAACCCACAGCATCTGGACGCCTGTTAACACGAAGGCATTGCGCTTACAGCTGGCCAGGGTTATTCTGAGAACGAGGCTGAGCCAAGAATGTCCAGTCCGATTACCGAAAATTGTGAGGTGAGACACACTGATGGTACGTGCCAAAGACATGAGCGGGGCCAGGAAATTATGATTGTACCGGTCATAAGATGTTAGCGGGGTCGGGACACTGTGACTGTACCGGTCGTAAGATGTGATCAGGGTCGAGACATTATGATTGTACCGGTCATAAGATGTGATCGGGGTCGGGACATTGTCACTGTACAGGTCATAAGATGTGAGCGGGGTCGGGACATTGTGACTGTACCAGTCATAAGATGTGAGCGGGGTCAGGACACTGTGACTGTATCGGTCATAAAATGTGAGTGGGGTTGGGACATTGTGATTGTACCGGTCGTAAGATGCGAGCGGAGTCGGGATTGTACCGGTCATAAGATGTGAGCAGGGTCGGGACATCGTAAGATGTGAGTGGGGTTGGGACACTGTGATTGTACCGGCCCTAAACCGTGAGCAGGCAACAGCCTCTTCCAGCTGAATAGGGTCTTGTGGGACTTGGGGTGGACATTAACGCAACGTGTTTTGGGATTGCATGGTTGTAATGTGCACCACCCAAGTGAGGATGCTCCCACAAGCCAAACAGTGCCGCCAAATAAAAAGCAGACCAAAAATCATCCCCCCCCCATTCTCTCACTGTTGGGGATTGGGGTCAACTAAATTCAGGAACATAAATTCAATTCATGAACTGAAAATTTCCAAAAGGTACCAAAAGGTTCTATGATTTTTCAGTGAATCAGCTGAATTTTAATTACTGTTCCTGAATTGACTGAATTGAAATAGAATCGACGCCCAGCCCTGCTGCAGATCTTCTGTCTCTTCCCTTTTCTTTGAGCCTTGATGTTTGAGTCAAGCCACCACTGCCCTTCCTCTGTAACGGCTATTGCCGCTTCAGAGCTCCAGTTTTGCTCTGGTTGTCTGTTGGAAACATCGCTTGGGGCATGTTGTTGTTGAACAGGGCGCCACACTTCATTGTGTTGGCAATCCTCCTGGCAAGCACTCGTTTAGATTCTGGTGAAAATATTCCAACCCACCAGAAATGTAATAGGTGTGTGTGAGTCAGATAGATACCGGAGACACTACTAGATCAATGCTAATAAGTGTTGACAACAATTGTACAATTGCTTTTAATGCACTTAAATCCATAACATGAGAGAAATAGCTCGCCTGGTGTTCTCACTGCAGACAAACCACATGAACATCAAACTATCAGGACCATGGAGCCCAAAACTAAGCACATGATCAGAACCAGTGTCTCAACGCGGACCCCTTTGCACGTGACATAACTTATGCAAAGTAGAGCAGCGCCCGTCAGAGCTTATTGGCCCAGCTGCTCGTCAATACTGTTCCGACCCGGCAACAACAGCCGCCGATCTCAGCTGAACCATGTTTTATACATGGCTGAACAACCACGACCACTCATTCCCCGTATCACCCACATGCATGACTGAATCCCCACGTCACTAGGGCAGACCACAGCATAGCAGAGCTCCGTAGGTTCAGCTCACTCTCTCAGACATAAAGCAACAAACCTCTGCTCTGTGCAAATGGTGTGTGCGTGCGCAAGTGTAAATGTGATAAAGCATGTGTGAGCGCTAATGTGCAGACAAGCAGCAGTAGAATAGTGTGACGCAGAGAGCTGTAGATCTGCTCCGCTTCACCCTCAAGATGAGCCAGAATGTCATCTCTAGGCTACACACACACACACACACACACACACACACACACACACACACACACACACACACACACACACACACACACACACACACACACACACACACACACACACACACACACACACACACAGCGCTCTCTCGCAAACAGAAGTGGAGAGATGATTAATAACTGTAAAGCGGAGCACTCTTCCTGGCAGTGGTCCGAAATGACTGAGGCCCGGAGGCACTCTCTCTGAGGAACTAAAACACAGTGACCTGTTCCACGGACTACGCAGATCCGCCACCCCCCACCCCCCACCACCACCAACCGCTGACTGCATCCCACAGAACGCTTCGTTTTTCTGTCAGGGGTGCTAACACTGCACTGCTTCAACAATAAGAAGTTTCCTAAATACTTAAAAGGCTCCAAAAACAAATAAGACAGTTTTTTCAGTTATTTCACTGCCTCACAACGGCATTCAGTTTGCATTCGAAATATTTTTGCCCCCCACAGTTTAACGCTCAAGTTGTGATTACAAGTGCTAAAATGTTGCGTTGTCAATTTTCGCATCTTAAGTAAAATGGGTTTCTGAGTTTTGTGCATGCCATGTGCACACTGTGTTGACTGGGGAGGTCAGTTGCTTGCGTTGTAAAAAGGCTGCATCATTTTTTACACTAGCAACAGTGCAGCAGACAGAACAGTTTCATGAGTGACAGGACGCATTACATAAGACTGCTGTCAGACTTTGCACAACACAACTAGGTATTTTCAGGAGAAGATAAAAAGACAATGTAAACTGCTACAAATTATTTTTAAACATTTAAAAATCATCAATTTAAATGCATTATAATTTTTGTGCATTATGAACATTCCTAGTTTGCTTCACACACATTTGCATAGCCAGAAAAACAATCAATTTATCTCAACAGGCAGTTAGGTGAACATTGGGGTTTATCTATCCTTGTTTCTTCACATTTCAATCACACTTTGATAATGAACGACCTGTTGCGCTAATGAATGATCATGCTAATGAACACAAGGGGAATTTACTAAATATATCAGCCAAAAAAATATTTTTAAATAGAATCGAATCCCAGTTCGACCCTGCAATGTGGAAATTGTACCTCAGGCCTATAGTTCTACAGGTGTATGATGCAGGTGTTTAATGGTCACAGTCCTACAGGTGTATGATGGTCTCTCAGTCCTACAAGTGTATGATGGTCTCAGTCCTACAAGTGTATAATGGTCTCAGTCCTACAGGTGTATAATACAGGTGTATAATGGTCTCAGTCCTACAAGTGTATAATGGTCTCAGTCCTACAGGTGTATGATGGAGGTGTATGATGGTCTCAGTCCTACAGGTGTATGATACAGGTGTATGGTTTTAGTCCCGCAGGTGTATGATGCAGGCATACATGTCTCTCAGTCCTACAGGTGTATCATGGTCTCAGACCTACAGGTGTATAATGGTCTCAGTCCTACAGGTGTATAATACAGGTGTATAATGGTCTCTCAGTCCTACAGGTGTATGATGGAGGTGTATGATGGTCTCAGTCCTACAGGTGTATAATACAGGTGTACGGTTTTAGTCCCGCAGGTGTATGATGCAGGCATACATGTCTCTCAGTCCTACAGGTGTATCATGGTCTCAGACCTACAGGTGTATAATGGTCTCAGTCCTACAGGTGTATAATACAGGTGTATAATGGTCTCTCAGTCCTACAGGTGTATGATGGAGGTGCATGATGGTCTCAGTCCTACAGGTGTATGATACAGGTGTATGATTGTTTTAGTCCCGCAGGTGTATGATGCAGGTATACGTGTCTCTCAGTCCTACAGGAGTATGATGGTCTCAGTCCTACAGGTGTATGATACAGCTGTATGATGGTTTTAGTCCCACAGGTGTATGATGCAGGTATACGAGTCTCTGGTGCTACAGGTGTATCATGGTCTCTCAGTCCTGCAGGTGTGTGATACAGGTGTGTGATGGCGTCTCAGTCCTACAGGTCGGTGATCTTCCTCTTGCGGTAGTTGAGCACCAGGCTGGAGGCGGTGAGGTGGGAGGCGCGACCCGTCTCCCAGCGCTGGAACGCGTTCAGGCCATTCTGCCCCACCTTGAACAGCGCCCTCTCCAGGCTGTCCAGTGGCTCCACCAACGCCGACGTGTCCTCATTGTAGGCATTCTGGGCTGCGTCCATCGTTCGGCGAAAACGGCCAATAAAGGTCTGCTCACAGTGCGAGGAAGACAGCCAGGTGCACGCACGCATACACGCACGCATACACGCACGCACGCACGCACACACGCACACACACACACGCACGCAGGCATGAACGCAGGCGCACACACACACACAGCAAAGGAGGGAGAGAGAGAGATGGGTAAAAAGTCAAAAGGACGTAGGCTTGCTAAGGCACAAAAGAGGAGGAGGATCCATCTCTATTACTAAAAGAAAAAGCCACAAAGGAAACGGCATTCATTCCTCTCACTGATGTTTATCTTTGTTCAAAAGAACAGAAAATCCATCTAGTGGAGCACAGAGATGTAGACCTGAATTACCGAGCTCCCAAAAGCCGCCTGTGAGCACAGTCTGCCCAGCAACACGCAGATGCACCACCTGGACTCTGGGCTCCCCCTGGTGGTGGACTGGGGTGATGCAGGGCTAATTCAGAGAGAGCTGTGCCTTACTCTGTTACAGGTATGAATAAAACAGACTGCTCACAGTCAGGTACCTGCGGCTCTCATCTACATACCTTGGCTTAACACAGAGGAAGTTTCAGCTGTAATGGAGGGGGTGGGGTAATGGAAACATAGGGTCTGTTTCCCCCTCCCATCAATATTTATCCAGCTTTTTCTCCTCCAGATCCCCTATTGGTATTCGTAGGCCGGTTTCATCAGGACAACGTCCTCCATCGACGTGGACGAGCGCAGCGCATACTCTGCATCTACGCCTTTCACCAGCTGAGCTGCGCAGTCGCTGCGCTGGACGAGCGCCGCTCACTGTGCAGCTGGCCCACCTGACCAGGAGTGACTCTCGTGAGCTGAGCGGAGTACAAAGCGACCGACCGAACCCCTCCCTCCCTCCTTCCTTCCCTCCCTCCCTCCCAACGCTACAGCCAATCAGCTACCGCCGTGCCAGGATGGGCATGTCACCGCACCGAGAGCCTGCGCTTTAACCTTTTGAAGAGTACGCCAGGCTTTTTGGAATGTTTTAAGTCAGCGTTCTAGAACTCACATATTTGTGATCTTACACCTTAAAGGGTTAAATGGTGTGCCAATCTAGCGCTCCCCAGGGTGAGGTGTTTAAGGGGTCAATAACTCCCGCTCCCGCTAATGCCTTTCAGTTCTGCTTCTGCAACAAACTAATGCTGCCAACTCAGAGGTCAGACTGCTGAGCTGGGGGTTTCGTTCGCTCCGACGCCCCGACACATTTAACTAATTAAGCCGAGGAGCCAACAGAATGAAAGGGAACAAAAGTTAAATGTCCAGCTGATGGCATTACCTCATTCCCAATTTACACAAAGGTTACACTACCTCTAATGAACTTATCACTCAGTCAGAATTTATACATTTGTTACATTTCACAACTGGGTGAATAGCTCGCAGTTCGATTAATCAACAATTTATCAATTGCATAGGCCTTACAAATTTGTTTCATAGTTCAATGGATGCACTGTTCACTCTCCCTCGATGTCTTTAGCGCACACACAGCCATTTCCATGCCTCTGATTGGCCTGCGGGCAAACTTGCGGGTGGTTATGCATATTTACACTTTTGCAACTTTGTTTCTTATTTGGCGATACGCTGTGTCCAGTCAAAATGGCTATTCACAGAGCTGTTGGTTGGCTCATCCGGTTAAGGCGCGGTTCTTGTTTGAGTGCATTGAGGCCTGTGGTACGGGATTGACATAATTGGCGGTAGCGTCGCCCAGGGTTAGCAGGCGAGGCTCCGCAACTTGTTGCTCTCCAGAGACCCCCGCTGGTTGATTGGAGGGCCTGCAGGTGCGCCTGTTAAGCTGCACATGAAACGCCGTCTTCCTCGCATCGCACTCATCTCTGCGAGCCCAATCTGTGAGCTGCGGTGTAATATAGGCTGAGCTTGACATCACCTGCTTCAGAGAAGAGAATGTGCTTGTGTGGATTATATACAGTTGTGTTCAAATAAATAAGAAATGCAAATTTTTTAGCTTTTAGTTCCATATTTCAAATGTAGTGGAAACATTACACATTCAATTCCAAATCAAAGCATTAACAAATTTTATCAAGTCTGCGTTATTCTTTTACAGGATCTGTTCAAAAAAATAGCAGTGTCGACATTTTTCTCAAACACTTACTATATAAACAGAAGAAATTTTTCAAGATTTAACTTCACTTTAAATTACAGAACTAATATTTAGTTGCATAACCATTGTTTTTGATAACTGCTGCGCATCTGCGTTGCATCGAGTCAACCAACTTCTGGCACCTAGAAACAGGTATTTCAGCCCAGGATGAACTAACTACATTCCACAGTTCCTGTGAATTTTTGGGTTTTGCTTAAGAAACGGCATTTTTAATGTCACCCCACAAGTTTTCAATGGGGTTGAGGTCAGGGGATTGAGCTGGCCACTCCATTACCTCAATCCTTTTTGTCTGGAACCAAGATGTTGCTCACTTACTCGTGTGTTTGGGGTCGTTGTCTTGTTGAAACACCCATTTCAGGGGCATTTCCTCTTCGGCATACGGCAACATAATCTCTTCAAGTATTTTGATGTATTCAAACTGATCCATGATCCCTGGTATACGATAAATAGGCCCAACACCGTAGTATGAAAAACATCCCCATACCATGATTTTTGCGCCACCATGCTTCACTGTCTTCACAGTGTACTGTGGCTTGAATTCAGTACCCGGGGGTCGTCTGACGTACTGTCGACGACCACTAGACCCGAAAAGAACAATTTTACTCTCATCAGTCCACAGAATGTTACGCTATTTCTCTTTGGGCCAATCGATGTGTTCCTTGGCAAATTTTAACCGATTCTGCACATGCCGTTTTTTCAACAATGGTGCTTTACGGGGGCTTCTTGCTGATAGCTTAGCTTTGATCAAACGTCTTCTGACTGTAACAGCACTTACAGGTAATTTTAGATCATCTTTGATCTTTCTGGAGGTGATGATTGGCTGAATCTTTGCCATTCTGACTATTCTTCGATCCGTTTTTACAGTAGTTGCTCGTTTTCCTCTGTGTGTTTCGGGTTTTTGTTGCCATTTTAAAGCATGCGAGATCATTTTAGCTGAGCATCCTATAATTTGCTGCACTTCTTTATACATTTTCCCCTCTCCAATAAACTTTTTAATCAAATTACGTTGTTCCTCCGAACAATGTTTGGAACGGCCCATTTTACTTAGCAATTCAGAAGGAAATATATTTTATAATGTGTGAAACATTTGCTTCCCTTCTTCCTTAATAAAGGACAATTAATGACACCTGTTTTTTCACAGAATGAATGAATTCTCTAATTAAAGTCCACACTATTATTATTTTGAACATGCCCCTTTCAATGAATGAGTCAATTACTCAGAACAAGCAGTGTGCATGTCATGACAGTTGGGTCTGTTGTTTTTCTATTACACTACTACATCTACAAGTAAATTATTTGCCATGCAGAAATATCACTACTACTAATAACAGTGGTTCATCAGGTTACTGATCTTGTACTGCTATTTTTTTTAACACAACTGTACAATGTATGTGTATACAATGTATGTGGAGTGTATACAATGAATACAATATGTAATGTCCGTTTAATGTAACATCCTGCTTTGTGATGGTTTGACCATTTTCCCTTCACAAGGGGAAAGAAAATGAGCGTGAGATTGTGGAGCGAAGAATGCCAACGGTTTTGTTTTGATTTATATTTACAAATGAAGCGAGCTGGTGTTCGGGAGCTAGCCAGTTATAAACGGTTTTTGGTTTATGTGGTCAGTCTTCTAACGTTAACGCTGGACAAACAAGGCTTTTCTGTGAAGAGGACAAAGCAAGCGGATCTGATGCCTGACTTTTGTTAATTCAATCGATGCAGGATCGCGAGTTGCCGTGAGTGGAGTCAAGCTTTATCTCGCTTTATTTCCCAGATTTAAAGTAACGTTAAAACAAACCAAGCTATGAACTCAGCAGCTATCTAACTAGGTTAAGTTAGATAGTTTGTCGTGGGACAGAACCTGCTTTATTAAAGTTTCAGTCACCACCTCTCTCATTCTCCGTGGGGAGTTCCCTGGACCCTGCCAGCCCACGGATAAAGGGACTGACCGGATTTGGTGAGAGTAACAAGTAACGCTTTCAGACTGCCTCCCTTTGAATGGAAGTTTGCTGTTGCTATAACAACGCATAGCGGGCCCACTCAATGGACTGTAACGCTAAATAGGTACTGTGTACGGTGTGATAACTTCAGTAGGCTGGTGTAGTTATATGTACTGGTATGTCACTGTATATATTTTAGTACTGATTTATTTTAATGTTTTGGTTGTATTTTACTGTTGTTATTTTATTGTTTTTTTTATTTATTTTAATTTACTTTAAATTTACTTGAAAGTTTGATAATATGTGATGGTCTAGAGCAGGGGTGTCAAACTCCAGTCCTGGAGGGCCGCAGTGTCTACAGGTATTTGTGGTTTCCTTTCAATCAGCACCCAGTTAAAGCATTGAGAACAAGGTGTGGACTTCTTAGCCAATTAGTGACTTAAATTAATCACTTGTGCTTAAACGCACCAAAAACCAGCAGACACTGCGGCCCTCCAGGACCGGATCTTGACACCCCTGGTCTAGAGTGTAATTATCCTGTTGAATACATTTTTGATCTTTGCATTTACTCTTACTTTGTTAATCATTACTCTTAGTTGTCCTATTATTGAACCTTTTAATACATTATTGTTTCCAATTATGCATGGTATTCATTAATCTAGATAAGGGCTTTAGGGTCTTTAGGGGGGCTTTACCATAGACCGTATAAAAATATGGACAAAGTCACTGTGACGTCACCCATTGCCTTCCCACAGCCTCGTAAAAACCGAATTGAAGCTCCGGATGCATTTTTCGCCGCCAGTTTGTACAAACTGCAAAGAGGACTCAACCTGTCCCTCTGATTGGTCCTGAATAAATGTTAATACCCTGTCCAAACGACACAATATTTTTTAAAAATCAGCACATGCAAAGGCATTAGATGAAGGAAAGGCACCTATTGCAATTACATTTTTTGTGGGAAAAAATGTATTGACTGAGTATTTTGAGCACATTGCTGCCACTGACTTACATGGTGAAAGACCTATACTGGAGCCAATCGCAGTGGCGCTAGTGAGCAACGGCACAATTGCCGCTCCCAGCCCAACCAGGAAGTGAGCTTCAAAACGAAAGCCCAGTCTTGGCCCCTTGGGCTTTACCCATTTCTATAATGGTCGTATTAATATTATATCATATTACACTACAGACGGGTTACCGCCGTGCACCACAACAAACCCTGAACCTTATTGCACACTGTAGGGTGAAAAAAAAAAACGTAAACAAATAAAATAAACGTACTACTATTCGTGTGCTCTGGTAAAACGTGAGGCGTCCCTTGTCGTCAACAAATGATTAGATTTGCAGATAGTTCATTTTTCCGATCTAATAGAAATGAGAAATTCCCGAAATGACAACATTATCAACATCAAAGTTGATCAGATGATCAGATCCAAGCATGTCTGCTGTATGATGACTTGCAGTTCCTTACTTCTTTTTTACAGGTATCGACCAGGGCACACACTACAGCAGTACGGAAGGCTTTTGAGGTACTTATGCGTTATCCAGAAGAGCCCTCATATCTGACTGAAGGCTGGTGCACACAGACTATGCACTGATCAGGAGCTCCACAATGACACTGACTATGCGCTATATTCCCTCTCCGTGATTTATGGCAAGATCCCTATTTTTACAAGATGGTCCACTTTTTCCCCTGCTTGCACACCTCACTTTTCTGACAATAAAATCTGATACATCACTCATCACAATTGTATGGCCTTATCAATACTTGCCAGCGTTTCATGGGAAATTATTCAAATTTGAACAATGCAAGAAATTATTTTTTTAAACATGCAAGTATTAAAGATATAGGTTAATGTGCAAATTAAATGCATTGCTGCACTCATAATTGTGGGTTCTAATAAACGGGAGGTTTAAAACAAACAGGCACACAGTGAAGACGTCGGTGCGATTCATTCATGATCCTTGTCCCCCACGTTTTCCTGTCTGTTTGTTATAGTTTATAATGGTATTTTGAATAGAATTGTAGTATAGCTGATTTACCCACAGCTTACTGTGAACTACATTCAATGTTCATTACTAGGGATAGCTGCTACATTATGGGAAGGATGTGCTTTGTCTTATCTGTTCTGTAGTTACTTCGATGACGTTTCTGTATGCACTTATTGTATGTCGCTTTGGATAAAAGCGTCTGCTAAATGACTAATGTAATTCCAAAACGCTGACTGGCTGTTGCTTTTCAGACAGTCAGACGGTAGCGAAACGCACTGATCACACTCCATGCCCAGACTAATGGGAGAGCTCAGACTGGAGAACCATTTACTATATGTTTATCCAATAGGCTGACATTGAGAAACTGAGTTTTTAGAGCGACTTCCTCCATTATTCTCCTCCCTTTGACGCCCCCTGACCAGGGACTCTTGCTGATCTGCCATTCATAGCCGTTTGATTCACACATTGATGCCAGCTTGCTGAGCAATGAAGAAGGGACTGGCGCCACCTGCTGGACTGCTGTATGTATTCAGGTACAGTCAAATTAACTGCGCCACGGCCTGGACAAACAAACAGTAATGAGTCTGACCCAGAAAGACAAGCAGCACATTGCACAGGCAACGTGAGGGCGGTTAGCTCCCATTTCTGTGGTACATTTGTTTATATGACGGGGACGCCGTTTATTTTGCAAAGACCTGAGAAAACGCTACTCTGGACTGCCCCTTTGATTCCCTGTGTGGGACAACACTGCCCCCTAGTGGAGCAGTGGTAGCATAGTTTCTTTACCCTGAAAGAAAACAAGCTGGCAGGTCTCTATGCAGTCTCCTGGGTAAGGATGTGCACGACTGATTCTTAACACCCTTATTCAGACCCCACTGGCGTAGCCAACAACTCCGCTGAAAAACTCAATATTCTTCCCACCTGTCAATCTCTAATTTCCAATGAAACAACAACAGGGCTGTTGTGTTCTTTTTTTAAATCAGCATTTGAATGTCATAGTTTGGATTCAACGATTGGTGATACTGCCATGGAACACCGGAATAACATGATTATTCCCTAAGGTTTGATTGTGGGAGATCACAAAAACGGTATGCATGCCTAAAGAGATTTTAGCAGTGACTTAGCAAGATAACGCTTCTGGTAACTTACACTTTTGAGCACATCGGATTTAGGGAGGTTGGTGAATAAATATACAGTGTTGCTAGATCTAATGGCAGATAACTGATAAAACAGCGCGAAATTTTGGAGTGCGGCAGGAGCAGGAGCATCAGATGAGACATTGGGTCGACATTGAGCATCAGATGAGACATTGGGTCGCTCACCTGCAGCACTGCCTGGGCGATCTCGGGATTCTCGGGGTTGTGGAAGTGCAGCAGCTGCGACCCCAGGCCATAGTAGTAGGGCCCCATCTTGTGCAGGTCCACCACGGTGGGGTCGGCGCTGAACACCGTCCGCCAGCCCTCGCGATAAACCTTTGGCAGCTCCACCGACAGCACGCGCCGCTTGCGCTCATACAGACCCTTCGCCAGCCACAGCGGCATCTCCATCTTCGTGCCCTTTAAAACACACACAATTAATACAAACAAACGCAAATTAGAATAGAACACAGTTCAACTACAAACTGGAGCACAGGCAAACGATTGTCTTGTGAAGAAACTATATTGTGTTCCGTCTGTGGCATGTGATGTAGCCAACCTGTGTCAATCATATGTGAAAATCATATATGAAATGTTATGCACAGGGGGGTGGTGTTGCACAGCAAACTATAACATACTGAGAGGCATATTTCATCTTTTTCAACTAAGTTACGCCACTTAGCTCGCTACATTTTGACGAGTAATTTAGCCAATTCGTCGGCTAATTTATCAAAATAAAGAAAAGTTACTTAGCTAGCCGTTTGTCAAAATACACCAACATAGCAAACTAACTAACTGGAACTACCTAACGTTACAGGAAAAATAACACAACGGTGCTACTTACGTTAGCTAATTAGATTAGCCAACATACACATTATTAGTCGTTAACAAAAAAATCCAGCAGCCAGTAGGCCTAACGTTACACTAACTTAGTGAGCTAATTAGTTGCATGGGGGCAAATGTAGGAAGTCTGTCGCTTTACAGCCGTTCGCTATCTTTTCAGCCACCGAGCTAGCTAACTGGCTTAACGTTACCTCTGGTATATGTCGTGTGTCACTCGATTTCTCCAGAAACCCCAGTCGAGGAAAGGCGGTCTCGGTTCGACAAGGTAGCCTTTCGTGAGAAAGCAAAATGTCGTCAAGAGACAAGAAATTCTCCTCCATCCCCACTCCCGGTGGTACGGGCACGTACGAGTTTGTGTCCATTTGCAGTCTAACAGCTTTCCCGACCTAAATTCTAACTTCTCTACACCACTGACTCTAATCGGCCAAACCTTCTTTTGACCCACCGGCTGTTTGGCGCGAGCCTTCGAATGATCTGTGTCGTCACCTATTACGTTCAAGACAAGAGCAATCGAAAGCAGATTGAATTTGCACTACCGTAATGTACGCGCACTACCGAATAGGCTGAATTCGATGCATTAAAGGAGATAATCCGATAACACCACGGCTAATGCTCAATTAACAAAGGCCTATGTTATCCAAACCATAATAGTTGATACTGTGAAATATATCAGTCTTATACGTCCACAATAAACTGTTGTAGTCTACAGTTTGTCGCCAGTTACTGCAATGCAAATGCAGAATGAACCATTTCATTAAAGAGTTGTAAAATCCCTCAAAGGATTATCAGTGAACACAATCCATCGCATTTCTCAATTCTGGTATGTATCAAGAATTGATTTATTTGAGATAAAATAACACAACATCGCTTTAAGGGTTGTTTCTCCTGACAAATTTTCCTATTGAACTCTATGGAAAAATTAGTCAGGAGAAGAAACCCTTCAAGTTATCCATCAATATCTACTGTATTTCTGGCAGCAGAGTGATGGTTAAAGGCTTGTTTGTCAGACCCTTGATAACTTAGAGCCATTTTGCCAACCACGTGTTCCATACTGTTCCAGTGTAATTTACAGCTAAATCTAGTCCCAGCCCCCAATTCCCATAGAGATCCATTCAAATGCAGAGACGTTATAGTATCGCTTGTAAGAGTACCAGAAAATAAGATATCAAGAGTCTTTTGATGTTGTTGGGTCACAGACATCAGGAAGTCATGGCATGCAAAGGATATGCAACCAAATATTAAAAATGATTACTTTGTTCTATATATAAATGCAGGGGTGCCAATAATTGTGGCACACATGGTTTTGTTAAAAATAATTATTTCTTGATAAGGGATTTTGTTTTCTAATCATAAATTTATAATTTATCAATTGAAGGTTGGATTTTTCTAATTTCTTCAGTGTGAGATTAAGCTAATTCACCAAACCCTTTTAACTCATCTTTACCAGGGGTGCCAATAATAGTGGAGGGCACTGTATTTGTACTCATATTTCATTCATTTTCTCATCTTACGATATTCACCTGTAAGACAAAAATCCATGGGTTAAGGTTGGATGGAAAATTATATATGCAACAGAACCTAATTTATCCAAGAGTTTGAACTTATAACCATCTCAACTCTGAATTTGTTATCTTAATAACAATACAACATTGTGTAGGCACAATACTGAGCGCAGCTGCATCTGATGTGGGCATATCAAAGGTGGGTGAAGTTTCTTAAGTGCTCAATGTGTCAGACTAACAACCCATTTATTTTTATGTGAACTGGCATTAAATTTGCTTCAGCTCACATTCTCATCATCACATTCAAATCACATAATGTCACACTTCCTTCGGTAACATTCACATCCGAGTATTTATAATGGTGCATGGATCTATGTGAATCATTAATCTCCCAGCCAAACAGAATTAATGGGCGTGATCAGGCTGTGCAGATGGCTTGCATGTTGCCAAATTTAAAGGCACAAAATCAAGTAAATGTTTATAAACAGTATTTAAAAACATACAATGTTCATGGTGTTGATGTTGTTGTGCT
Source organism: Synaphobranchus kaupii (assembly GCA_029718625.1). NCBI lineage: Eukaryota > Metazoa > Chordata > Actinopteri > Anguilliformes > Synaphobranchidae > Synaphobranchus > Synaphobranchus kaupii. The sequence goes on along the minus strand of CM056388.1, from coordinate 21,743,458 downwards.
ATACTGTGGCTGTAAGTGATCAAGGGTCTGAGGTATCAAACGAGCCTCAAACCATCACTCAGCTGCCAGATATGCAGTAGATATGGATGTATCACTTTAAGAGTTGTTTCTCCTGACTCGTTTTCCTATTGAACTCTATGGAAAAATAAGTCAGGAGAAATAACCCTTCAAGTGATCCATCCATATCTACTGCATATCTGGGTCATAGACATCAGGAAGTCATGCAACCAAATATTAAATATGATTACTTTATTCTACATTATATTAAACTGTCCAATATTTTTTGATGTTCAAAAATGGGGGGGACTATGTACAAAAGGTTCTATAATTTCTAAAGGATATGGATGAAAATACCCTTAAATTAAAGCTAACAGTCTGTACTTCAACTTCCTTGTCATTGTATCCTTTGAAACTCAAAGTGCTAGAGTACAGAACCAAAATAACAATGAGACAATTGATAATTTTGCAGTGGTCTCTTATTGTTTTCCAGAGCTGTATGTAAATGAGAATTTACAAATCACTGCTTTCTGCTTTTATGTGCATTTTACATATTGTCCCAACTTTTTTGGAATTGGGGTTTGTATGTTACAGTATCATTTGCCCCTCTTGTGACTTTGTGGGTTGTCTATATAAAATACTCTTTTGGAATTCCTCAATAGCATTAGCATTTGACTTTGCCTGAAGGGGAGGAAAAGGTTTTTGTGCATGAGGTGGCAGGTGCACTGGGCGTGCCAACGATGGCAGACACAACATTTCCACTACTGCTGCCTCTACTGGAATCTGCTGACCTACTGCTGACCCTTCGGCTGTCCCTCGGCCACGGTCACCTAATCCCCTCATTGGCATCGCCAGTAAATAAGCAGCTGTGTGGCCCCCTTCTGTCAAGCCCCTGCCCTACAAACCCCGATACCATTTTCCACCAAGTTACATTCGCCCTTTTACTCTGGTCTCAGCTTCTAGGGGTGAGATGGAGCAAAATCGATCCCGTGAATAGCAACTGCAGCGCTGAGGGACAGGGCACTATAAGCAGTCATTGTCGCGAGTGCACCGTAAATCACAGTTCGCATGTGCATGCTGCCAGTTCAAATGGTCGTTGAACTCCGTTTGGAAACAGGTTGCAGTAACCGCTTTGCCCAGAGGAGGTCCCCATCTCTCTGCGTGAGATGAGTGGAGTTTTCCTGTGAAAGAGTTTCATATGTAGCCTACCTCCACTGAAGTCAGTAACAAGAAAAATAAATAAATAAAAAAGAACCAATACAGACGAAAGGACAATAATAAAATAGAATACATCCACCTGACCTCTCAGGGGACTGATGATATATGTGCATCTGTGTTTGTCTGGTGGTGGTATTTGTCTGTGCGCATATGCGCGCGGCTACATGGGGGCAAACAAACAGAAAAGGATACAGTAAATGTGTCTTTCTACAGCTGCATTCTAAATGGATGACCTATGTTCTTGCATAAGACTGTCTAATGGCGTATCATATGCCTGGCATTGGCACTCTAATGTAAAATAAAAAGTTAATTCTGTGACCGTAATGCATCAACAGACCCCGTAAAACACGCCAAATGCCGTTGCTGCATTATTTTGGTGTAGGTAGCTATTAGCCTGAAGACTTTCAACTGTTTGTAAATGGTGTTAACTCGTTGTGAAAGTGATTATTATCTTATTTTCGAGTGAAACAGACATATCGATTTGAAGATAAAGTCGTGTAGGCTAGATAAAGGGTTATTCGCTTTAAGGCAGCCCATATTGAAATTGTCGATCAGTCCACCTGGGCGCCATGAGTTTGACTGCATTTGAGAAATGCCTCATTACATTTCTAAACACAAACTGTTCTTACTCTGGAAACGGTCGTTTATTTAACGTTTATTTATGTTACATTTTTCATGATTGTATGTTGTAGTAGCCTACTTGCCCACCACCTTAAACAAATCTCAAGAGGGGTTTTGACTCCGCATGTCAAATCACTAGCCTAAATAAATTCACAATGGCGATTTCTCATAATTTATTACTGTCAAAGGTAATTTTAACAAGTGAACAAATTACCGAGTACGACATTCATTTAGTAGCGCTCTGTCTGATGCTGTCTGGATGTTTACCTCGTGGTGACAACATTACTAGGTCATGCCTCTGTTTTTCTCGCCAGACAACAACGCTAGGGGCAAAAGGTGCCATTGCATTCCTGATAAAACACGTTTAACAGACTGCGTGTTTCTAGTCATATGCCTATACGTTTTAATTTCATGAAAGATACATAGACAGAGACAGTATATGCCTCCTCTTCACGCCATCTCCGTGCCACTTAATCCGCGTTTGCGCACTGAGCGCCTCTATTGTCTCTCAGCAGCAGCAGAGCAGTAGGGACGAGCGCGGATATGAGAGAACAGGGGAGCGGCACACATTGACCCGAATCTGCGGCACACGGAGCGCACAGCCGACACCGCCACACGCCGTCGGCGGAGGGACAGGCGGATAGACGGACAGACTGCAGTAGTTGTCATGTGTGTCCAGTAGAGCTGAACTCCGAAGAAGTGAAATAATATTTAAAAGGAAGAGACTGCGATTTGAGAGCGGCTTTGGGATCCGCTGTTTCTCTGCGCGCCTCTGTTGTGATTTGAGCAGGTTGTCCTGTCATTTGTTGAAAGGGATAGAACGAGTTAGGTTTTGTCTTGTATTTTCAAAGCCACTAAGATTGTTGTGATTCGGTTAAATTCAACTGGAATCATTCATCTATTTTTATTTTTCCTTTGTGAAGGTGATACCGGACTTTCAGCTCGCTCATGTTCCGGTTAGGGAAATGCGCTGTTGCGTCTGTTAGGCACAGCTGGTTTAGTCAGACTTGACAACCCGTTTTTTTTTTTTAGCTCGTGTCTGTCGCTGCCCGAAGCGGATCTGGGGTTTGTAGACCTCTACAGACAGGGCACAGCGGGGCCGGTTCCTCTGACGGCTCTCAATTGACAGCAGACCCCCGGTTTATAAAACCTCGTCCCGTGTCCTCTGGTGCTTTGGATGGGGGGCAAGCAGAGCACAGCCGGGCGGCCCCGGGGAGCTTTTCCCGGTGTCTCGACGGATGACAGCGCAGTGCCACCCACGGCTCACTTCGGGCACTACCGACCAAGCGGCGCAATGGGTTTGCGCAGCCGATCCGTGAGTTCCGTGGCAGGGATGGGCATAGATCACAGTGCCGCGGTGCCGTTCGGATTTTACACCTCCCGAGGGACTGGGGACACGGACAGAGCCGGGGGAGATTCTGGGTCGAATACCGCTCATGGAAACGGCTACCAAGAAACGGGCGGGGGGCACCACACGGACGGTATGCTGTATCTGGGATCTCGGGGGTCGCTCGCAGACACCTTGCCCCTGCACATAGCGCCTCGGTGGTTCAGCGCCCACAGCGGTAAGTAGGCTACAGTTTACCGACAGCACGCACAACACCGCCTGCTTAGTTACAGCAGGAGATAATGACATCAGTGATATTAATATTCACGGGGCAGCAACGCAGAAAGCTGTCCTTTAACTTTACACACACCGTAGATGACCTCGGAGAGATGATGCAAACCTTAAACTATCGGGTGAAGATGCGCAGGTTTTGTTTATGCTTGCGGAAAGTCAGGGTGCGGTGGAATTGTCTGCGTGCATATGGGCTCCCGCGTGCCAACTGATCAGTGTTGGTGGACTATCAGCACGCGATATAAAGTGAATTAATCAGAATTTGGTCATACAGTCATATTGCGACTTGGACATTTTCCCTTTGCGTGTTTATGCGAGTGAATGTGAATGAGTGCGTATAAGTTTGTGTGTGTTCAGGCTTGTGTGTGTTTGTGCATGCGTGTGTGCATGTGTATTCGTGTGCATTGAAGATAAAGAATGTGTGTCTGTGCATGTGTGTGAGAGGGAGAGAGAGATGTATGTAACGTACATACATACATAGCTACACACCTGTGTGTGCGTTCATATGTGTACATGTGAGTGTGTGTGCAGTCTGTGCATATGTGACTGTTAGATTATGTGTGTGTCTCTGTGTGTTTCTGTGTGTGTGTGTGTGTGTGTGTGTGTGTGTGTGTGTGTGAAACTGAGAGAGTATATATATATATATATATATATGTGTGTGTGTGTGTGTGTGTGTGCACGCACGCGCGTATATGTGTGTGAGAGGGTGTATTAGTGCGGGGGTCATCTTTATCTCTGGCTCACCTCAGTCTATAGTCTATTCGAGGGCTCGTCAGGGCCTGAGCCGTGGCACTGTCTTCTGGTACTCATTAAAGCACAGCCCCTCAGGGAGGGAGGGAGGGAGGGAGCGCCAGACGTCAAAATCTGAACCCTGTTTATCTCCTCCTGCTCGTCTCCTCAGAGGAGAGGAGGCCAGCCTGTCTCACGGCTCCGCAAAATGGCTGTTCACCAGCACAGCTACAGGTGTCCATACGAGTGTGAGCTCTAATCCAGAGAAGACCGTTATCAGAGCCAGACACAAACAACACTGGGGTGGGTTAGGGGGAGGGGGGCAGACAGATTAAATCCCAGTGACCCCTGTTCATAAGGTCACTCAGTGTTTCGCTGGACCTTGAAATTCCAGGACACAAACAGAGCTGAGCACTCCTATCTGCACATTCCTCCCCACTGACCCCCAATCTGCTCATCAGAACTGCCCTCAGCGGATGAGAATTCCACCCCATTTCAAACTCCGTATTCATCACTACTGCCCCTAGTGGGCAGGAGGAGTCTCCTATCAGTCTGGTTAGCATCTTGAGAAAGCTTTTACAGTTCTGCAGATGTATACTTTTGGGCACTCTCTGTGTGTCTGTGGCTTCACCAGCATCTCAGAGCCGCTGGCTTTGAGTCTGCCATCTTAAATAGAGATTATCTCCCAGTGAGACATCTGAGGCCTTGTGTGCAAGCCTGTGTAAGCCTTCCAGGTAGAGACTTGTGTGAATTGAGCGTAAAATGTCGTGTAAAACAGGCAGATTCACGTATGTGGGGAAAAGTTTTGTCATATTGTCAGAGATAATAATAATGAAAGAAGCTTGGTGTAACATGTTCATAACATTCAGATACAAATGAAAAAAAAGATGTTGGGCAACCAAAGGTATTGCAAAATACTTAGCGAGCTGAGTCAAGCCTAATCTTTAAACCTTAGTGATTAGAGACTGTGTTTTACCTGGATAGGAAATCTATTGATTGGGCCTGCGATCAAGCAAAGGGTCAGAGGCATACTCTTAGGAAGGTTTTCTAGGTCAATAAGCTAATCATTGGATTCCATCTTGATCAATAAGACTTGGCAGGAGTGGTGTTAGGAGCAGTATTTGCTTTATAGTACCTGCAGAAGAATGGTGTGTCTCTACTTGCAGATCTCAGAGAATTTCCTGTGTATTACGGACAAACTCAAAGCTGAGCCACTTAGGAACATGTCATCTTTCACCCCCACTCCCTTCCATCACATGTGGACTTACATAAAATTTGAATATTTCTGCATATGCTGGTCTCATCTCCATCTCAATTTTTATTTGAAATGTAAATGTTAAAGCACCAGACGCCCACCACTGATCACACTTTACTTCCGCTTTGGTTTGACATAATTGACCACACCATGATTGGCTAATTCGATGCATCATCTGACTTAATCGACTGAAAATAAATTGTGTGCCCTTTCATTACAGTAGTCAGTAGTGCCACACACACACACACACACGCACACACGTGCACACACACACACACACACACGCGCACACACACACGCACGCGCGCACGCACACACACACACACACACACACACACACACACATACACACCGTAACACCTTTGCAATCATTTCACCTAATGGAAATCTATTGAAACACTGACCATTGCTCTACTCAGTTAAAATAGGGAATACATGTATGTCTATATATAATGACAATGTATTTGGATATCATCTTTACTATTAAGCTTTTCTGTACAAGTGTACATATACAAGTCTGTACATATACAGTACTGTGCAAAGGTCTTAGGCACCCTAGATTTTTTATACACATTTTTTCTTAGATGTTTATTTTTTGTCTTCTGCATTAGTGTGTCAGTAGAAAAGAGCTAATTTTTGATTTCCAAACATTCATTTTCCAAAAAATTAATTGAACTATCTTCAGCGAAAAAGGAGTTCTGCAACAGATGGTATGACTTCCACAGAGCCCTGATCTGAACATCATTGAGGCTGTCTGTGATTACCTGGACAGACCGAAGCAAGCGAGACAGCCAAAATCTGCAGAAGAACTGCGGCAAGTTCTCCAAGATGCTTAGAACAACCTACCAGCTGATTTTCTTATAAAACTTCATGACAGTGTACCCAAAAGAATTGATGCAGTTTTAAAGGCAAGGGGTGGTAACACCAAATATTGGTTTGATTAAAATTTTTCCTGTTTACTGCTCTTTATAGTCAATTGTTTGATATTTAGAAACTTTTCATTTCATTAGTTCTGAAAGCATTTTCGCTTCACAGACTTTTGCACAGTACTTTACATATATAAAACTTTTTTTGTGGCCCTAAAATAAGTTTTGCCCTGTCAGCTGGCTCGATTGCGTTTAGCTGATCACAACTTTCTGCACTGCTTTAATGAGGTCTGTTAGATGAAACATTCAGCCTTACTCCTGAATGGAGCTGCCTTTAGGGGTGAAGAAGGCCCACAATCAGACATACAGACGATATGCAGATCTTTTACCTTCGGTTCCTGAAAAAGGTCTGAAAATCTTCTTCTGCATGGGTGTGTCTTACCTGGGCCATGCCCAGTGAAACTCGGAGCACCTAAAGCGCACACTGGAGGCTTTGCTTCTGGGTTTCAACACGTCAGGATCATGTGAGGTGCATCTTAGACCTGAATCACACAGACTGAAGGTATAAGCATTGCACTCCTTCCAATCACATGGACTGAACGTATAAGCACTACTCTCCTTCCAATCACAGACTGAAGGTATAAGCACTACTCTACTTCCAATTACATGGACTGAGGGTATAAGCACTACTCTCCTTCCAATTACATGGACTGAGGGTATAAGCACTACTCTCCTTCCAATCACAGACTGAAGGTATGAGCACTAATATCTTTAAAATCACACAGACTGAAGGTATAAGCACTACTCTCCTTCCAATTACATGGACTGAGGGTATAAGCACTACTCTCCTTCCAATCACAGACTGAAGGTATGAGCACTAATATCTTTAAAATCACACAGACTGAAGGTATAAGCACTACTCTCCTTACAATCACACAGACTGAAGGTATAAGCACTAATATCCTTAAAATCACACAGACTGAAGGTATAAGCACTACTCTCCTTCCAATTACATGGACTGAGGGTATAAGCACTACTCTCCTTCCAATCACAGACTGAAGGTATAAGCACTACTCTCCTTCCAATTACATGGACTGAGGGTATAAGCACTACTCTCCTTCCAATCACACAGATTGAAGGTATAGCCTTGTACTTTCTGGTCTGTAAAGTTTGCATTTAATTTTGATTAATAAGGGAATTCATATTTTTGTTTGACGGCGTGTGAAATTCCCCCTCTGAGATCATTGTTGTCTGCCATTGTGAAAGCTGCTCACTTGAGGGAAAGCATCATTTAAATTGGGTGGTTCAAACAAATTAGCCCGACAAACAAATACATGCCTCGTTGCACCTGTTGTACGCTTGCCTGTGTCCACAGGTGAGCTACGATACATTTTTCAAAGTAGTGATCCAATAGGTGAGTGCATGTTTTTGGTGTAGACATGCCTTTGTAAAATTATTGTGATAATGTCTGCTGAAAACAGACAGAGTTCAGACTCTCTGTGACCTTACTGGACCCTCATAATTTTAGACTGCAAGGTCTGTTTTTTTAGTAGGTATAAACATTGCTACATTTCCAAATCAAAGTTAAAGCGTTGTTATACTGGATAAAAAAACACTATATGACTTCAGTGCATAGCGCCTTAATAAGCACCATAAACCAGTAAACATTCGTAAATAATTATGTCAAGTAACCACAAACACGCATAAGGTGTGTCACCAATGATGCAGGAAGTAACATTTCCGTGACATCCAAAGTGACACACAGCCTGAAGGTACAAGCGCTTCTCACCTCACTACTCACTATCCACTGCTTGTGGTTCTTATCAGTATTTATAAATACTAATAAGCATTTATGAAGGTCTATGTTGTGCTCATGAAGGAGTTCTATAGTTATGTATATGACAAACTATTTAAAGAAAGCATTGCATTTTTTACAATAAGATTAAAGTAATCACACACCGATCAGAGCCCAGAGAGTCATTTCACAGTAGTCATTGTTAGTGTAGGAGAAGGCAGGACATTTTAGACTTCTCTCATTCATAAATAGGACAATGAGCCCTGTCTTACTGGGATAAATTCAGATCATTACTTGTTTCCTTCTTCTTATTTTTGTGTATGTACACGCGCACGTGTGTGTATGTGTGTGTGTGTCTGTCTGTGTGTGTGTCTGTGTGTGTGTGTAATGGAGCACACACAAAGTGATGGCAAGTGTTTTCAATGTTTTACAGGAATGATTGCACCGTAGTGCAACTGAGACATCTGTGCTGATCTGTCTTGAAATATAGGTCACTATACAACTGAGACTCTAACTCTGGGTCTCTCTCTCTCTCTCTCTCATACACATATGCACACATACACACACACACCACCCCCACAACATGCCCACATTCAAACAAATTTCCTCAAGACAGCAAAGAGAGAGAGAGAGAGAGAGCAAGACACAGAGAGAGAGAGAGAGAGAGAGTGAGAGAGAGATAGAAAGCGAGGAAGAGGGGAGAGAACAGGAGAGATTTGTCTCCTCAGACTTCCTGTCACTAATGTCTCCCAATGTCCCTGCCCTGAGTGACAGCTGTCACATTCGTCATATCTCTGGAAACAGACAAGATGCTAGTGTAGGCACTGTGGCGACTGTTTCTGTGGAACCAGACTGAATCCTTTTAAATCACAGGGATAAAACAGTCTGGTACACAGCATTCACCCCTGCACACTATTACTCAGAATACCCACTGCAACCCAGAACATCCTAGTTCTACCCCTCGCTAACAATACACTATACACCCCTCACCCCAACATCACAATGCAATCCGTATATCCCATTACCCCCCTACACCACCCACATCCCATATACCCCACATTGACCATATCACTTTAGACAGGTGCCACAATCACTGGGCTGGATTAAATTTAAAAAATATTATTCTGGAAATCAAAAATCAAAACAACAGGCCTAGTTTCTTTCTCCTACTCTCCATCTTGCTCACTGTTTGTTACTTTCCCTTCTTCTCTCCCTCTCTCTCTCTCTCTGCTGTTTCCATGGGAACTGCTCTTCTCTCTTGTACAGTAAAGAGTTGGCAGAGTCGAGTGGAGTTGAGAGTGATGTCATAATAACACAACCTTTTATGGGCATCCGGTGTTCCGTCCGGGAGATGGACAAGCATAACTGAACCCTGAGGTTCTACAGCGTCCATGTTTAGATTTTGTCACTGACAGATGTGTGTGTGCGTGTGTAGGTGTGCGCGCGTGTGTGTGTGTGTGTGTGTGTGTGTGTGTGTGTGTGTGTGTGTGTGTGTGTGTGTGTGTGTGTGTGTGTGTGAGCAAATGAGGGAGAGAGAATAGTGTGCTCATAGGGGGCCTATGATTAGAGGGTGGAAAGCATTGTGTGTGGCGGTGTTCATGAGCTTTACTTTTTAGTTGAGACACAGTAAGAAGCCACTCAACAAGAACATGGCTATATGTGTGTGTGTGCGAGACAGAGAAATGCTTATGTGTTTCTCTGTCTCTCTCACACACACATGAGCACACAAATACATACACATGAACCATGATACCATGTACACATATATTTACAGGCACGCACACATATGCACACATGCACACACAAACACTCATTCACATAGACACTGTTGTGAGGATCAGAACTGATGTGGACGTGGTTCATCAGTGTGATACAAGTTCTGCTTAAATGGATGATGACAGTCAGTAAGCAGGAATGTCCTTGAATTGTCAATGCTGAATAGCTGGATTTAAAAATCAGGGTGTTTGTTCAGCATGTACACCACTGATATAGTATACGCACACCTCTTTCTCACGTACAGACAGGTACACACAAACAAACACACATATACATACACAGACATCTCTCTAACATACACACCTCTCACACATTGACTCAGATTCACACAGACATGCACCCACACACACATCTCTTGTGTATACACACACCTCTGACACACACACATGCGGGGAAGTGTAGAAACAGGCTTTAACCTTGGTCTCTCTCTCTTTCCCCCTCACCTCCTCTCGCTGTGGCTGAGACACAGGTATCATGGAGTCTAGCAGAACGAGGGGGGTGAGGGCAATGAGGAGCAGATACTAGAGGGGGTCTGTGAAATGATTCTGATCATCAGCAGAAAGAACAGCATGTGTCAGAGGCTGGAGTCCTATTCCAAGCCTATAGGTCAAGATCACACAGGGAAGTGCTGTGTTAAATGAAGGCCTTTTGGGTTGACTGGAGAATATCTGCAGCTTTTAGATAATTTAACACTCGCTGCTTATTGGCTCGTTCCTGAGCAGCACAAGACAAGACTGGAGAGGGACTGGAGAAACCTCACCCTGTAGTTTAGTGTGTGTTGTGTTTGCACAGCATTGTACCTTGACAGATCGTGCATAATTAGTTTCTTCTGGTGTGTTGTTTTCTAAGCCTTTCACTGTGCCTTCTGTATGCAGAGCTATGCTCCCATCGATTAGCTTGGTCTGAGCGGCTCTAGCCATTAGCCCGGCCTTGGTGCTAATCACAGGGGGTGACACTATTGATTGGTTTGGTCTATCGCCTTCACTAAAATGTACAGTTTTTCAACTTATTTCACGGAGCAGAGCTTTAACCGGCCAAGTGAGTGTGTGCCTGGGTGCAACTGTCTTGGAGGATCCTTAATGATGTCATATCCTGCCATCTTCAGTCAGTCTCAAAGCCCTGCCACAGAGCACAAGTAGAACATTGGTAAAGCGTAGCCCACCCAATCAGCAAGAGGTATGAAAGAGGCAGACTGCAGCTCTGATGACCTCATACACAGACACAACAGAGGTGCTGAATCGTACCAATTCTTCACAAATGCAAATGTTTTGATTCCGCAGGAATACAAACATTTTGAATCCTCAAGTGTACACATATTTGGATTCCTCATGAATACAAGCATTTTGGTTCCTCAGTAATGCCAATGTTTCAATTCCTCACAAATCCAAACGTGTTCCTCATCAATACAAAAGTTTTGGTTCCTCCTGAATACAAATCTTTTCGATTCCTCATTCAAACATTTTCATTCCTCATGGATACAACTGTGTCGATTCCTCATGAATATAAACATGCTGATCTCTAATAAACAGAAGTACCCACTGCTGAGAGGCTTGTTAGCTCAGTTCTTCATTTGAAGTTGTCCCTTGTTCCTGTACCCTATTCATAGAAATGCAGTGCACAGCAATGTTTCTCCACAGTCGACGGTCCACAGGTTCTCTGGGCCAATGTCGAATCAGAGCGGGTGTTACACCCCTCCTTCCCGAGCTCTCACCTTTCCTTGTTAGCTCTCTCTCCCCACCTCATCTCTCTCTATCATCCCTCTCTCCATTCCTCCCTACCCATCCCTCTCTCCGTCTCTCTCCCTGCAGAGAAGCTGAAAATAGCAGCCAGTGGAAAAGTGGGTCAGCTGCAACGGGGGTGTAGCATACAGCAGGGATTGTCGTTCGGGGGGGGGTAGCATCAGACTGTGTTCATTCCTGTCGGTTTCCCTCCTCTCTTTCTCTCTCCATTCCTCTGTCTCTCTCCCTCTCCCCCTCAATGCGGCTGCTGTGTTACTGCTGCCACCGAGAAAAGGAGTACAGAAGTGTTTCATTTGAACGTAAAACCAAGCAGCTAGCGAGAAATCCAGTTGAAAGTTTCTGCATTTGTGAACGGCAGAGAGCTGCAGACATGGCACAAAGGACAGGTTGTGACTCCGCCCCTTGGTGTGACTCCACCCCCCTGCCTTATAACTCCACCCCTAGCCTTTGACTCTGCCTTTCAGGGGGAGTTCAGCAGTTGTC
>CM056388.1:21463861-21726361 GCA_029718625.1 Synaphobranchus kaupii | reverse complement strand
GGGTTAATCTGTCCTTCACCCCCCCCCCCCCCCTGTCCATCCTCTCTCCTCTCCATCCATCCATCCCCCACCACCCTCTCCACCTCACCACCTTTCCCTCCTCTCCCTCCCTCCCTCCATCCCCCACCACCCTCTCCACCTCACCTCCCCTTTCCTTCTCTCCCTCCTTCCATCCCCCACCACCCTCTCCACCTCACCACCTCACCTCCTCTTTCCCTCCTCTCCTCTCCCTCCATCCATCCCCCACCACCCTCTCCATCTCACCATCTCTTTCCCTCCTCTCCCTCCATCCATCCCCCACCACCCTCTCCATCTCACCATCTCTTTCCCTCCTCTCCCTCCATCCATCCCCCACCACCCTCTCCATCTCACCATCTCTTTCTCTCCTCTCCTCTCCCTCTCTTTGTCTCTGTCACCTCTCTCAGTCCTGAAAAAAGCTCTAAATATACTGTATATACGTCACAATCATTTATCATCATTATTATTGTGGCTGTTGTTGTTACTATTGGTGTTATTCTCTAGTTTCAAGCTCAAATACGTCGTTGATACAATTCCCTGCAAAGATCTCATTACAAATAGAGGCACTGCACAAAGCGAAAGTGTTTTGCCATGAGAGCACAAATGATAACAGAGTGGAGCTCTGCAGTTTCTCTTGTCTCTACAAGTCATCTGAAATTCTGCCCTTTTCTATTCTATCTTCTCAAAGATAAAAACACTTTTTAAAGTCTGTGTGTGTGTGTGTGTGTGTGTGTGCACATAACCACTCACTCACACACACACAAGCGGTTTTCCACAGGAAATGGCTCGATGGTCAAAGAGGAAGTGGTCTCTTGCTCTGAAACACAGCTCCTGCCATAAATAATCTATCTGCTGACACCTATTTCTGAGCTGAACCTTATTCACTGAAGAAAAGCATGTGTGAGAGTGGCTACGTGCATATGCATGCTTATACCTGTGTGTGTGACACCGCATTTGTGTGAGTGTGAATGTGTGTGTGTGTGTGAGTCATAAAAAGTGGAAAAGAGAAAACGTGTCTGATCATGCAATGTTGAAATGTTCTGCTTTCACAGTGAAAGCATATATTGTTTGAATAAAGTAAAGCAAGACTTATACTTTTTCAACAAAATCCAGTTGTACTGCCATCAGATTCACATGAAGGACCGTCTTTACGGTGACTGCATGCACACGTCGCTGTGGGGACTGCACTGCACAGAATCATCCTTATGGTGACCGCACTCAGAGCACAGAATCATCTCCAAGTTCACAGCACTTATTGTAGAGCCATCGCTATGGCGACTGCACCTACAGGGCCATCTCTATGGAGACTAAACTTACAGGGCCGTCTCTTTGGAGACTACACTTGCAGGGCCGTCTCTATGGAGACTACACTTGCAGGGCCGTCTCTATGGAGACTACACTTACAGGGCCGTCTCTATGGAGACTACACTTACAGGGCCGTCTCTATGGAGACTACACTTACAGGGCCGTCTCTATGGAGTCTACACTTACAGGGCCATCTCTATGGACACTAAACTTACAGGGCCGTCTCTATGGAGTCTACACTTACAGGGCCGTCTCTATGGAGACTACACTTGCAGGGCCGTCTCTATGGAGACTGCACTTACAGGGCCGTCTCTATGGAGACTACACTTACAGGGCCGCCTCTATGGAGTCTACACTTACAGGGCCGTCTCTATGGAGACTACACTTACAGTGCCGTCTCTATGGAGTCTACACTTACAGGGCCGTCTCTATGGAGACTACATTTACAGGGCCGTCTCTATGGAGACTACACTTGCAGGGCCGTCTCTATGGAGACTGCACCTACAGGGCCATCTCTATGGAGACTAAACTTACAGGGCCGTCTCTTTGGAGGCTTTACTTACAGGGCCGTCTCTATGGAGACTACACTTGCAGGGCCGTCTCTATGGAGACTGCACTTACAGGGCCGTCTCTATGGAGACTGCACTTACAGGGCTGTCTCTATGGAGACTACACTTACGGGGCCGTCTCTATGGAGACTGCACTTACGGGGCCGTCTCTATGGAGACTGCACTTACAGGGCCGTCTCTATGGAAACTGCACTTACAGGGCCGTCTCTATGGAGACTACACTTGCAGGGCCGTCTCTATGGAGACTACCCTTACAGGGCCGTCTCTATGGAGACTACCCTTACAGGGCCGTCTCTATGGAGACTACACTTACAGGGCCGTCTCTATGGAGACTACACTTACAGGGCCGCCTCTATGCCGGCTGCACGTCCCATTTCCAGCTTCTGTTTCCTCTCCCTCTGTGAATATCAGACCTGCCTGTACAGGTCTCATTCACCTGGCACACAGGTAATCTTTGTTAGTGCTGCACATGCTCTCAGGGGGACCTGACAGCAGAGAGCAGTGATATGCTGGATACGGCTTATGAGTTCACACCAAGGTAATATTGTGACAGCTCGTTGCTGCCCCCTGCTGCCACTGACCACATACTCACGCTCTTCATTGCGCCATCTTTATTTTAATTTTATGCAGGATTCATTACCTAGCGTACTTTAAAGATATCCACGTATGCAGCTGGATAATGTGTGAATTCCGCTTCAAGGTTATGGCAGCAGTGTCTCATCTTGGATTTGAGCCTGCAGCTCTGATAATAAGCCCAGTTAGGGTGCATTGTTCTCACACTTACTCACTTTGTTCTACAAACATTCTCCTTACTGTTTTACTTTTACATCGCTGTAGTCAAACTCTGGCCAGCATTTTGTGTTGTCAAAGTTGTGTTGTGCTGTGTGTGTTGTGCTGTGTGCATTGTGTTGTCGTAAAGAGCTGAACGCACTCAAGGTTGTGTTGTGCTGTGTGTGTTGTGCTGTGTCCGTTGTGTTGTCGTAAAGAGCTGAACGCACTCAAGGTTGTGTTGTGTACATGTGGTTCTCACTCTCTTGTGTTGTGTAGATGACGTGCTGGCTAGGGACGCGGGTGAGTGTGTGATCTGTCTGGAGGACCTGCAGCAGGGAGACACCATCGCCAGACTGCCGTGCCTGTGCATCTACCACAAAAGGCAAGTGTGTGTGCGTGCGTGTGTGTGTGTGTGTGTGTGTGTGTGTGTGTATATGCTATAGTCACATTAATGCTATGTTTTCCATTGAATAAAATGAGATGCGATTGAAAATCAAACGTGTTCATCCTAGTTGTGTTCTTCCGTACAGCAATATAAAACAGCCCCTCAGGCCAGAGTATACTGAGGGGTGGGGTTAGGATGTTGAGTGGTTGGGTTAAAGGGGAGAGGGGTGGGGTTATGATGCTCTGGGGTGGGGTTAATGTGGAGAGGGGTGGGGTTAGGATGGTGATGGGTGTGGTAAGGGTGGTAAGGGATGGGGTTAGGATGGTGGATACCTGATGCTGGAGTGCCCATCTTCCTGCAGCTGTATAGACTCCTGGTTTGAAATCAATCGGTCCTGCCCTGAACACCCCTCTGACTGACCCACAGCCAACTCTACTGCTGTGACAGGTGTGTATACAGACACAGATCACTTTCTATTTGATCTCCTCTAGCTCCCTCTTCCTTCATCCCTCTCTCATTCGCTCTCTCATTCCCTCTCTCAATATTTTTGTCTCTCAGGGCACTTTATGGACCTAACTTGGACATCTGGACACTGAAATAACCAAAAAACAAAACAAAATATTTAAAAAAAACAATCAACCAATTAATGAATCAATCAAAAGAAATTATAAAAGACTGAAACCAAATGAATAAACATCAAACCAACACTGACACCTCTGAACAAGACCCAGAGTCCCGTCACTTTTACCCTGGCCCCTCCTCTGCCCCCTCGACCACACCCCTGGACCTGCCCTCTACCCCGCCTACGCAAACCGCAAACTCTGGCGCTGTGACCTGCCCCAGCTCTGTGCATCTCAGGCCCTGAACACCATTGGCTGAATCCCAAACCGAGCCCTCACGGACTCGTGGACTGTGGACTTGCAGACTTTAATGGCATATTCCCAAGGGCAGGTAAGTCTGCATTGATGCGGACTTGCAAAAAAGTGCGGGAAGAGGGTGCGAAGTGTCCGCATTAAAGCACTTGCCAAAAACGTTCTCACAACCTAAGCGCTCACGGACTTAATGAGAACGCGCCTTTGAGTCCACGAGTCTGCGGGTCCAGAGAATGGGATTCAGCCCCAGCCTTCAGGCAGAGGAGGAAGAGGAGGAAGAGGAAGAATGAGACTATGGGGGGGAGTGGAGCAAAAAGATAATGTTGGCACACTTCCTGTATGGAGGCGGGCCTTCCTGTACATGTCAGCACGTTTCATCAAAAGGGGTTTTGCTTGTGCGTTTCGTTTTTATTTTCTAACAAAATACCTGAGTGTGTAAAGCAACGTCGGGAGACAGTTATGCTATGTGTGTATGTCTATTTGTGTGGCTCTGTGTGTATGTGTATGTGTGTGAGAGACAGAAAGATTGTGTATGTGTGAGTTGGCAGTGGTAATAAAATGATAATGGGCTCTATTTCTGGTCACATTTTATTTGGAGGGTCACACTGACCATTTAAAGCAGGGGTGTCAAACTCTGGTCCTGGAGGGGTGCAGTATCTGCAGGTTTTTGTGATTTCCTTTCAATCAGCAGCCAATTTACCCTGAAGCCCTATAGAAAGTGATGTGCCACCATTCATTTTCAATGAGAGGCGGTCCCTCACTTTGCAAGGCATGTTGGGATTGCTTGCGATGCGAGGTGACCAGACGAGACGGGGAATGTGGCGCAATAACCAATCAGGTTAAATTGTTCCCCTTTTCTAATTTTATTTCCCCACTCGTAGTTCTGTCATGGAGGACCCATTAATTATTGCTGTGTGGGGATGTCCCATAGAATCCGATTGATATAATTGAACAAACACTGGGCTCTTATCTTGACGATCTTGGCGCATGGTCTAAAACAGTTGCATTTAGGGCGTGTCCAACTCCACTTTTGCTAGTTAGAGGGCGTATATTTTGAGCGCAAAGTAAGGCACAAGGTTCAAATGGGCTGAACTTAGCCTCTTCATTAATTATAGGTGTGTCTTGGGCGTAATATACAATAAACCAATCAGAGTGTTATCTCCCATTCCCTGTAAAAGCCACCTGCATTTATCAGATTGCTTATATATTGGCGGATTTAATAAGACTGCAAAAAGAGCGATTTACAGCTGGGGAAACAGACCTGCTCCTGCACAAGGAAAATATGGATCACTATTATTCAGATTAACCGTTATGAAGTGTTTTCATATACACAATAATAATCTTAAACATTAGGGTTTAACACCGGCACGGGTTCCCAGTAATTCCCGACAGTGCTGTTATTTTAGAAAGCGGTTTAATTTAGTTAAAAAGCACCTGCAACCACTAAGAATAAGATAACAGAATATGGCTTCCGTCTCACCTTAGGAAACGCCAAATTAGCCTGCTTGTTTAACAAATCTCATTTTATTATCTACAATGATGTCAAACATCAATTCCATTATACCTAAAATTATACCGGCACCGATCTGAAACTAGCAAAGACACTTACATTTGGGTTAGGTGTAAGATAGGGCCCATGGTGTTAAAAATAGAACACGGCCACATGCGACCAATTGCGGGAGGCGAGGGCGATGCCATGAGATTTCACCACTTTCTGTGGGGCTTTACCCTAAGGCCTTGAGAACCAAGTGTGGTTAACTCTAGCCAATCAACAGAATCCATGGTGCTGAAACGCACCAAAAACCAGAAGACACTGCGGCCCTCCAGGACTGGAGTTTGACTTGTGGTTTAAATATAAAAACAAACCAGAGGTCAGTCTGGGACACTGCTCTGTGTTGGTCTCTGATATGTTTACAGATGAGATTTGTTAATTTTCTCCAGCAGTGCGCATGTGTGTGTGTCTTTCTTTCATGCTGATGTTTACAGGTCATTGAAATTAAAGGAAAAATTGGACAAGCTTCATTTTCTTTTCTTCCCTTTTTCATATAGGCTTCTGCCCAAGCACTGCTGTTATTACCGATATAATTTATAATTTTTAATTAATCTTAAATTTTGCTTTTGTACTTATTTTTTCTGTGTCCTCCTGAAGTCACGTCATCTTTCGAACAATTGCTGGGTTTAGGTGGGCAGCCTTACCACTAATATAACTGCGCACGAGTACAACTTCAGCATTAACTAGTCGTTAAAACCACCAAACAACATGGGAGTATTTGATATTTTCACTAGCCTATATGTGAAGCTGTGCTCTGATTGTAGGTTAGCCTTACCCTCAATGCTAATGCAACTGCGTGACACGATTCTGCAAAAACGCCAGAGGGAACTCTGCAGGTGCGCTCGTGAGTTAACTAATCCCTCGAAACACGCATTAAATGTAGGCCTACAGTTTGTACTTTATTGGCCTGATTTACTAAGACCTTTAGCGGGTGCAAAAACATTTAGCACACGCAAAACCAATAACGTGACCAATGATTGGCCATGGTATTTGTTTTGCACCAACCATTGGTCATGTTATTGGTTTTGCGTGTGCTAAAATGTTTTGCAGACGCTAAAGGTCTTGCACAAAGGCAAGTGTTACAGGCTATATTATACTGGGCTGTGTGAGTTGAAAGGGATTTGCTGAATTTATCAGTGTTCAAACAGGTCAGATCAATTACAGATTCATCGCTGCTGTCCGATTATTTAGGTCGGCGACGTTATTCCACAATCAGAACTGAGCATAGCTAACTGTTTAGCAAGTGTAATTAACAGCTCAACTGGAAATAATGTTCTGCTGAAAACGAAGCTCTCTTTTGTGTTTTCACTGTCACCTTAGGCACCGCTCCCAAGTGGGAATTCACGGATGAGAATAAGCCGTGCGGCGAGGCCTTCGCAATCTAAAAAAAAAAACAAATAAAATCACTTTAATAATTGAAACCTTTATCCCTGCTGTTTGGGACTCCCCTGCTGCGTTTAAGTGATGTTACTGCAAACGCCATGTAGGCTAACAGCCACGGCATTAGGTTTGTGAGTATAATCGGCCGCGGAGCTGTCCCGCGGTGCGCAGGAATCGCTGTTCACAGGTTGCGTTGACTGACGGCGCTCTCGATAATCAAATTAATGTAAAATTGTGAAGCTACTCTTGCAGCCATGTCGTCAACTTTAATTGACTTCAAATATTGGAAGATTTCACGAAACAAGCAAATAGCAAGTTTTTTTTTTTTTTGCTGTTGGAAGAGGGGGGGCTTTTGCGCTTTTATGAATTGGCTAATCTGTTTGTAAATTGAGATCATATGATGTTTCTATCTTGCTTCCAATGGAAAAAAAGTAGCCTATACTTATGTAACAATAACAGATTGAATTAATCGAAACTGCAAGCTCAGCAACCACCAACACCAAAATCAATTTGCGTGATTAGTCATCACAACAGGCATATGACATAATAATCCTCTGTTCTGTTAGCCCTGCCCCCTGTTGACCAGCTCATAGCTGCAGAGAACACGCCATTACTTCTGCTGTTATTCGTTTACTTCTTTTTTTGGTTTATTGGATTTTTTGATGTGAATGAATGTCTGTTACTTCAGAGATAGATAACTGATGATTGTGGGATGCATAGCCTACTATTACAACTAATAATAATAATACAAAAGAAAAATCAAAATGTGTGTATATGTTTTTAAAACTTAAGGCAATGGAAATGTGAAAAAAAAAAAAAAAAAAGGCTGTCTTGGGAATTAAAAGGGATTTATTGACAGTGCATTGGTGCTTTGTTTTAAAGTCAGTGAAAAGTTACAGTACACGTCAATCTTGGGTCAAAACCAGTCAATTAAATCATACATATTCCATTCTCAGCTGAAATATTAAAATACATTTTTTAACAAAACATAATTTAACAGCATGTCAAATCATAAACACGAAACACAAGAAAAAGAGCTAATTAAAGTTATCAGGTCACCATCTTGCTTAGAATAGCCACTCCTGACCCCTGGTGGTACTGTTGGGAACAGCAGACTGACCTTCACTCAGTTCCTCCGTGTCCCTAACAAACGTTGCACCACTCCAGCGCCCTCTGTCCTCCTTTGTGTGCTACAGCACCTTCCCAGGGTTCATCAAGTTTTTGGGGTCCAGAGTGGCTTTGAGACCTTGCATAACCTCCATGGCCAGGGGTCCCATCTCTTCCCTGAGCAGGGCACGCTTCCCCAAACCTACTCCGTGTTCTCCTGTACATGTCCCATCGAGAGCCAGGGCTCGCCTATAATGAGGAGGGGGAAGAGAGAGAGAGAGGTTATTTTTAGGGCTCTGCCGATATACATATATATTTGGCCTGACTAATCAACTAATCGTTTATCACTAGCAAATTCTGCGTGAAAGTTGATTAGTCTTTTTAACGTGACATTTCAATCTTTAATATGTGTGAAGCTTCTGATATCTAGGGGAAAGGAAGTAGAAGGACATTCAGACTGTTTGATCTGCTAGCAAAGCATTGGTTTCTCGGAATATGGAGGAATACAAACCCCTCAAGGGGAGTTTAAATGGACATTTTGGTTATACAGTTGAAGTCGGATGTTTACATACACTTAGGTTGAAGTCATTAAAACTAATTTTTAACCACTCCACAGATGTTCATGTTAGCAAACTATCGTGTTGGCAAGTCAGTTAGGACATCTACTTTGTGCATGACACAAGTAATTTTTCCAACAATTATTTACAGACAGATTATTTCACTTTTATTTCACTATATCACAATTCCAGTGGGTCAGAAGTTTACATACACTAAGTTGACTGTGCCTTTAAATTTTTAATATTTGGTCGCATATCATTTGGCTTTGCATGCCATGACTTCCTGATGTCTGTGACCCAACAACATAAAAAGACTCTTGATATCTTATTTTCTGGTACTCTTACAAGCGATACTATAACGTCTCTGCAGTTGAATGGATCTCTATGGGAATTGGGGGGTGGGACTAGATTTAGCTGTAAATTATACTGGAACAGTATGGAATACATGATTGGTAAAATGGCTGTAAGTCATCAATGGTCTGAGGCATCAAACAAGCCTCAAACCATCGCTTTGCTGCCAGATATGCAGTAGATATGGATGGATCACTTTAAGGGTTGTTTCTCCTGACAAATTTTCCTATTGAACTCTATGGAAAAATAAGTCATGAGAAGAAACCCTTCAAGTTATCCATCCATATCTACTGTATTTCTGGCAGCAGAGTGATGATTTAAAGCTTGTTTGATACGTCAGACCCTTGATGACTTAGAGCCATTTAGCCAACCATGTGTTTCCATACTGTTCCAGTGTAATTTACAGCTAAATCTAGTCCCACCCCCCAATTCCCATAGAGATCCATTCAAATGCAGAGAGGTTATAGTATCGCTTGTAAGAGTACCAGAAAATAAGATAGAGTCTTTTGATGTTGTTGGGTCACAGACATCAGAAAGTCATGGCGTGCAAAGCCAAATGATATGCAACCAAATATAAAAAATTTAAAGGCACAGTCAACTTAGTGTATGTAAACTTCTGACCCACTGGGATTGTGATATAGTGAATTAAAAGTGAAATAATTTGTCTGTAAACAATTGTTGAAAAAATTACTTGTGTCATGCACAAAGTAGATGTCCTAACTGACTTGCCAACACTATAGTTTGCTAACATGAAATCTGTGGAGTGGTTAAAAATTTGTTTTAATGACTTCAACCTAAGTGTATGTAAACATCCGACTTCAACTGTAAGTTATATGAAGAATTGTAAACAGAGCTTTTCATATGAGGGTAGTGTACCTAGTTTAGAGTATCACCTGCAATTAAAGCATCCTTTCATTTTAGCCAACAAAAGAGATGATGGGAAAACTTCCAACGAGATGTGACTCAGCTAGTCTGGCAGCATATAAGGTCAGGCAAATGATTCTAGGTTTAAATTCAACAGCATTGAGTGTATCAAAAAGAAAAGCACTTTCTAACTCAACTGCAGTTTGTATTGCATAAAACGGCCGGCGAGTTAACACGGTCGAGGCCAGGAGGGTTAGAAGCAGTCCTGCAACTAGCACTGGATTCCACCAAATTTTTATATTAATATTAATCTTTAATGAATGGGTTTAAAGTTTCCAAATTAATCTACTGATTAATTCAACGAATGGGGGGAAAAAATTTTTTTTAACTATTTTTTTAATTGGTTGACAGCCCGAGTTATTTTACTTTCAATATTGAACTCAGTTTACACAGAGAGAAGGGGAAGAAATAGGGAGGGAGAGAGAGAGAGAGAACAGAGAGACTTCACAGGAGAAGCAGAAAGGTGAAGCAGATTCAGAGAAAGAGAAAAGATGATATGGTGGATCAGGAGAGGTGAAAGGAGAGAAATGGGTAGAGCAGAGGGAGGGAGGGAGGGAGGGAAAGCTGTACCTGGCCAGTCTCTCTGTGAAGTGGTGGACTCTCTGGACCTCGTCTGCATCATGGGGGTCCAGAACCATCAGGCAGTGGAAGTTACCATCCCCGACGTGGCCTGCGATCGGACCTGCGCACGGCCAGGAAGTAGACGAGAGACAGACAGGAAGTGCACCTCACGCCTCAGGCACGTTCATACACGCACTCACACAGTTCATTTTTAATTTACGATGACTTTATCAAATGCTTCCATGGCATTGTGATGTACATTCAGTGTGCTCTGTGTCCTGTTTCACACACCGTACCCTGCTGCTTGGGTGAACCTGGAGCCGTTGAGCTCAGGCGTGTTAGGGCTGCCTGAACAGAGCCGGGTTTAGGGTCAAGATCTAGTACTGCAGAATTTATTATTTGTGAGTTTCAAGATTACCACATGCTGGTCTTACCTGAGAAATGTTAAGGACACCTGAGCATTGTTGGGGTCACCAAAGTGGTGTTGGGGTTTACCTGAGCAGTATGAGGATTCCCTGAAGAGCATAGGCATTTACCTGAGCACCTTTGATGTCTTTAATGATTTGACAATTTATCCGAGTGGTGCTGGGGTTACAAGAGAGGTTTTGGGGCTAGTTGAGCAGTCTTGGGCTTACCCGAGTAGTGTTGGGGTTACCCGAGTAGTGTTGGGGTTACCTGAGAGGTTTTGAGCAGTTAGTTATATGAGCAGCATTGGTGTTACCTGTGAGGTGATTCTTGGTCAGGTCCTCCTTGGTCTCCACAATGATCTGGGGCAGATGAGAGATGGGGACACACACATCCGTGGAGTATGCCTGTGGGATCACCATGGCAACAGTACATCACATCACTGACATGCATAGATCACTATCAGATACGATTATCATCAATGACTATGAGAGAAGAGATCATTGGTTATTGATCAGTTGTGTGGCCTGAGATATCTGCATTGGAAACATTATGATTGGATACTGAAGTGTGCGGTTATTAAACAGTGCAGTTTTTGAGATGTGCAGTTACTGAGGAGTGCTCTTATTGACCGTGAAGGCGAGCGCTACCTTGCAGCCTGGTCTCAGTGCCAGGGCCGCGTACCACGCATCGTGCCGCGCCTTCCACAGCCGCGCCCGCGTCTCAGCATCCCGCGCCCAGCTGAAGTCCGACCCGCCGTTCCCCCGAGTGATCTCCTCTACACCAATCAAGAAGCATGAGAGAAACACATATACGCACTCACGCACACACACACACACACACGCACTCACACAAACGCACACACACAAACGCACGCACGCACGTACGCACACACACAAACGCACGCACGCACGTACGCACACACACACGCCCTAAGAGGACAGAGATAGCATGTTCTTAGGCCATGAGTGTCTTCACATCATCGTAGAAGTCACGCATGTCGTATCTGTCTGGAAAGGATTGAACTTTGTGTCGCAGAGCACACTACACCTCCCTCCTTTGGCCTCGCCATTTCCGTTTGAGGGCCTCAGAAGACGGGTTATTGAGTGTAGCTCCATGTGCCTCGTGCACGCTGTCGAGAAGAGCGGAGTTCACATCGAACCAGTCCCGACGTTTCTTCCTGCTGCAGCCGATTGATTGGGCCGCTGTTCCATTAAGCGACGTTCCATAAAGCGCCGTTCCTCCTGAGGGAGGGCCACTTGTCATCGACCGTCCCCTCTGTGCCCAGGACAGACTCTGTGTTCTCAAGCCGTTCTGCTAAAGAACGGCGTGAGGTGTTCCGTGCCACTGTGCCCTGGAGCCTGGCGCAGTGCAGCCTTTGCTTGGTGGACTAAGGCGGACTGCCGGGCGAACCCTCATGTGGAGCACGGCCATGACCGTCCAACGGCCCGTTCAGCATTCCGCCCCTCTCATGGCTCCTTCCCCGGCATCAGAGCCAGTGTGTCGGAGGACCACCTATGGTGTGAATGTCGGCACTTGCTTTTCTCTCAGGGCGTACTGCCCTGACCTTTTTCTTCCCAGACTTACCCACGAGGCATGTCCTGGGTGTTGGCTGACGCCAGGGCATGTCCACAACGTGTGGGCCCGCACATCGTAGCTCTGTGACCACTGCAGTTCCGAGATCCCCAAGCAAGTGAGCCTGGAGCCGCAGATGCACCCAGTTACTGTGTGCAGCCGTGGGGAGGCCTGGCAGGAGTCTTGGTGAAGAAGAGGCTGTGTTCTGGCAGGGGATGGCTTATGCACAAGGCTGCTTTCCCAGTTCACAACAAGGGCTAGCCAGCGCCAATGAGCTGAATGTGAGGGGGTTGCAAGCAGGTGAGAAGTAGGAATGCACCTTCCCTCCATCTACACTCTGCTGCACTAGAGTGCATCAAAAACCCCTGTGGGCACACACATACACACACACACAGATACAAACCCACGCAAACACACGCACGCACGCACAGTCTCTCTCACCTGTGATGGACACCTGTTCTTCCAAACTCCTCTCACTGCCATGGAACTCCAGGAAGAGTGTGGGACTGACGGGGTAGGACAAAGTGCTGTAGCGGTTACAGGCGTCAATCATCACATCGTCAAGGAACTCTGCAGCAGACGGGGGCAGAGCGTTCCCAAGGTGACTATGCCTTAAATTGACACTATGCCTGTCAGTGAGTGTCAATCATCTCTCATTTTACTTCAGTGAGAACACAATGGGTAAACAAATCTATGCTTATGTTTATTATAGGTTATTATAAGATAATATTAAATGTTAATTGTTATGCACATTCACATTCATTATAAACATTAATTCATTAGTTCATAAAAAGCCCATAAATCATAAATGGACCATAATTACAGAATGTGCAACTTATATTACAGTGTGAAATTTCCACAGTAGACGACAGTGGAAAAACATTTTAGTAAGCAAACGTATATACAGCTTAAACAATTATTTAGTCTGCATTTAGGTTTGAAGGATAAGTAACCATTATTGACCATTATGTAACTGTCAAATGTAATAAAAAACTGCTGCTCTGAACGCTGCTGCACACTGCTGCTCTGACCACTGCTCAACCGTGTTCCCCCTCACCCATGCGTGCTATGGGGATCCCTGCCTGCAGGACGTTGACAGTGCTGTCCACAGCAGCCTGTACAGAGGGGAAGGAGCAGACGGCTGACACCACCGTCTCGGGGACCCCGTACAGCCTCAGGGTGGCTTTGGTCAGCACCCCCAGCGTGCCCTCTGACCCCACAAACAGGTTGGTCAGGTTGTACCCGGCCGACGTCTTCCTGACAGAGGGAGGAAGATCAGCACACCTCTACAGCCTATACACATCACTATACTCATTATCATTCTACCATGATATCTATGGTATTTTATAGGCTACATATCTATGATACTTTAAAAGCCCTTAAAAGACCCCTGCTGTGACCTTGGTTGCTGTGCGTTTGTTACCTGGACCGTCTCCCTGTGCCCGCAGTGTGGAATATGGTTCCATCTGCCAGCACCACCTCCAGGTTGAGCACGTTCTCGCGCATGGTGCCGTATCGCACTGCGTTGGTGCCCGACGCGCTGGTGGCAGCCATGCCGCACAGAGACGCATCGGCACCTGGGTCTGTCAACACAACACAACGCTCAACACAAAATACAGTTACCCAACACAGCACAATTATCCAACACAACACTCAACAAAAAACACAGTTACCAACACAATACTCAACACAATTACACAACACAACTACAGAACACATTAAAATACAGAATTAGAACACAAAACTCACCACAACTCACTGTAACACTGTTAGATTGACGGGTTTGAGACTCAATTCAAATAACCATTCTTCCATTTCTCTCAGCTCTGTGGTCAACTGTTTGTAACTAGCCTGACCTCTTTTTAGATGCAAAAACATGCAATCATTTGTCTTATAGATGTTTGTCTGTAATGGCTCATTATTACTGTTACTATAACATTTTGTGAATGTATTTTGTTAGTGTGCTTTTTGAATAACAGATCTTTATTGTGTGCGTTTGTGACAAAATGGATTGTCATTGCATGTGTTTTTGAAAAAGGGCTTGTTAGTGTGTTTTAAAAAAAAAAATTTTTAAATACATATTGTGCATTTGTGGAAAAAATGGCTTGTTATTGTATGTAAGCATGTTAATTCTGGCACAGGTAGATGGAGCGTGTGTCTGTGAAGCTGTACTGGCTGGAATTCCATCAACTTCCTCTTCTCTTGCCAAGACGGTGTTCTTCAGGAATACTTCTGAGGCAACAGAATGTTCTCATTTGCACACTTGTTTTTATGTCTCCCTTTCACAAGTTCTAAGATAATGATTTTGACTGCATCTAAGGAATCCGCCTTCATTTTAGCATTGTGTGGATTGTGTAGTACTGTGTAGAATAACTGGCATCTGTGATGCTGTTGAATTCATGTTTTTAAAAAGCCATCCTCCACTCGGCAGTGCTGGAAACTGAAGAGAAATCCTTCCTTTGAGGAGACCTCCTATGCCTTGGAGAGAAGTCTAATGAAGGGTGTGGGCTGACTGTTTTTCCTGCTAATTATTCTGTGTTGTACATTGTTTGAATCCCCCACTAAAGGAGCTGTTAGTGAGTCATAGTTCAACATGTGGTGCATAACTGCGAGGAGCTAACGCAACGGTAACCCTCTGAGCCATGGCTAAAGTAGGGGCCTGTTTTAATAGGCTGTGGTTATGCGCTTCCAAAAGCAGGGAGCCATTTGTCAGAGACATAGAGGCGGTTGCTCAGGGGGCATGTCCAGTCGTTTCTATGGCGACATTACCAGCGAGACATCACCAGCACGTAATTGTAAAAACAAGAGCAATGCAGACTAAAGCCCTCGTGGCGGTGTGCTGTCACTTCAAGCGAAGAAGCAGCGAATGCGCAGAAAATCAAACTGCCAAGAGGCGGCAATGTGAACGTCACAGGTCGTGGTTTCAAAAGCAGCCATTTTTACCCAGGGGGTTTTTGGGGACAAAGCCAGCAGGAAGCAGATCGACAGATTGCTCAGCGATTGGGTCTGAAGTAGGGGGATATTGCTCATCCACATCAAAGTGCTACAGTTTTAGGGCAGTTTTAGTTTTGTGCTAAAGCTGAGGGGGTTACAGCGGCATAGAAGGGACTCGGAAATTAGTGTGTGATTTTTTTCTTATTTTATTAAATCGCTTTTCATTTTTTGTGGCGGAAGAGTGCAGTATGGTTTACGAATTTGCGGTGTATGA
The DNA here is from genome assembly GCA_029718625.1 of Synaphobranchus kaupii. Classification (NCBI taxonomy): domain Eukaryota; kingdom Metazoa; phylum Chordata; class Actinopteri; order Anguilliformes; family Synaphobranchidae; genus Synaphobranchus; species Synaphobranchus kaupii. Next base: position 21,710,821 of record CM056388.1, on the reverse strand, counting down.
TTCCTCTTTCTGTGAGCCTCGATTGGTGTTTACGGGAGATGATGTCACAAGGTTAGAGGTACAAATGTCAATGGCTCACATGGCTCTGATTGAGACCAGGATTCTCGTTGAAGAGAGACCGGGCCTGGTCAGGTGATCTGGCACTCACCCACGGGGAACCACAGGCCCGTGTCACGCAGGTAGGTGTTGAGGGTCTTACGGGTCACACCCGGTTCTACCGTCACATCAAAGTCCTCCTGGTGAGGGTCCAGGACACGGTCCATCTTCCGCAGGCTGAAACACACCCCACCCTGACACATGCACACAACACAGAAGCACACACAAACATGCGGGCACGTACACATGCCCAATCACACACAGGTGCGCATGTGCACACACACACATACACACACAAAAAAACCGCAGCCCTGGTTCAGTTGAGTTGTTTTTATCTGCACTACACTCGCCTAATACTGAAAGTGCCCCTTATAGCTCCTTCAATATAAAAAAAACAACAACAGTACCTTCATCTCACCACTAGATGGCAGGAAAGCTAATAAGAGGCATCTGCACCCTGAACAGTATTGCACATAAACTGAAATTCATAGAGGGCATTCTGTCCTCCCTCTCTCTCCCTGAGATGCCTCTCAGCACAGACAGAGAGATAGACAGACGAGTGTCCTCCCTCGCTCTCACCTTCATGGCACAGACACCCCCCTCAAGGCCGGTGCCAGTGCCAAAGGGGATGATGGGAAGGCGGTGGTGGTGGCAGATTTTGGCGAGGGCACTGACCTCCTCAACGCTGCGGGGCCACACCACTACGTCTGGCGCCCGGCAGCTGGCCACACCCACAGAATCCCACCACAGAATTACTACAACAACCGTGATCCCCAAAACAAGCACCAAAACAAGAATGCCACCAGTCAGAGCCCCATGTGCTCACCATGCTGTTAGAGGGCTCATTTACCCCTTGTGTCACGTTTACTTATTAACATCACAGGTGGAAAGTCCAGTGGTCAGAAAGTAAAAGTCCTGCCATGTGTTCTTCCCCCCATTCATTCAGCCAGCTGATTTCACTAATCAGTTCGACCTGTGCTAATTAGAAAATCCATGGATTTTACACCCATGATAAGCACCTGTGAAACTGTTAGCCTGGGTCAAATATACCAAGGATTATTGGATTTTAAAGCAATACAGAAATAAAATGTATGCAAAAATGATCTATATATATTATCTTAATGTCAATTCAAAACAACAGTGAGCACCATAATTCATTGGATAGTGACATATTTTTTGTAATTTTGGTTCTGTACTGAAAGGAGGTTGAAGTGCAGACTGTCTGCTTTAATTTGAGGGTATTTTCATCTATATCGGATGAACCATTTAGAAATTATAGAACCTTTGTACGTAGTTCCACCCCCCCCCCCCCCCCATCTACTGCATATCTGGCAGCAGAGTGATGGTTTGAGGCTCGTTTGGTACCTCCCAGACCCATTTCGGCAACCATGTGTTCCATACTGTTCCAGCATAATTTACAGCTAAATCTAGTCCCATCCCAATTCTCATAGAGATCCATTCAAATGCAGAGTTATAGTATCGCTTGCAAGAGTATCAGAAAATAAGATATCAAGAGTCTTTTGATGTTGTTGGGTCACAAACATCAGGAAGTCATGGCATGCATATGCATATATGCGACCAGATAGTAAAAATGATTACTTTATTCTATATTATGTTAAACTGTCCAATATTTTTTGATGGAAAATTGGTAAATTTGACCCAAACTAAACACAGCGGTTAAGTGAAGATGTTTCACACTGGTCTCTGGTCAAATCCCCATACTGGATTTTTCAGTGTGGCAGCATAAAAATCCCTCTTACAGATAATTGGCTACCGAGCCCCTTACCTTTAAAACTGATGGACTGGTCAAATTCCAACAATGAGTTTGATTCCTTTATTTTCAATTTTCATGAAATATTCTGCATTAGATATAGAGGTTAAATAAAATGTTGATATATTATTTACCTAAAGGAACACCGTCTAATCACACCAACATGAAAACATAAGAACACCAGATATCTGGTCTGCGTAAGGGGAAGGGACATGTGAGCTCACCTGTGCATAGACTCATCTTTCCCATGCTGTTCCCTGACCGTGGCGCCCAGCGAAACGCCATCATCTCCCACCACTGCACGGAAGGCCAACACCACCCGCTCAAGAGTGCCGCCCTACAGGAGGAACACAGCATTTCATTTAAATTATTCTCTGAACTAGGACCACTGCAGAGCAAGGAGCTCCCTGTGACAGGTAACGCAACACTTGAAATGGAATAGAACAGGATTAATTTCATTGTCCATAACTATGGAAATATTAGATTTAGCATTACCTTCATAGTTTTACACTGCAAGACAATAAACATTGTAGACTACAGCATCTAAACCTACACCTAGTATCAACACTGCAACACTGTGCAGTGAACGGTGAACATTAATATGCCCCTTAATTTTAAAAAAGTGCTAAATAAAATTAGATACTATATCGTTAGCATTAAAATAAGGTTCAGCAAGTCTCATTTGTAAGTTATGCGCAAGACAGTGTGCACGAATAATCGGCACACTGTCGCAGTACATAGTCAGCAGCCACATGAACACTGAAATTAAAAATTACTGAACACAGTCAGCATTGCATAGCTCATATGAAGGAAAGAACACAGGCAGCAGTCGGAAACCCGCTTGACAGGACTAGGATACGTCACATGACTTGCTATTCGGAAATATCCCTCCCAAGCACAACGTGTAGCCTATGTAGGCTACAAGTGTGTTCAGTTGTATTGCACAAGGAATGAAATGACAGCGGCTGCGGTTCTTACTCTCTGCGTCACTAAAGCAAACGCTGTATTAATCAAACGACAATAATTCGGGATTCCAGCCCTGCATGCAAGTCAAGGTTACGCAGAAAAGAAATGACATTGAACAAAATCAAGGAGGAATTTCACTCACACGTACTCTTTCTGCGTAGCTTCTCTTGCCAATACGGCCCTGGAGTGCAACGACAGTAGGCGACAGGGTAGGCAAATATCGCGTCTGCCTGAGCGAAGTGAGGGCCATTTTCTTGGGTTCCAGCACCAAGCAGTCCAGAAAAGTTTGGCTCACAGAACTGGTTTGCCTGAGTTGTATTTAGAGATTAAATTAGCTTCCGGGTTAAATTAAATTCGACCGTCAACGACGCTTTCCCGGTGTAAGAGGCACGTCGTATTCGCGTCAGGAACGTATGCTTTATTTTTCAGACCCAGGGGAGAGTTTGTTTAGCATGAATGTAAATCCCATCGGGTGGAAATAGGTTAAAGCTCTGAGCCAGCGGTGGTAGATCGTCAATGCTGTGTCAATACCGCAAATTACATAATAGCCTACAGGTAGGCCGATTAGTTTTTCAAGGATTTCGAACAATCAAGAATTGTTCATTACATTGTACATTAATCAACATTAAAGTTCAGGCTATTAAGAGGCACGTCGTATTCGCGTCAGGAACGTATGCTTTATTTTTCAGACCCAGGGGAGAGTTTGTTTAGCATGAATGTAAATCCCATCGGGTGGAAATAGGTTAAAGCTCTGAGCCAGCGGTAGATCGTCAATGCTGTGTCAATACCGCAAATTACATAATAGCCTACAGGTAGGCCGATTAGTTTTTCAAGGATTTCGAACAATCAAGAATTGTTCATTACATTGTACATTAATCAACATTAAAGTTCAGGCTATTAGCTAAGGCCACGAGTCGCACTGAAACAATAGTGACTTCAAGATAATATTTTGCTACACAGAAATACAATTATTGCATACATTGTCATATGTATTACAACGCATTTTTCACCATTTTGCATAAGAGAGTAGCCTATGTTCCTCTTGGAGCCTACATATGGTACAATTAGCAGCAAGACAATGCGGCACACAAGAACACAATAATTGTCCAAGTAAGCCCGGTTCTACGAGGGGGAGGGTTGGCAGATGTCAGGGTGGTCCAGGTACACCCTAACGCATTCCTGTATTTTTTTAGTACCATCTGTAAAATTTCTCTCTTTTGTTTAAGTTTATAACAACCTATAATACCAGTTATCAATAGCTTTGATTAAATTAATTTCCAAGTAGGCTAGCAACTCAATTATTGGTTGATTATAGGTCTACAGAGCTATAGTTGGCAAACTGTAACCTTACAGGAACACATCTAAGAAGCATGCATGCCTGCAAACATTAAAATAGCGAATGGTTATACAATGAATTGTATCATGGGCGAGCTGTTGCTGAATCAGGAATATTTTTTAAAAGTACACTCTAATTTAAAACACACACACACACACACACACACACACACACACACACACACACACACACACACACACACACACACACAAACACACAGTTTTGAAATGACAAAGTTTGTCTGCGCCCTTCGCCCCAAGCAAAAAGTGCTAGCAACTGGTGTGCGGCTTTGACTAATGAAGTAAATAAGTATCAGTAAGCTACAGTATGAAACCCAGGGATTAAATAAATCCACTTTAATTTAATTTGCATAACTTTCATTAACAAGACAATAACTGTTCTGTCGCAAGCCGAATATTTCAGTCAACAGGTGATTACCTAAAATGTACACTAGGGGGCGGGTTTACGCCATAGAAGCTTCGCGCTGCGTGGCCCTTTTTGCGCTGCGGTTGGAATTCAGCTGAGAAAATGAATTCCAGAGTTTTTATGTATTTTTTATTTTTTTTTTGTAAACAGGATTGACCAGATTGTGGAAAACATACTGATCCGGGATCATAGAGGGGTCAGTGTCTTCACTTCTCCGAATGACCAAATTGTTCTGCTCTTAGAGACGGCGTCTGGGATCAGATCCCGACAGTTAGTCAGATTGATGGATCCACAATCACTGATTACTGAGCAGTTGACCTTCCTCTGGTCCTTATATTAACTTGTAGAATTAATTTCCAAAAATAATTATATTATCTGGAGTAAATGTACTGGAACATTACCAATTTGCAAAGTAGAAGTTCACTCTGGCCCTCAGATTCACTGAAGCAAGTTACCTCAATCATAAGATAAGAGTGAGCCTCCTTTAGTTTTTATGCCCCAAAATTATGGAACTGTTTTCCTGTGACTATATTAGAGGCTATCAACTGAAGTTTTTCAAACAGCTTTAAGCACATTTCTATGAAAATGTGCTTTTAAATACATCATTCTAATCTGTGATATCATTCATATTGTCATTTTTACGTTTATGTTTTATGTTTTATGTTTAAACTGTGTTTATATAAGGCATTCACAATGTTTGTTTTCTCTATTTTGTTTTATAAATTTGTTCTCGGACCATTTAACATTTTATAATATTTCTATTTTATTCTTGCAATATTTTTCTATCCTTATTGGTTTTCATTTTAATTGAACTCGTTTTTTTAAAGCACTTGTACTGCATGTTTTTGAAAGCGCTGTAACTGCATGTATGGAAAATAAATAAGAATAAAAGTTATTATTATGATAATGAAAATGATTATGATTATTATTATTATGAGTACACTGGTAAAAATGATTTGTTGACTCAACTTGACTAAGTCAAGTCATCTTGTTGCTTTGACTGAGTTAAGTTGAGTCAGGTTCAGTCAACATATAGTGTCAAGGTTATTACACTTCAATAAATTAGTTGATACAACATGTAGTCTGTTGACTCAACTTAACTCAGTCAAAGCAACAAGATGACTTGACTTAGTCAAGTTGAGTCAACAAATCATTTTTAACAGTGTAGTAGTAGTAGCAGTAATTTACATCCCATGTGTCAGGCCTGTCTCATACATACAGCCAATCTCAAATGCACCTGTGCCGACCGTATACTTGTCTGAGGTAAATGTTCCCAACCTATCGAGTGACATTGCCTGGCACCTATCTCTCGGTTATGGAATGATAAATAGCTGCTGTGTTCTGTAAATGATCTTGGAAAGCCACATTCCTTGAATATGTGTGCCAAATGTTCTTCCTCACTGCCAGCCCGGTTCGGAGACACACCCCTTTCTCAACTAAAGAACGTGAGCTGTTTGGATGAAACCATTCTCTCCTCTGTTATGTAAGCATTGGAATGACAGCTGATGTCTGATTGAGTCCATGACCCCACAAACGGAACAGTGGGCTGGGATATGACTGAACTTGCCCTCTGCCCTGACCCGCTGACCCCTAATGTGTTACCTTTACAGATGGTAGGCTCAGGGCTGGCGCCCCAGTGACCGCCCGTTGCTCTCTCATCTGGACTGGGACACCCACAGTGTGTCCCACACCTGGGGCGATTAGAGCACAGGCAAACCAGATGATGTGACTCAGCCAGAAGCCGAACAAACTCGCTGTGGGACACGCCCAAATGTCATTGCAGCTGCCTGTGGCACTAAACTCCAACGCCTCTCGCCCCGGTTTCCTCATTCCCACAATTCTCTGCTGTGGTTCCCTGTGGGGGACATTCTGTTCCTTTAATGTCCTGGGACGGACGCATCTGTCACACACGCGTGCACCTGGTGGTGCGTGTGCATAACAGGCTTCGTCGACGTCTGCGTATGCGCATGTCTGTGTGCACTTGAGTGTGTGTACGTGTGTTTACTTGTGTGTTTGCAGTTGCTTCAGTGTGCTTGTGCGTGTTTGAGTGCTTATGTAAGTATTTGTGTATCTGTTCATTCTTGAGTGTTTGTGTGTCTCTGCTCGTGTGTGTATGTTTGTGCATTTGGGTGTACAGTATGTGTCACTTGAGTGTGCATATGTGTGTCTGTAAATGTGTGTTTGTTCAGCCTTAGGAAGATTGTTGATTGTTGATTATTAAATATGTCAAAATATAACATATATGTTGCTTTACTACTTATGCCCAGTTTATTGCTGTAGTACTACAGCAGGGGACACTGAGATCAGAATGCATCAATAACGCTTTACACAGATATGCGAGGAATGTTTCACTTCATTTCTTCCCTTCCACCCACTTAATTGGGACTACTGCCCACAGTTGCATAATAGGCTTTTCAGTCTGTGAAGCTGAAGCATGTATTTCCATATGAAGCTCTGCCTCTCGCACTTTAAGACACAGCCCGCAGCGGCAGGACGAGATGCTGAGCATTGACGTCAGCGCAAGGGCAGCGCTCGAGACGGATTTGAGACGAAGTGAATGCGCGAGCACTGCAGACACGCACATACGCAGGAGCGGCAGTCCGGAGCATCGCACTCTCCTCATCGACAAAATCGGACAAAATTGCCGCTGAACTCAACACAAGTAAACGACAGGAACAGAGAAAAAGAAAAGAGAAAATAGTTTCTGCGTAAAGCGGAGTGTCAAAATAAGAAGGTAGCTACAGAACCAGGCAGTGCACGCGTTGTATTTGTTTTCCGAGTGAGGTCGCAGAATACACGCACAACGCGCTGTTTTCTGGTAAGTTTTCCCCCCCCCAATTATTTATCACCGCGAATATCCTGAATGTTGATGTTTATCTTTAATAGGTATTTGTAGGGGTCTGATTTGTATAATGTTTTGCCCATGGCCATGTCTCTGCGTGTTCTTTCGCTTCTGTCACTGGATGCGTGCAGGGGGACTGCAGTCGCGCAGTGGAAGTTTTCAATGCGAAACTATCCATGGTCAGCTGCTGTCTGTCGCCAGTATCAAGATGTATTGTAGCCTACACTTTCCTCTCGCGCCGTAGGGCTAATTTGTGTTCGGGGTTTCAATGTTTTCCATTTGTCGCAGCTTAATCCGTGCCTGACATATCGTATGCTATTGGTACGAGTTCCATTTTTAACATTTTAAGTAATGATATTCCCTACCGAACGATGCAGTGAATCCTGATGTGATTCTGGGAATTAATATCAAGGTGGTTATTGTTAATGATTATTGACTATGATGATGGTGATGGTGATTATGGCTCTCCTCGTCTGTGCGTGTTGGTTCCTGTGGCGATGTGTCAATGAGTTGATGAGCTGAGTTCACTCACTGCCAGGAAGCATCACTGTGGACCCTCACTGTGTGGCTCTGTAATTCTGTGGAGGGAGAGAGGGGCTATCTCACTATGAGTCACCAGAGGTCCTCCACCAAAAGAATATCAGGATCACCCTGCATTGATGCAGAGAGAGAGAGAGAGAGGGGAGGGGGTGAACACATTTTGTACTAATGCAGGAAGAGACAGACCACACCGTGCACCATGCAGTGAGAGGGAAACCACACTGTGTACTGTGCAGTACAAGAGAGACCACACTGTATAAAATAGCAGGTCTCTAAATTATGGGGACCAGTTTGCCCTGAGCGGAACAGATTTTAAAGTTTTACAGTGTTATTGACAGAGTTTTTTTGTTACAATGTTAAATGCAGTGTTTAAGGTGTTACACAGTACGATTTTCAGTGTTAAATCAATCATCCACCGTGACAGAGTAGAGTTTACTCTGATAGAGTACATTTGATCGCTTTTAGATAAAACTATTCAAATTAAATTAACAGTGAACATTTTAGAGAGCGCCGTGCTAGTTGCAGAGTTCAATGTGTTATAGTGTTAAGTACAGACTTTAGGGTGTTTTTCAATAAAATGTTGATGTTGTTACAGTGTAATTTGTAGCTTTTAAGGAAAGAAGCAGACTGTGGGGAAGTTAAGGAGTTGTAGTACTGGGTCACCTGACCAGAGCCGTACAGAACTATCCCCAGTTCTTGCTCCCAAGCAAAACTTCAGCTTGTGAAACCTTGCACATTGATGCAGAACTACATATCCCAGCATTCCGCAGTGGTGGCATCTCACCCTGGTGTCAGTCATGACCTCCAGGGCAGAACAGAATGTCTCTTTGGCCAAGTTTCCACACACAGGCTTAGTCACATGGGGAGGCTGTAGGGCAGAGGAAGTAAAGCAACTCACACAGGACTGCCTGCACTGAGAACTCGACTACTGTTGCAGTCATGCTTACAGGAACACGTGTATGTGTGTGTGTGAAAGAGAGAGTTTAATGTGTGAGAGAGAGATAGAGAGAGTGTGGGGTGTCTGTGTGCAAAAGAGAGAGAGAGAGAGAGAGAGTGAGAGATGAGTGTGTGAGAGATTTTATGTGTGAGATTAAGAGAGAGTGTGTGTATGGGTGTATGAAAGAGAGAGAGAGAGTGTATGTGTGTGTGTGTGTGTGTGTGTGAGAGAGAGAGAGAGAGAGAGAGAGAGAGAGAGAGTGTGTGTGTGTGTATGTGTCACAGCAGTATGTAATGTAAAGTTTCTCCTGTGCGTGTTTGAGTCTATATATTCCCCAAGCCCCAGGGTGACCTCAGCATTGGTGATATTCAGGATAAATATGAATATTACATGAAGCCCATCTGAGATGAGGTCATCATGAAGGAACCCTGCTCTACTTGCTCCCTCTCCTCTTCTACATCTGTCCCTCTCTCCCTCTCACATTATCTCCCCTTCTCCATCTATCCCTCTCTCCCTCTCCCCTTCTCCATCTATCCATTTCTCCCTCTCCCCTTCTCCATCTATCCCTTTCTCCCTCTCCCCTTCTCCATCTATCCATTTCTCCCTCTCCCCTTCTCCATCTATCCCTTTCTCCCTCTCCCCTTCTCCATCTATCCATTTCTCCCTCTCCCCTTCTCCATATATCCCTTTCTCCCTCTCCCCTTCTCCATCTATCCCTTTCTCCCTCTCCCCTTCCCCATCTATCCCTTTCTCCCTCTCCCCTTCTCCATCTATCCATTTCTCCCTCTCCCCTTCTCCATCTATCCCTTTCTCCCTCTCCCCTTCTCCATCTATCCCTTTCTCCCTCTCCCCTTCTCCATCTATCCATTTCTCCCTCTCCCCTTCTCCATCTATCCCTTTCTCCCTCTCCCCTTCTCCATCTATCCATTTCTCCCTCTCCCCTTCTCCATATATCCCTTTCTCCCTCTCCCCTTCTCCATCTATCCCTTTGTCCCTCTCCCCTTCTCCATCTATCCCTTTCTCCCTCTCCCCTTCTCCATCTATCCCTTTCTCCCTCTCCCCTTCTCCATCTATCCCTTTCTCCCTCTCCCCTTCTCCATCTATCCATTTCTCCCTCTCCCCTTCTCCATCTATCCCTTTCTCCCTCTCCCCTTCTACATCTATCCCTCTCTCCCTCTCCCCTTCTCCATCTATCCCTTTCTCCCTCTCCCCTTCTCCATCTATCCCTTTCTCCCTCTCCCCTTCTCCATCTATCCCTCTCTCCCTCTCCCCTTCTCCATCTATCCCTCTCTCCCTCTCCCCTTCTCCATCTATCCCTCTCTCCCTCTCCCCTTCTCCATCTATCCCTTTCTCCCTCTCCCCTTCTCCATCTATCCCTTTCTCCCTCTCCCCTTCTCCATCTATCCCTTTCTCCCTCTCCCCTTCTCCATCTATCCCTCTCTCTTTCTCCCCTTCTCTATATATCCCTCTCTCCCTCTCCCTTTCTCCATCTATCCCTCTCTCCCTCTCTCATTCTCTCCCTCTCCCCTTCTCCATATATCCCTTTCTCTCTCTCTCATTCTCCATCTATCCCTCTATCCCTCTCTCCCTCTCCCCTTCTCCGTACCTCCATCCTCTCTCCCTCTTCCTCTCTCCACACCTCCCTCCTGTTCTGGTGGAAGAGTAGGTGTGACTCATCCCCTCTCGTCTCCTGTCTCGCGCATTACGTCACCCCTCAGGCCGAGCGACCGAGCGCGCGTGCGAGAGAGAGACGGCGGCACCAAAAAGCACGAAGCACAGCGAAGGGATAGAGAAAGGGAAGGGTAGGGGACGGAGGAAGGAGAGACGCAGAGACGGGGTGTTTGTGTGTGTATTTCGGGAGGGAGCGTGACCTCCCGGAACGGCACAGTCAGGCTTTTGCGTGGCGCTGCGCTGAAGGAGCGCGATTCTCATTGTTTGCACACAAACATGCTGAGTGTACTCTTCTCCCTGGACCAGAGAGTGTGCACCTCTCAACTAGGACATTCCCACAGGGTCAGTACCAGCAGCACACCACTCAGCAACACGCGCTATTGTGTGTGTGTGGGTGTGTCTGCGTGCGTGTGTGTGTGTGTGTGTATACGTGTCAGTATGCATGTATGTTTCAGCGTACGAAAACAACCTGTATTTAAATTCTACAGGAAGTCCTCAGCCAGCTGCTGTTTACTGTCACCAGAGCGATTACAGAGGAGGAAAGGAAAGCTCTGGAACAGTCGAGATGCCTGAAGCCCTGCTTTCAAAGCTCAGATATTAATTCAGCTGTAATGGTTTTTAATAACTCCTCTGACCTCAACCCAGACTGCTGCTTCTCCCTCCTGCTGTTTGGCTGTAGGATTCTTGTGCCATCTGGAAGTGTGTGTGTGTCTGTCTGTCTGTGTGTTCTTTTGGGCAGACTGGGCCACTGCTCTTGGCCTGTGAACAGCTCCCAGGCTGTGTGTCCCTCAGTAATTAGCAGCATTGATTCTTCCAGACACAGCTGCATGCAACCATATTCACATCAGAGGGCAGTGGCGCCCCCAGCTGTACGCAGAGTACGCAGTCTGCGTACCTTAGCAACAACAGCAAAATTAGTATTTCCATTAAAACTGACTTGAGTTGTCTTTCCGTCTCTGTTTCTACAAGGTTGAGGAATGATATTTGCTTATTGTCTTCGTTGTATTGCCTGGTTATTGTATTTTCCAAGTTTTGCATATTTCAAACATTTGAAAGTGATTGGAAGACACAGTTGAAAGTGATTGGAGGACCACCTTTTTCTTTAGACCGGGAAAAGTTTAGAGTTGCCTTTTTACTTGTCAGTCAAGATAACTAACTTAAACGAATACAGTAATTGACGTTAGCCAAATATGTCAAAGAAAAGAAAGCAGCTCAGCATTGTGGAACTGTTGAGTCTGAAAAAGAATGAAAATAACAATTCGGAGAATCAGCTTTCGGAGAACCAGTCCTCAGCTGAGGATGAGTTAGCCCCACCGGGACACGAGCTACCCACCAAAATGTTCTTTTATTTGCAGTGACTTGCTCTTGCTCGTGCTCTTGCTCTCTCTAACACACACACAATTGGCGTGCATATAATATTTTATTAGAAATAAATTAAGCAGTAAATACATTTTGTTGAGCATGTTCGATAGTTACATTGACTTGTCAGAAGTGTTTTCATTGTGTTAACATTAACTGTGCTGTAAGTCGCGTAACAGCTTGTTGCGCACAACATTTCCATTCTATTGTGAGGTCTCTCCGGTTTTCCTGATGAAATATCAGGCTACTGTAAGTCACGTAACATTTTTTTGCGCGCAACATTTCCATTCTATTTTGAAGTAGCCTACGTCTCTCCGGTTTTGCTGATGAAAGATCAGACTTTAACGTAGGCTAGGCCTACTCCTACGTTAGAACTTCTTGTAATATGCGACCTTATGAGTGCAAAATATATCGGTAAATTACGTTGTAACGTTAGTCCTAAGTAGTGGCTTTGTTTTCATGTAGCCTCTGTTGTGTACCCCGGGAAGAAATCCTGCGGGCGCCCCTGTCAGAGGGGACTGAATACAGAGTTGTGTGTGTGTGTGTGTGTGCACTGTGTCACCCAGATCCATAATTAATTTACAGCTACTCAGAATAAGCCTGTATCATCCATATACCGTATGTTAATGGAAAGGACGCTAATGCAAGAAAAGCTCAGATTTACATGCAGTATTACAATACCCCAGGATGCTCTCGGTGTGGTATGTCCATTATGATATCATATTACAAACACATCTATCTCCCAATTGCAGGCCCCTCCCTCGCTTGCGGATCTCTGTGCCGCACCGCTCCTCTAAGCCCGGTGGCGTTGCTTTTAGAGAAAGCGTTTCTGCCACTGTCTCTCATTATCTGGGTAAAGAACAACCAGAAACGGAATGAAGTGAAACGGAAATGGCGGCGTCTGCTTGGCAAATGAGAGAACATTTGAGAGGATGAACTGCTTCACTTGTGCAGAGGCAAAGGGAGGGAGTGTTGATTCGGTCAGCAGCTCCATGAGCTTCAGCAGTTCCACTTGCTCATAAAAACCTGTTCCTGCCATCTCCACCTGTGGCAAACGTCACACGTAACACTCTTTCCTCTTTCTTTTTTTAACAGGTAATGGCTCAGTAGAGTCCCTCCCCTCTCCTTCTCCCCCGCCCCCCCCCCCACCCCCCACCCCCTCCCCCTTTTTGGAGTATAAACCCCTCGGCGGCCCCCCCTCCCCCCCTGCCCGGTAGAGAGATTATGGCTGCTTCCAAGAGCGGGTACGAAGGGAAGATCGCCGGTCTGTACGACCTGGACCGCACGCTGGGTAAGGGTCACTTCGCCGTGGTCAAGCTAGCGCGACACGTGTTCACCGGCCAGCTGGTGGCCGTCAAGGTGATCGACAAGACCAAGCTGGACGCCATGGCGACGGGCCACCTACTCCAGGAGGTGCGGTGCATGAAGCTGGTGCAGCACCCCAACGTGGTGCGGCTCTACGAGGTCATCGACACGCAGACGCGCCTCTACCTGATCCTGGAGCTGGCGGATGGCGGCGACATGTACGACTACATCCTGCGACACGAGGGCGGGGTCTCGGATAGCCGGGCCAAGGTGCACTTCGCCCAGATCGTCCGCGCCATTTCCTACTGCCACCGGCTGCACGTGGTGCACCGCGACCTCAAGCCCGAGAACGTGGTCTTCTTCCGACAGCAGGGCACGGTCAAGCTGACCGACTTCGGCTTCAGCAACCATTTCCAGCCGGGGACCATGCTGATGACCAGCTGCGGGTCGCTGGCCTACTCCGCCCCCGAGATCCTGCTTGGGGAAGAGTATGACGCCCCGGCCGTGGGTAAGAGACTTGCCCCGCCCCGTGAGAGAGAGTGGTTTGAGTGTTGTAGAGTTGCAGAGAGTGGTTTGAGTGTTGTAGAGTTGCAGAGAGAGTGGTTTGAGTGTTGTAGAGTTTCAGAGAGTGGTTTGAGTGCTGAAAAGTTGCAGAGAAAGTGGTTTGAGTGTTGTAGAGTTGCAGATAGAGTGGTTGGAGTATTGTAGAGTTGCAGAGAGAGTGGTTTGAGTGTTGTAGAGTTGCAGAGAGAGTGGTTTGAGTGTTGTAGAGTTGCAGAGAGAGTGGTTTGAGTGTCGTAGAGTTGCAGAGAGTGGTTTGAGTGCTGAAAAGTTGCAGAGAAAGTGGTTTGAGTGTTGTAGAGTTGCAGAGAAAGTGGTTTGAGTGTTATAGAGTTGCAGAGAGAGTGGTTTGAGTGTTGTAGAGTTGCAGAGAGTGGTTTGAGTGTTGTAGAGTTGCAGAGAGAGTGGTTTGAGTGTTGTAGAGTTGCAGAGAGAGTGGTTTGAGTGTTGTGGTACTGCAGAGAGAGCGAGAAAGTAAGTGGAGCTCTGTGTGCTTGTAATCTGTGTGTGTCTTAAACTCAGGGACACAGGCTGTTTGTGTTTGTGTCAGCAGGATTGTGAGTTGTTGAGAACATGCCGCGGCCCCATCTCTGAGGTTATTAATCTGGCCCATGTGCACCAGCGGCTGGTTCCTACCTTAGCGGCGTCTGGTAGCTGTCAGGATTGATACAGAGATGCATCATACTCAAAGAAAAACATGTCCCCAGTACAAACTCAGTCCGCTACAGCCGTTGAGTGACAGCAAGTCAGCAACAGGGGGACACCACTGAGTAATGCCGGAAATACTCATCCATATACACTAGAGAAAAGGGTTTAAACTGCACGTCTGAACTGTTCACTGCACTTCAACACTGAGAGGGAGGGATTAACACTGAGAGAGAGCAATTAACACTGAGAGAGTGTGATTAACACCGAGAGAGTGAAACAGTGTATTGTACTTAGCTGCCTCTGTTCGTCCAGCCAATAAAGCAGAATTGAAACTGAGAGGGCCGGGGGTGTGGAGAACTGAAGTGTTGTGTGTCAGGCTACTTCCCTGTTCAGTAATGTCGGCCATTTCAAAACGTCGTAATCCTGTAAGTCGATCAGAGCAGGGCAGAGCAGGGCAGAGCAGGATCAGAGCAGGGCAGAGCAGGGCAGAGCAGAGCAGGATCAGAGCAGGGCAGAGCAGGGCAGAGCAGGATCAGAGCAGGGCAGAGCAGGGCAGAGCAGGATCAGAGCAGGGCAGAGGAGGGCAGAGCAGGATCAGAGCAGGGCAGAGGAGGGCAGAGCAGGATCAGAGCAGGGCAGAGGAGGCATGGGAACACCAGGCCTTTGGTCTGCAGTGAGGATGATGACGGACGAAGAGGACGGCAATCCTGGACCCAAATTACTGTGCACTGTAAACACATACACCCTTCCCAAATTACAACACACAACCCACATGCTTCCCAAATTATATAGACACATGCACTACCCAATTTACAAGTCATTCACTCACTGTGTACAGGTGCATGACAAGCATGTGTGTGTGTGTGTGTGTGTGTGTGTGTGTGTGTGTGTGTGTGTGTGTGTGTGTGTGTGTGTGTGTGTGTGTGTGTGTGTGTGTGTGTGTGTGTGTGTGTGTGTGTGTGTGTGTGTGTTAGAGCTAAATGCTGTAAGTGGGTCAGAGCTCTCTGATTCTGGACAGCTGCGACCAGGCAGAGTGTGAGAGGTTTAACAGAGACAAATGGGCCCCATGCGGACTACCAGAACCAGTATTGGAGTCCAACTGCACCCTACTCAGAGTCCCAGCACAAAACAGATACCGAGGGACACCCCCTTTACTGAACCCCTGTACTGTAGAACACTAAGTCTGTAGAGCATTCATACTGTAGAACACTGATACTGTAGAACACTGGGTCTGTAGAGCATTCATACTGTAGAACACTGAGTCTGTAGAGCATTCATACTGTAGAACACTGATACTGTAGAACACTGGGTCTGTAGAGCATTCATACTGTAGAACACTGAGTCTGTAGAGCATTCATACTGTAGAACACTGAGTCTTTTAGAATACTCATACTGTAGAACACTGCATCTGTAGAATGCTCATACTGTAGAACACTGGCTTATGTGCAGTGATGTCTATGGAACACATAGAATCCTCATATTGTAAAATAATGGAGAACACTGATACTGTAGAACACTGGGTCTGTAGAGCATTCATACTATAGAACACTGAGTCTGTAGAGCATTCATACTGTAGAACACTGATACTGTAGAACACTGGGTCTGTAGAGCATTCATACTATAGAACACTGAGTCTGTAGAGCATTCATACTGTAGAACACTGATACTGTAGAACACTGGGTCTGTAGAGCATTCATACTGTAGAACACTGAGTCTGTAGAGCATTCATACTGTAGAACACTGGGTCTGTAGAGCATTCATACTGTAGAACACTGAGTCTGTAGAGCATTCATACTGCAGAACACTGAGTCTGTAGAACACTCATACTGTAGAACACTGGGTCTGTAGAACACTCATACTGTAGAATACTGGGTCTGTAGAGCATTCATACTGTAGAACACTGAGTCTTTTAGAATACTCATACTGTAGAACACTGCATCTGTAGAATGCTCATACTGTAGAACACTGGCTTATGTGCAGTGATGTCTATGGAACACATAGAATCCTCATATTGTAAAATAATGGATACTGTGCCTGTAGAATACTGCGTCTTTAGAATGCCATGCGTGTGCAATGCTGGGGAATCCACAGAATGGCAAGTGTGTTTTTTAGTGGCTGTGTGTCAGGAGAGCTGGTCAGTACCTTACTTACCTCTTCAGAGGAGTTTAATTACATTCAGCTGACAGGACGGAAACAACCCCAGTCCACCTCATTATGAGAACTTACACAGTTTCCCAAAGCGCCGGTCAGACATCGAGCATTAACCTCTTTTCAGCACTGAGGGATTAAAATCCAGTTTAGACTCAGTTTGAAAGGGAAATTTTTTTCAATTGGATTATTTTTGTCTGTGGTTTGGTGTAGGTGGTGATGTGGTTCTAAAGGACTCTTTGTTTCTTACGTACGTAAGTGGTTATTTCACCATGCTCAGAGTCTGTCTGAGAGGAGAGAGCCGGCCACTGGCCTCCAGCTCTGCCCCCGCTCTACCATGGGATGCTGTGTGCTTTACGGGAGGTCATGTGCGTTTCTGTGTCACGCTCTGACCGCACCTGCGGTCCTCTGTGTTCCATCTCACGCTCTGACCGCACCTGCGGTCCTCTGTGTTCCATCTCACGCTGTGACCGCACCTGCGGTCCTCTGTGTTCCATCTCACGCTGTGACCATACCTGCGGTCCTCTGTGTTCCATCTCACGCTGTGACCATACCTGCGGTCCTGTGCTGTTCTGTCTCACACTGTAACCGCACATGCGATCAAGCGCGCTTCCATCTGGGATTACGATTGTCCCTGAGGCCACGTGCTGTTCCGTCACACCCGTGCAGCAAGTGTGTATGGGATCTGTGATACTTGTGACATGCTGTGCAGTAAGTGTGTATGGGATCTGTGATAATTGTGACAGCACTGTGCAGTAAGTGTGTATGGGATCTGTGATAATTGTGACAGCGCTGTGCAGTAAGTGTGTATCGGCAGAGCGAGAGACCAGTGCTGAATGGCACAGGGAGGAATGCTGGGACAAGCAATCTCGCCCGCGTTACATAACCCGCAGGAACAAACGACACAGGCAGGAGGAGTAAACAGGCTCAGCTCCTCTTCTCTCCTCTCCTGTCTCCCCCCTCCCCTCCTATCTTCTCCACCCCAGGGATGCGGAAGTCCTGCCTTTTCCTCTGTTATGCAAAAGCAGATGATGAGAAACCAGAGCCGTGCCAGAGCGCGACAGAGAGAGAGGGTGTCCTGACCTTTAATAAACCTGTTTTATTAATAAACCACCTTTAAAAGTCCTGATTTATTATTAATCACCTTGAACGGCCCTGTTTTATTTTTATAAATCTGATTAGTTTATACTCCTTGTTTTATTCTTAAATCAGGATGAAGAAGGTTGGAAATTCAGGATTTTTAAATAAAAAAGTGTCAATGAAGACCTTGTAGGGTTTTTTTGAGAACAAATTATTTCTGCCGAGTTTGGGATGTGTTGCTGTGCCTGTGGAGTTGCCACTCTGAAACCCGCACTTGTACAGGAAGTGCAGCGGCGAAATTGATGCACTGCCCCTCCATCTTGTGTACAGGGTTCGGCTGCGCTTTATGACGAGCTCCTTACTGCTTTCCCTTTTCAAAATGGCGTCAGGTATGCAGGTAAATCAGGTAGAGCAGGACCTCTGTGCATTCCACGCCCCAGACCCACACTGAGCACGCTCAGGAGGGCGCTGTTTGAGACCCAAGGAGACCCATCCTCCCTCCGCAGCCATTCATCCCTCAGATGGATTTTAGATGGTGACCTCTGACCCCTACACCGGTACCTCAGCGCAACGTCCCCTCTGCCGAGCGTTGGCCTTTCAGGTTCCTTTTAGAAATCACTGTGGAACAGTTTTCCCAGTGCTGAACTGGGTCCGCTCCAGTCATTTGCGTGAGATGCATTCCAGATCATTATCTAGCGGGTGCCTAAGGAGGGTGAACATTCCAGCAAATCACCCAGAGGGGCGTGACCACAGCGTTACCTCGTCACAGTGCCCTCAGGCTCCTGCAGCCAATAGGATTGGCCGAACGGAGTCTGCCGGCTGGGAAAGGGATGTCTGAGCGAGTCCGCCTGCTTTGGGTGATTGAGCTCCTCGGCTGCCCTCTTCAGGCCGAGCCTGAGAACTGCACCCCTTCGCAACGCCACAGCTCCCTCTTTAACCACCCCACCACCGGGTTATTGGTGCTTCTGAAGTGTGTGTGCACACGTATATATGTTTGAAATTGTGTGTCTGCGCATGTTTGAGCGTGAGCGCGTCCCAGAGTCACCTGCGTGTGCAGACAGTATGTAAGCGTATCTGCATCTGTATCTGTATGTGTGAATGCGAATATGTGTGTTGAGTGATGTAAGTGCGCAAGCATGTGCGTGACTGTCTGTGTTTTTGTGTTTGCGTACGCATGTGCGTGAGCGTGCATGTACCACTAAGTGTCCAATGTGCGTTAGGAATGTGTGGAACTCCCCAGTGGGTCATGGGAGAGAACAGTCACAGTGGCTTGTGGATTTTCAATTTGCAGTTACATAAGACAGGGGTGAGGAGAGGGGAAGAGAGGGAGGGAGGAGAGCAGTGGAGGATTGTGTGTGTGTGTGTGCATGTGTGTGTGTGTATGGCTGCATTATTAGACAGCTGACAGGTCTACACAACAACTTTCTCCCTCTCTCTCTCTCTCAGCCTCCCTCTCTACCTCTCCTTCCCTTTCCCCCTGATTGTTAGGTTGCTGGCCGCAGGAGGCATGACTGCGGGCCCTTGTGTGGGTTTAAAGATGGATGCAGTTTGAGCGCCGAGCGTCTCTCCCAGCTCATTATTCACAGCAGGGCCAGTGAGAGGGAGCCGAGGACAGGTGCAGCTAACAGAATGTACAGAGGGAGATAATGAGGGGTAGAAGGAAAGGAGGGCTGGAGAAGGGGAGAGAGAAAGGAAGGAGGAGGAAGGCTACAGCAGTCTGGGTGTGTGTATCTAATTTTTTACGATAGTTCTAAGAACAGCCAAAACAAAATGCTGTGTGCTTTCATTGGCTTCAGCAGGCACTGTCCCTTGGGCTCTGACAAGGTCACATTTTCTGGCCCAATATTTTCTCTTTCTCTTTTAAGGGCCAGACAGCCGTGCCTTTGGCTTTGAGAGTTTCTGTGTTTCTCAATGAGCGAGCCAGCTTTGCTAGCATTGCTTTATAATTTGGGCGTTTCTTATCGTCTCTCTGGTCTGGTCCTTAGGCTTTGTGAGCAGATCCTAGTGCTGAGGCCGACCTGAGTTTGTAGTGCTGTGAGTCTGAGTGACCAGCTGACTGAGAGGGCTGTTATGCACCCAGCTCTTGGTATTTCACAGCCTTGTATTATGCAAATTGATTTAGCTGCTTTGGAGGAATTGAATTACTGTTTAGTAAATATAAATTACTAATCAATATAGGCTTAATTCTGCACTGTGTGCATTAATTGGTGTTTACACTCTGCATCTAGGGTGTCTGTGGATGTCCCATAGCACTTGTCCCGATTTGCAAAAAAGCAAAAAAAGCAAGTCTGTAAGCAAGAATACTTCTATGTCTTATTGTGTATTTGGTTTTAAGACATTTTGGGCCAAATCCTCATCGGTACATATTTACTGGAGTAACATACCCTGCATGCTATTTCTCATAATTTGTACAGAGCCTATTAAGATATGGCCCATCATAGCCATAAATAGAAATAATGAAATGGCCTTCAGTACATTTCCAGTCAGAGGTGAGAAATGTGAAAAACCAAAAATATACTCAGACTCTGTGAGAGACAAGACCGCAGAATATATCATTTATTACCCCCAAATCTTATAGTAGTGATGCATTCTATATTTCTTGTCACTGGAGAAATGTTAGATTTCCTGAGATACTGTATGTGGTGTATCTTCTCAGGAAAATCATCTTTTCTGTATTTCTGTATGTTTCTTGGCAGGGCCCAGGTCTGACAGTATTGATCCAGTAAACCCAGGTTGGCAAGTGGGTGACAGAACTAGGAATGTATTTTGTAAAGTGAAATTAGGGGCTGTCAATTGTTCCAACATATAAACATTGAATAGAATTACAATCAAGTTCTGGTTTTGCTTTTCACCATCTTCATTTCACATTTAATTGATATATTATTGAAAATGCATGATACATTTTTCTACTTCCACCATTTTCTGAAGACTTTTAGAATACTATGATGCAAACTAACATTTTCTTTTTGGTTGGATTTATGTGTTTGTCTGTTTGGTTGCATAGGGAGAAAATATGGTTAGTTGTGTGGTGATTTCGTAAAGACTATAGTCTACTCAAGATGTTGTATTCCTCAAGGAAGTGCAGAAGACTTGGGTTCATGACACTGGGGTGAATCTACTCCAGATTACTGCTCACACAGATGAGGCAGGGTTTAATTTGCCTTTGCTCTTAAACGCTGGGTAGTGTGTCCAGATGTCAGGGACGTAATCCACAGTAAGAAATAACTTGAGCAGTTTAAGAATGACCCTTTTGAACTTGCCATCTGTGTGTTTCGGCTTCTCAGCCGTTTTGGGCTGCTAGCTTCTCTGGGCCGCAGGGAATGCCATTTCTCCAGTGATACCTGCTCTCTACCAGGGCAGTGTGGAGGGATTCTGGTTTAATGGCAACTTCATTATTTTTTCATTTTTTTATGATGCTTGGTCTCTGTTTTCCTATTATCTCACAGTAAAGTTTCTTCAGCTCCTCACACCACAGCGTACCAAGGTAAAATGAGTTATAAACATTTACTGCACACTGCGTCCATTTCTCTCTCTCTTCCTCTCTCATTTTCTCAGTTTCATGTCAAGTGCTTTATTGGAATAACATACGACATATATTACATACATTACCAAAGCATAGAAATCATCAATGATAATGAAATGCAAATCTTGACTACAACAATAACATTACGTTAGTGCTATTAGTTATTCTCTCTCTCTCTCTCTCTCTCTCTCTCTCTCTGTTGTTCTTGTTTCCCTAATTTTTTGACCAGCTCACGTTGTTCTTGGATGTTCCTAAATGGCTTCCTCTACTCTCTCTTCTCTTTCCCTGGCTCAGGAAGGAGGGGGAGGGGCAGGAAAGGGCCGTTCTGGAGCCTACACAGAGAGAGAGAGAGAGAGAGAGAAATACTCAGTCCACTCTTGTGTCTAATGCCAGTGTAGATGAGAGGTTTTATAACTAATCTTTTCTTCCTTCGCCTCTTCCCTTTTTCTCTCCCTTTCTTTCTCCCTCCTCTCTTTCTCTCAATCTCCCTCTATTTTTCTCTCCTCTCTTATTCTCTCCCTCTCGCCTTTGGCTGAGGCGGTCTCAGGAGTGTTATATAAGGACCCAGTTGTCTAAGACAAAGGCCCCACTCTTCTCCCTGTGTACACCCACTATTATTCCCCCCTCTCTCTCTCTCTCCCTCTCTCTCTCTCTCAAACACACACTCACTCACACACACACGCATGCACACTCTCTCTCTCTCTCTCTCTCTCTCTCAAACACACACTCTCTCACACAAACACAGATTCCCCCACACCGACACACATTCATACACCTAAACATGTACACAGACGCACTCACAATATCTCTCACACACATGGACAGCCAATGCTCCCAACAGCCAATACTGCTGGGATGGCACTGTGTGTTGTAGTATGTGTGTGTGTGTGTGTATGTGTGTGTGCAAATTTGTGTATTCTGCATTGATGCCAAATTGTGGGTGTTCTTTGTTCATTGGCAGAGCTGCTGTCCTGTGCTTTGTGCATAGGTATAATTGTAATGCAGCTGTAATGTTTGTGAGATATGTTGAAATGTAATAGGCAGTGGTCCAACGGGGTCTAATGTTGTTCCAAGGTTGCTGTAAAGAGTGTTGTTCTCATGTTGTTGAAACGCGTGTGTTGTAGATATCTGGTCCCTGGGGGTGATCCTGTACATGCTGGTGTGCGGCAAGCCCCCCTTTCAGGAGGCCAACGACAGTGAGACCCTCACCATGATCATGGACTGCCGCTACACCGTGCCCCCCCACGTATCTCCTGACTGCAAGGAGTGAGTCACACTGCCGCCCTGCTGGCACACACACACACATACACACCTGGATTTTAGGATTATCACCCTCCTGCACAATGCTCAGCCCAGTGGGGTCACCTCCTGCCACTCTGTGTCCCGTTCCAGCCGGGCCCGTTCTATGGAGCCCGTCCTGCCACACGCCTCCCCCCGGGGCCTCCTTGCCTCTTGGCACCACGGTGCCAAACCTCACACCCGTCCGACACCCCAGCGCCCGCCTGTCGGAACGGGCTGTTCTCCGCCCCGCCCGCACACTAGTGTTCCCATCACCACAGTGAGAGCCAATGGCGACCAATGGGAGGGCGTGATGTGGGTGCCATGCTTGTGCCCTGTTGTTGCTCTAATTAACACTGGCACAGAATCAGCTCACCCCAACATGCCACCCAAACCACAACCTGTTTGTGCATAACAGTGGAAACTGACCCAGGGTCAGTCCTGCACACTGGCACAGAACCAGCTCACCCCAACATGCCACCAAAACCATGGGAGGATGACACTGTGCTCTAACAGAGGCAATGTGTGCGTGTGTGAAAGGAAGCTTCAGACGTCACGTCTGCATGACAGAGCAGGAACTGGAACGGCCCCCATTTCCCGCTTCCTGTTTCCTGTCTCAGGGCTTCAGGGAGGCATCAGCACGGATGCTTCCCAGGACAGCTGGTGCTGTTCCCTCGATGGAGCCCCCACCACCCCCTCCCTCCCGCTTTGGGTTGGAAACCTCCCTCTCGGTGTCCCCCACTTTCTGGGAAGTGCTACAAATAGAAGCCTTTCAGCTGTTATTATCCCATAATGGCTCCCGAAAGAAAAAGGCCAGTTGTTTTAAGGAGCAGTTATTCATGAGTGTTCCTTATGAGTGTTATTTTGGGACAGTACAGCCCTGCAGCACACATCTGCTGGCCATTTCAGCCTTGAATGGAGAGCTTTTCTGCGTGCCTGTGAGCGGCTCAACAGCTGATCAGAGCTGCTTTGATGATGAGACCTCAATCACATGACCCCGATTAAAGATGCTTTGATTGGCAGACCTCGGTCACACAACCCTGCTGCTGTTTAAAGCTGCTTTGATTGGCAGACCTCGGTCACACAACCCTGCTGCTGTTTAATGCTGCTTTGATTGGCAGACCTCGGTCACACGACCCTGCTACTGTCTAAAGCGGCTTTGATTGGCAGACCTCGGTCACACGACCCTGCTACTGTCTAAAGCGGCTTTGATTGGCAGACCTCGGTCACATGACCCTGATACTGTTTGAAGCTGCTTTGATTGGCAGACCTGCTCTCCACAGGGCTCGGCGGTCTGAATGAAAGCCGTCCCCCTCTCTCCCTCCTCCCTTAGATTCACGTGGAGCCACTCTGGGTCAATCAGGGCACTGGGGGGCTCCTTTGCAGATAGGAATCGAGGGGCAGAATAGGAAGTGGAGATGCATTCAGGGGTGGTATAGGCAGTGTAGTACAATAAAGAGGCTGGTATAGGGGTGCAGTAGGGTGGAGGGGACAGTATAGGGGGTGTATGTGGTGGCTGAGCAGATGTGTAGGGTGGTTCAGGGCTTATTTGCTGCTGTGGGGCTGAAGCTCGGAGCAGCAGTGCAAACCACAACCCCCACGGGGAGCACAAGGAGGAGTAATCCTCTTCATCCCTCCTGATTCCAGATGTGTATGTAGGTTAGAGAGAGAGATAGAGAGAGAACATAATGCAAAGTAGACTGAGCTGATTAATAATATGGATCATCTGAAGACACACACGGGAACAGGCACATGCAGTACACACACACACACACACAAAGGAACTGGCACATGCAGTACACACACACACACATACACACACACACACAAAGGAACAGGCACATGCAGTACACATACACACACACAAAAGAATAGGCACATGCAGTACATACACACACACACACACACACACACCAGTGGCGGCTCCTGAGCTGAAAATTGGGGAGGCAGAAAACTTCCCTTTAAACTGATTATTGGTCTTAATCATTTTTCAATCAGTTTCCTTGATTAACAATATAGGCTACATCAGCGTTTAATTCACCAATTACTCAATGCCATCAAATGTAGCCAGTTCTCCTCAATTAGGCTATTAGGCAAGTAATAAAATTATTTTAACTTGCATCGCAAAATTGTGCACATTTTAATCAACATTATAATTGTGGATACATGTGCTCTTCGTTCTCCGAACTCTTAATTCCGAAAATATCCATGGAAATTAAACGATCTTAAAGCTCAGCTTTTGTTAGATAATTTTTTTAATTATTTTTTAAAAATAATCTAACAAAAGATGAGGTTGTGCTAAACCTGCAATAAAAAAGAATCTAACAAAAGCTGAGCTTTCAGATCGTTTAATTTCCATGAATATTTTCGTAATTAAGAGTGCGGAGAACGAAGAGCACATGTATCCACAATTATAATGTTGATTAAAATGTGCACAATTATGCGATGCAAGTGAAAATAATTTTATTACTTGCCTAATAGCCTCATTGAGAAGAACTGGCTACATTTGATGGCATTGAGTAATTGGTGAATTAAACGCTGATGTAGCCTATTGTTAATCAAGGAAACTGATTGAAAAATGATTAAGACCAATAATCAGTTTAAAGGGAAGTTTTCTGCCTCCCCAATTTTCAGCTCAGGAGCCGCCACTGACACACACACACACAAAGGAACAGGCACATGCAGTAAACCAACAGAAAGAAACATTGAGAGTGCTTATGCAGTGGCTCCCCCTGGTGGTCACACAGAGGAATGTGCAGGCGGCAGCAGCGCACTGCACCCTGGCCCTCTTCCAAACTGGTCTCTGATGATCTCGTCCTCCCGTCGTTGTCCCAGGTCTCTTTCAGGCGCTGATCCAGGTCCCCAGGCACTGAGATTAGAATGAGTGCCACACGTGGCACAGAAATACAGGCCTGTCTGGCCTTTTCTTTTAATGATAACAGTGATATGTGTCCCAACAGAGAGCCTTTAACGCACACTCAGCCTCTGCACACTCAGACATACATTCCCATCTCTCTCTCAAATTCTAATTCAAATATGCCCTGTTTGCATAATGAGTGAACTTCTTATGTTCAATCAGTATTGTTGATGACCACGTATGGTAGGCTATGAACTATTTCCCTCTCTCCCTCTCCCGCCAAAGTGGAACATCCAAGTACTATAATGCTGTCTATGCACAAGTGTCCAGTTTAACTAATGACCATGAAAGGTGAGCAGTGTAAATATAACCAAGAGAACCTCAATAGAACTTGATTAATGTGATTGTTATATAATATTATGTATATTATATTGTACGTGTCACACAAAAACACTCGTTTCATCAAAATGTTGAATTCTCCTGAGCAGCGATGGCAGTTGCTGACGGTTACTCTCCCCCTCTCCCGCAGTCTGATATCGCGCATGCTGCAGAGGGACCCCGCCCGGCGGGCGTCGCTGGCGGAGATTGAGGAGCACCCCTGGCTGCAGGGCGTGGACCCCTCCCCCTCCCCCGTGGGGCGAGCCTCCGCCCCCCTGACCTCCCACCACAGCCTGACCGCAGAGGAGCACCAGGCCATCCTGCAGGCCATGAGCAGCGGGAACATCGCCGACTGCGACGCCGTCCAGGAGTGAGTCCTGTTCCTCCTCCTCCTGTTCCTCCCTCCTCCTCCTCACCCTCCTCCCCCGTGGTTCCTGGTGAACACCTTTATCCTCACCAACATTGTGTACCTTATTAGCTTACATTTATACAGCCTGATATTGTAACTGAAGTAGTGCAGGTAAAGCACCTTTCTCAATGTTACGATTCTTGAGAATCGAATCTGCAACATTTTGGTTACAAGCCCAGATTCTGCCAGATAGATTAAGTAAATCTATCGGTGCAATCTGTGCCACTTGTGAATGTGTAATTAACTAGTAAAGAGCATGTGGTTGGGTAGTAATTAGCTCAGCTCATTCAATGTGTGTCTCACATTGTCTCTCTCTCTCTCTCTCTCTCTGTCTCAGGGCACTGGAGGCTGACCGGTATAACCACATCACCGCCACCTACTACCTGCTGGGGGAGCGGCTCCTCAGAGAGAAGCAGGAGCAGCAGGGACAGACAGAACCAGACCAGCACCACTCACTGCAGTAAGCACCCTGTACACTCAGGCCAATCACAGGTCAGATACAGGCAACTACAGGTCAAACAAGGATTAATCATAGGTCAGACAAAGGTCAATCCCAGTTTGCAAAAGATTGCAATCCAAAATTAGTAAGCATTAGTTTCATGTTAAACACACACCCAGAAACACACACACACACATGCACATGCACACGCACACACACACCCACGCACACACACACGCGTGCACACACACTCAGTACTTCTCTTTCCCTGTGGTGCAGGAGGCCCGTGTCCGCGCCCCTGGAGAGCAATAGGCGTGAGCCCCTCAGCAGCGCCCCCTACAGGAGCATGGGTTGGGAGGAGGAACGGACCTTCCTCTCTGAGCTGGGGCCGGGGCCCTCCAGCGCGCTGACACTGCACCCCCCCGCCCCTGGCGAGCTCACGCCCATGAAGACCGTCTGCACCCTCCAGCAGATCTCTGAGGAGGAGGAAGAGGAGGAGGAGGAGGAAGAGGAGGCTATCCAGGTCGATCTCCACAAGCAGGAGCGCAGGCAGGAGGACCCACCCCAGGGACGGGGTGAGCTTACCGTAGAGGTGGTTGGGGAGGGGCCAGAGCAGGGTGTGAGGGAGGAAGAGGAGACACCTGTGCAGGTGGGAAACCTGGCCGTCAACAAAGTGGAGACTGAGTGGTCAGGTGACCTAGAGAGGGCGGGGTCAGAGTGTCAGGTGACTGAAGCAGTAGTTGATGAGGGAGGAGAGCTGCCTCAGAAAGAAAGGGCGGAGACTCTCAACGGAGCAGAGGCTGTGGAGCACATTCCCAACACAGGTAGCCCCCAGGCCCCACCCTCTCCAGTCAGGAGTCCTGCCAGTCACCCGGAGGGGGGGGGGCCCCAGGCCCCCAGCCTGGTGGTTGTGGATGGGG
The DNA here is from genome assembly GCA_029718625.1 of Synaphobranchus kaupii. Lineage (NCBI taxonomy): Eukaryota > Metazoa > Chordata > Actinopteri > Anguilliformes > Synaphobranchidae > Synaphobranchus > Synaphobranchus kaupii. The sequence goes on along the minus strand of CM056388.1, from coordinate 21,683,331 downwards.
ACCCCAAAACCGTGCAGGAGCACAACAACAACACCCTCCCCAAACTGCTGGAGCGCAGTCAGACAGCCCCGCCAGGCAGCTCCCCCCGTGCCCTGCCACGCAACCACTGCGTGGACCTGGGCCCCGATGGAGTGGAGCCACGCCCGGGGGCCCCGCCTCCCGGCCCTCGGGGGCCTCAGGGGTCTGCCCGCTGTGGGGGCAAAGAGGCGGGGCTGACTGGGGGAGAGGCGGGGCCTGAGCCCGCCGCCAGGGCGGAGAGGGGCGGGGGCTCGAAGAGCCGAAACGTGAACCTGCGGGACCGCCTGCTGCAGTTCCCTCTCTGCGAGAAGGCCCTGTCCTTCAACATCCAGCCCACCTCCAAGGAGAAGCTCCTCCCCTTCGCCCAGTATAACTGCTGCCATGTGCTGTAGACCCCGCCCCAAATCTGCCCAAAAGCCTATTGTAGCCCTGCACTGTAAGCCCCCCCCCCCTCCCACAGCCCTCCAACAGCCTCACTCAGCTCTCATAGTTCTGTGTGTGCTTGGGCGGGTTACAGAGGACACACAAAAGACAGTGTAACCCTCAAACTGGTGGGACCTTTGACCTTCTCCCCATCGTTTTAGCCAGTATTCCTGCTGCTACATGTACAGTGTGCCACCTCTTGGTTCGATTATGGACATGCCATCGCCCTTCTTCCTGGTTGAAAGTTGTTCCTGGTTGAAAGACGTGTACTATAGCTTCCCCCTGCAATACGAACCCTGTACTATAGCTTTCCTTCCAATATAACTGCTGTGCTGTGGATAATCTCACTGTAAGCATGACTGCTATTGAATGGATCTCCATGGCGACACTCCCTCCCAGACAGAGATATTTCTACGGTTTGGGGTTAGACTGAAGGAGAAAGCCCCTGTACCTCAGTTTCATTGTGATGTCACAGATTGTGATGTCATCAAGATGGGGGTACAGCTGGAGATGTGTTGATTTGGAAACCTGTTACATCTGAGTGTTTTACGAGAGCTTTTGACAAACTTTGTAGAACAAAAGTGAATCATTACAAAACTGTAACAGCCATGGACAGTGGGGTTTTTATGACCGGCTTTACAAAAAAAAAAAGGAGGGAACGACACAATATTGACAACAGCAACGCAGGACTTGCAAATTCTATATTTTTTATTTTTATTTTGAAAACTTGAATATTAATTCCCCCCCCCCCAAAAGGTTCTATGGAAGCATTTAAAAAGCAAAGAATGCTAATGGTTTATTGGCCAGGATGAGAACTTTTGTATGTGGGTTTTGATCGGGGTGTCTGTGGGTTTGTGTGAATGAGGTGGGTTGTTGTATGGCTCATATGAGGAAAAAGGAGCTAATATGGGAAGTTTTACACAGGTTACCCAAACCGTTACAGTCACACCGCCGGCGGTTCCCTGTTCAGGCTGTATATTTTTAAACCTGCTGCTCCTGTGATAAGTGAAGGACCTCTTCAGTTCATATGAGAGACGTTAGAGACCGCTTACAGACTGCCGCATGCTGCGGTCATGCGCCAAGTGATGACATCGCCCAGAAATACCATCGCGCCACAAAGGGACTCCTGCACAATCTGTGAAAATTCAGACAATAACATTTTAATACGACTGATCATACTATGTTTGCTCAATGTAACTCTTTTAAAAATTAAGATAAATGTTAACTTCCGGAATTTTTATCAGAGAAATTTTACATTATTATGGCTCTCCTAAAATAAGTGTCAAGAGACTTGGTGCAGGAATGGACGTTCACTTGTTGTTCATTTTTAGTATGTGTTAAATACAGGTGTTATTAGTAATATGCAGACGCAGATATTGTTATTCAGTCTGTTGTGACACGGGATAAATTGTATCAGGTGTCGTATGAAATAAGCTCCCTGTTTTTTAATTTTTTTTTATTTCTATGGTGTAATGGTGATTTGTGTGGCCGTGAATGAGAAAGGAGTGCAATAGAGACTGTGTGTCGAAATGCTGATGGCAGCGGAGAGCACAGGCGTGTTACCCAATGGGCCAGGATTGTTATTTGGCAAAAGAGTTCTTTAAAAGCTACAGCTATGAACAAACAGCACAATTACCTCAGAAAAACCGACCGACCAAAAAAGAGACGCCCCAAACAGTACACAGAATAGAAGATGGTTTCCGTTAGTGGGGTAGGAGATGTGGCAGGCAGTGTCTGAATGGCGTCATTCTTCGTTTTTAGCCGCGGCGCAGTGTTCGGAGGAAGGCCGCTCATGACGTTTCCCACCCTTACCATGGGAAACATGCATGTGCTTCAGCTCTAGTTTGAGTTCAGACACTCGCGATCAGTTCGAGTTGACAGCAAACCATAGATATCCTGGGGGGGGAAGCGGAGATGCCACCATAGATGTCTGCAGTAGATGGGAGACGGTTGAGGTGCCAGTGCAGTGGAGGCCTGTATGTGGAGGCCTTCATGGAATGCTAAGCTGTGTAGCGATGCAAGCACACACGTCCGTCCGTCCGTCCGCACACACACACACACACACACACACACACACACACACACACACACACACACACACACACACACACACACACACACACACACACACACACACACACACACACACACACACACACACACACCTTCTTCTCCTCTTTTAGTTCTTTAAGTAGACGTGGGGCTCTGTTCTTCCAGCCTCCTATCGCATCCACTCCAGGGTTAAATGGGCTGTGTCACGCCCATTTAACCCAGAAACACTGATTGAAACTGACTGTGTCTCGATGAGATCAAATTATTTTTATATTTATTTATTAAAAACGATTTAACCAGAAAGCGAGTGTTTGGTGTGGTGCTTCCTACGGGGTGTGTGCCGGGGGAGGGTGGAGGGGCAGGGGTGTGTCCCAGACCAGTGGGGGATTTTCTGTGATTCGCTCACAAGCCAAATGCAAATAAGGATCCGCCCATCAGCAGCCCAGTCTCTTTTCTGACAGCATCTGAAGTGGAAGCATCTTGATGCATTTCAAATGAAATAACCTTTTATCCGTACTTTTTTTTTACATAAAGAGATTGTGTTACCTCAGCTCATTCCATTCCGACTACAGGAAAAAGACTGGAAATAATCACACAATTTCACAGCAAGCTTTTATTATGTAATTATAATTTGTGAAGAGCACAAATCTTGCAATGGTATCTGCCATAGAGACACAAAGAAGCCATAAGGATTCAGCTGCTGGGGGTTCCTCATTGACACCGGAAGCTTGTTATTAAAATAATTTCGTTAAAAATGCAAACCTATGTAAAACCTGACCCTAAAGGAGTGTAGTGGGTACAGCACTCTTACTCAAATTACAGGCCTCTGGGGCAGAGAACTGCTGACTTTCCACCCTCCCTTTACCTGGGAGTCAGGTGTGAACACAGTCTGGCCCATCAGCAGCACTAATTGTTCAGCTAATAACCAGGGAGAAAAGAGAAAAGATTCAAGGGCCAGATTTGAGTATCCATGGGGTGCAGTGATGCAATGTGTTGCTGGGCTGGACACAAATAGGAACAATTAGAGAATAATCAACTTGGTTTAATCCCAAATACTGCTGTATTTATTCATTTCAATACAACAGCATTCTACAGTACTTATATCATCTTGTTTGTTACGTTACCACAAGGGCCATCTTGGGTTATGTACCCACCCATGTCTCCTTGTATCTCTCTCTCTCTCCCTCTCCTCTCTCTTTCTCTCTCTCCTTCTCTCTCTCGGTAACTGATACAGTTATGGATAGACCTGGAGGAATCTTGGGGAAGTTATTGCCTGTCTTACAAGGAAGACATGGTTTGAGGGTCGCCATGACAATTCTCACCCATGATTAAACTGCTAAAATACACCCTCAGAGGACGTCACGGCGATGCAGCTGCACTCTCACAGCCGTGAATTAAACACATGATGTTTCCCTGGCAACGGAGTCTCCTCCAACATAAACCTCCTCTGAGGCAGTAGCTGAAAAAAACATACATCAATGAGACGTCTACCAACCTGCCAAAAATGATATGACCCATGCAAATCAGAATTCTGACTTTGTGAAAGACTAGTTGTATCACATGAAGATGGACAACAGGCCATTGCAGAAGACAATACTCTTTTGTTTTCTTTTTAGACAACAGATTTGGGCTAAACCTCTGGTTAAATAGTCTTATTATCGCCAGAGCACCTCAGACAGTTTTGTAGGTCATTTGTACTTAGAACAATAATACTGTAGGTTTTTTGAGCGCTAGACGGCCATTTTATCATCTAACGGCACCTGGGACAGAAATGAAACGGCACAGGTCGTATTCAGAAATATACACACATTTATTTACAAATACATTTTGCCTTCTTTTGCATAGACATTTAAAATTCAAAAAGAATCGTTTTAAAAATATCTTTTAGTAAACAGATTTAGAAAATTATAAGAAGCATAATTTAGTTATAAGGGAATACCCCTTTATGCATTTTACCTCCAGTAAAGCTGGTATATTCATATTGTATATTGTACGTATATATATATATATATATATATATATATATATATATATACTTGTATTTGGCCTAAAAGCAGCTCCTCCAACATGGACTGCAGAATCTGTTGCTGTCCGGGGCGAGGGGAACATTAGGCAGGGGAGGCGGACCTCAAGCGAGGGTGGCGAAGATTGTGGGCGGGATCTGAGGTGAGGCAACGGCCACTCTGACGCCATCGAATAAGTTAGCGGGTTTGTTTTAGGGGTCCTCAGCGGGACAAACGTAACGCCTGCGGGAATATCAAAATGTGAATGTAGTATTAGAGAACATCCCCTGAAAGACGGGGCAGAAGCCTTCGCCCACCTATACGCCGATGCTCCGCCTCACCCTTGCCCTTTAAGCTCCGCCTCCTTGCCCAAGGTCCGACCCCGCCCCACATCATGCCTGAATCCACCCAACAGACAATGATCCCGCCCCCATTCCCGGCAAGCGCAGCAGAAAGCTGAGGCGCTAAGGCACGCGGCGGTTTAGGGGAATCACGCGCGGTACACGTGTGGGTTAAGAGGCACATTTCGGGTGGGGACGGGTGGAGGCTCTGGCACTCAGGGGTTACTCAAACGTCAGAAGGCAGCAGAGAAATCCGCTGTGGGCCTGCGGGACGTCTTCCTGCAGCTCGGACTCATGTCACAATCATTCGTCCAGGAAGGAGTCACGCGGACCGGTGTGAGAGAGGGACGCACGGGGGTGCCCAAAACGCGCCCCCTAACGTCCGACCCCCCCCACCCGGCCATCCGCTCCCCCGCTGCAGGAGAGTCCCTCTGGCTCTGCCCTCATGTTCTCTGCATTCTGACTGGGTTCCCATAGCAACCCACAAACACAGACACACACACAAATACAAACACACAAAACAACACAGAGGGCACACACACACACACACCACACACACAGACACACAGACACATAGACGCAGACACAGACGCACACGCAAGACACACACCACTATTACCTTCCTACACCTGGTTCAACACTTCAGACTCAGACCTACACTCCAGGCCTTTAGTAGCAGCAGTTGGCAGCAGAGAGAGGGGAGAGAGAGAGCAGTTACACCACCCAGATGTGGAGGTTAGTTATACTCTGGCACTGGCACTGGACGGCTCCTCGCAGGGCTCCTCCCTTCCTTCCTCATTTCACCTGATATGAAGTGATTAACTAGGTGCCGTTTCTGCCACATTGCTTTCACCTGTCCATGGAAGGATGGAGGCAACTTTATAGTTCTATCTCTCTCTCTCTCTCTCTCTCTCGCTCACTCTCTTCACTCTTGTATATCTCTCTCTCTCTCTCTCTCGCTCATTCTTTCACTCTTGCTATGTCTCACTCTCTCTCTCTCTCTCTCTCCTCTCATTCTCATATAATGTCTCTTTTTCCACATTCCCTGGCCCTCTTGCACTTCCTCCCTCTCTATCTTCTCCCCGGGTTGCTCAGTGCCACTAGTTCTAAGTTACAAACAACTTGGACAGTGACTAAAACAGATGTCTAAAAATATTAATCTCTTCCCTTTTTCATCAACATTTTAATGAATCAACGAATCAATAAATAAATGTACATATACCAGCCCCTCCCCCCGGGCTGCTGTGTAATTGACGGGAGAATCCCTGCTGTGATTGGCTGGTGGAACAGGAAGCGGATCAGGAGGGAGGGCCTGACAGCGAGAGGGAAAGCAAAGAGGGTTGAAGCAGTCGGGAGGGATGTGCGGCTGCGGGGAGGGAGGGGCCACACGGGGGCGGGGGGGCCCCCTCTCGTCATTGGCTCTTCTCGAAGGTCCTCGTCTGGGATCAAAGGTTGAAGGGGTGGTCCCAGAATGTGGTGGTGATTCCCAAATCCTGCACACGGGGGGGGGGGGGGGGGGGGGGGGGGGGGGGGGGGGGGGGGGGGGGGGGGTGAACACAACCGTCGGTTAACACAGTCCAAGGAGGAAATGATATGAGAAGCTCCTACATTGCTCTCTTGGTGTGGAGATTATTGTGGCATTTTTATGGTTTCATGATTTTATGGCTTTGTTATCGAAGTCCTGTATTCAGGATTGGTATTTTGGTTCTTGGTTAGCATAGCGCTTTAGCGATTTTGCCATATACACTCGCCGGCCTGGGAATGTTGTTAGCCAGGCCTGGCTAGCTCTATTGCTTAGATATCTCTGGTGGATGTTTTCTCACACCATAAATCACTCTGGATAGGACTGCCTGCTAAATGCAATGTATGTAATGTAATGTTACATAATCCTGGGGCACTTCACATGAAGAATACAATTACGATGAAACACAATCACTTAAATAAAACTAAGAGGAACAGGGACCTGAGGAAAGGTAAGTCAGGCTCAGACACCCTAGCAGGCCCGTGTCTTACCGGCTCTCTGGTGTTCGAAGTGGTGTTTGACGTGGTAGGCCTTGAGGCCATACATGTAGGAGCCTTTCTGGGGGGAGCCATAGTGCAGGTAGTAGTGGATCATGTCATAAGCCACGTATCCGCACAGCCCCCCCACGAAGAGCGACAGGCCCACCGCCTCGGGAAACAGCTGGCGAATCAGCAAGTAGAATCCCCCGACGACCGGAGAGGCCAATCCCGGCGGGAAGACCAGCCGCGAGCCGTCGAATGGGGACTGGGAGGCGGGGCAGAGGTCAGGAGTCACATTAATGCGCTAAACATTACTGGTACACCAAAACATCCACTGACCTTGTGTGCTCTCTCTCTCTCTCTTTCTCAGCTCAATTCAGTTCAACTTGCTTTCCAGCACAACAAAGAGTTATATATGTTACCCAAGCACAATCGCAGCTGGAACAAAATGTACAAAAAAACACAAAAAAGGGTATTATCATAATTATTTGTCCCTCTCGCTCTCTCTGTCTGAGACCCCAGGAGACGCACGCCCCCGCCCCTCACCTTGTGGTGCTGGCCATGCAGCAGGAAGTGTATGGTGATGAGGTAATAGTTGTGGGCGGGCGGGCGCATGTGGAACACGAAGCGGTGGATGCAGTACTCGATAAAGGACCACAGGAACATTCCCAACACAAAGAAGAGCGGGAACGCGTACTTGTGCACCAGGAAGGAGTATTCTGCAGAGAGAGGGAGAGAGGGGAAGAGATTAACTGCTTATGTGTGTGTGTGTGTGTGTGTGTGTGTGTGTGTGTGTGTGTGTGTACATGTGTTTGTGTGTATCCGTGATATGTGTGTAAATGTGTGTGTAAATGTATGTGTGTGTGCGTGCACGTGTGTCTCACCTGTTGTGAGGAAAACTCTGGTCTGTTCCTGTGCCAGGGTGTTGTAGCAGTACCAGCTCAGATAGAACACAAGCGGCATCCACACCATGGGCACCATATACCTACAGCACAGGTACCACAGTTTAACACAGATAAACACAGTTAAACACAAAAACAGCACAACGCAGATACAACACAGTGTGTGTGTGCGTGCGTGCGTGTGTATATAATGGGTGTGAGTGCCTGCAGTGTAGCTGTGAATGTGTGAGCTTGTGCATAGTTTGTGAGCAGTGTGAATGCATAGTAAGTGTGCGCTAATGTGTAGTGTTTAGAGTTTAGTCAGTGTGAATGAGCGCATGTTAGTGGCAAGTCTTAAATTTTATAAGCATTTACAATATGGTGCCTACCCTCTTCCCCCTCTCTCTCTCCCTCTCAAAAAAAAAATGGAAGACTTGCTACTGATGTATTATTTGTGAGGCATGTTAGTGTGTTTAGTGAGCGTGAGTGTGAGCATCATGTGTGAAGGAGTTAGTGAGTGTGTAGTGTGCGTATATCAGGGCAAGTGAGTGTCAGAATCGTGTGTGAGCGTGTGCGACTGAGTTACTGTGTATCTGTGAGTGTGTGTGAATGTGTTGTGTGTGTATGTGAGTGTATGTGAGTATGAGAATCATGTGTGAGTGTGTGAATGAGTTAGTGCGTGTGTATGAGTGTGAGTGTGTGAATGAGTAGTGTGTGTATATGTGTGTAAGTGAGTGTGTGCAGCGTGTATGGTGTGTGTGTGTGAGTTTGTGCAGTGTGCGTGTGTGTGTGTGTGTGTGTGTGTGTGTGAGTGTGTGCAGCGTGTGTGGTGTGTGTGTGTGTGTGTGTGTGTGTGAGTGTGCGCAGCATGTGTGGTGTGTATGTGATTTTGTGCAGCGTGTGTGGGTGTGTGTGTGTGTGTGTGTGTGTGTGTGTGAGTATGCGCAGCATGTGTGATTTTGTGTGTGAGTGTGTGCAGCTTGTGCGGTGTGTGTGTGTGAGTGTGCGCAGCGTGTGTGGTGTGTATGTGAGTTTGTACAGCGTGTGTGAGTGTGTGTGTGTGCGCGCAGCGTGTGTTATTTTGTGTGTGAGTGCGTGCAGCTTGTGCGGTGTGTGTGTGAGTGTGCGCAGCGTGTGTGGTGTGTGTGAGTGTGCGCAGCGTGTGTGGTGTGTGTGTGAGTATGTTCAGCGTGTGTGGTGTGTGTGTGTGTGTGTGTGAGTGTGCGCAACGTGTATAGTGTGTGTGTGAGTGTGTTCAGCGTGTGTGGTGTGTGTGTGAGTGTGCGCAGCGTGTGCAGTGTGTGTGTGTGTGTGAGTGTGTGCAGCGTGTGTGAGTGTGTGTGTGAGTGTGTGCAGCGTGTGTGAGTGTGTATGTGAGTGTGTGCAGCGTGTGTGAGTGTGTGTGTGAGTGTGTGAGTGTGTGTGTGTGTGTGTGTGTGTGTGTGTGTGTACAGCGTGTGCGGTGTGCGTAAATCTCACCAGGAGGTCTTGGTGCTGGCCTCCATCAGAGGGGACTGGAAGAGGCGGATGGGCCGGTCGACGGGCTGGTGGACCCAGGTGTCGTATTTCTCCCCCAGGTGGCCCACCTGCCAGGCCAGGGGCTTCTCCCAGTCCACCAGATCCTGTGGAGAGGGCCCACCGCACACATGGTCAGGGGCCTTCACAAAGGGCAGCTTACGTAACACTGTTTATTTAGCCACTCAGAGAACGGGCCCGATGCTCAAGATAGTTAGAACAAGATCAAGATATTACGTCAAGCATGCAAATGTCGTCCCGCACAGAGCTGTGAGCCACCACCCTCAGGTCCACAGTGCAGCTCTCTGCCCACTCCATGTCAACACTGGCATCTGGTCTCTTTTGGTCTTGTGTGGCACATTGAAAAGGAGCAGCGTGGGGGGGGGGGGGGGGTTTGTGACACGGGTCAGACATGATGTTTGCGGTAGTTTGTGGGACATCTGCAGTGTTCTGTTTGCTGAAGTTTTTGACGGTCCTTTCACTTGAAGTTGCCATTAGTCTCCCCCACACAGAGGCTTTATTTAAGGGCTGATAGGAGCCTCCTTGCCGACTGCGGATTGGAACAGCTGAGGAAGTTTGTCTCCCCCCAGAATGAAGGCTAGAGAGATTAAAAGGTAGCTTCTGAACATTGCCTGTTTGGCTCACGGCTCAGCCTGGATCAGCCCAATAATACAGTCTGTAACACCCACTGTCACCAGCAGAGAGAGCCGTGGTGCTGTTCCTCTGATACAGGACATCAGGGCACTGTAATACCCTCAAGTAGCAGCAAGCTTATCAGGATCCCACTTATCAGTGTTATCAGAATATCTGTAGATCCAGGCACTGAGTGAGGCTCACATGTTCTCTTATGAAATGGTTACAGAGTCAGCAGCACTGAGGAGTGTGTGTGTGTGTGTGTGTGTGTGTGTGTGTGTGTGTGTGTGTGTGTGTGTGTGTGTGTGTGTGTGTGTGTGTGTGTGTGTGTGTGTGTGTGTGTGTGTGTGTGTGTGCGCGCATGTCCGTGTAAATGTATGTGAGTGTTTGTGCACTCACCCACTGGCACACAGTCTGGGATGACTCACAGCTGAAAAGGGGGTGGGGTCATGTCAAACAGAAGGGTCAATGCCCATCAGAGTGGTCACCTCTCTCTCCGCCCAACAGAATCCATATCCCACAATGCACCGGTGTCTACACTGTAAGAGCCTTCCTCGCTGCACCGGGGTCAATGAACATTCGGGCAACCGGGCATGGAATGACAGGCTGGTACACAGTGTGACAGCATCAGGACTCCCAGAGCAGGGGGTTTCACAGCGTTCCCTAAGCAGCTCAATCACCAGACGCCACACCTTACTGAGGCTCCAGTACCCACAGTTAGACCACAAGAACACAGCAACTCCCGTTTCTGAGCTTCCGGTCCATAGAATCCCCAACGTCGGCTCTCAGACCACGGTTCTGGTCCATGTCATTCCCACGGTCAGGTCTGAGACCACGGCTCTGGTCCATTTCATCCCCACGGTCAGGTCTGAGACCACGGCTCTGGTCCATTTCATCCCCACGGTCAGATCTCAGACCACGGTTCTGGTCCATTTCATCCCCACGGTCAGGTCTGAGACCACGGCTCTGGTCCATTTCATCCCCACGGTCAGGTCTGAGACCACGGCTCTGGTCCATTTCATCCCCACGGTCAGGTCTGAGACCACAGTTGCAGTCCGTATCAGGCCTGAGGCAACAGCAGACACTTTCTCTCTCTCTTACCGTCTCAGGGTCCACTTTGCTGCAGAGACTGGCCGCCGACAGTTCTTCCTCCCGCATGTGCTCCGGAGTCTTCCTCCTCTCCCTCAGCGTCTGCGACAGAGCAACCAAGGGGGTCGACATTAGTGCCTGTAGACATTAGTGGGGTGCCTTCTCCACACTCTAACCCAAACCCTAATCTAGGGGCTCCACTTCAAATATTACACTGAAGAGGTTGTTACCGGCCTTACAGGACAGTACATATGGAAGCATACATGCCAATGGAGTTCTACCGAAGTAGAGAATCTCTCGTGTCCATTTCTCTTATTTACCTCAACGGGACTTTCCTGGTAAAGTAAAGAACAAATAAAAACACGCTGAAATGCGAGGAGCTATTTTACTATTTTCTTTCCTCCATCTTCACAGCTGGATTGGGGACAATTACATCTCAATTAAGCAAATACAGGACATGAATTGACATTTGATTTATGAATAAAAAAATCCCCAAAAATGGACACAATCAATTAATTAACTGAGACCTCCCCTTTTCCAACCACAAATCAGGATTGGATGCTTCTGCAACGACTCCCCTTTATTCAGATCTCTGTCTGATAGATCAAGGTACACCTGGCTGTCCTTAAACCTTCACGACACATATTTACTTCAGATAACTTGAATTTTAGCTGAAATTGCAAATGTACGACTTCATTCCTATTTGCCTCCATTTCCCAGAATTTCCTGCGAAGCTGATCCCTCTTTCTGAAGCTAGTATCAGTAAGGTTTGGGCACTGATAAAGTAGACAATAATTAAAATTTGCAATAGTATTAAAAAATATTCTATAAAATTACCAATTTAAAAAATCAATAACATTACAGTTAAAGGTCAGGTTGAAGTTACAAATTAAGCATTTGTACGTGTATTAGTAGGTGTGTCAATTAATAATTGAAGACTCCAGGATCTTCTAGTGGGTGGGACCATCATGCGATTATTGTGAGATAATCAGGGCATGGCATTGAAAAAATAATTATTCACAGCACAAAGCTGTACTGTTATGAAGCCTCCCTCCAACTACTGTGGGGCTTCACTGTATAACTACTGTAACCTGTCTGCAGGATGTGGAAGTAAGCTGTTTTGTGAAACTGTTAAAGTAGGCCCAAGAATAAATAAGACAGGTTCAACTTCTGATGACGAAGAGAGATGACAGGCAGGTAGAGACACAGGTATAGAATCAAGTAGATAGACACAGATAGAGAAACAGAGGTAAAGATACAGGTAAAGATCCACAGGCAGAGATACAGGTAGAGAGAGACAAGTAAAGGTCTTTCATGAAGTTATCATGCATGAAGATATCAAAGATATGCCACAGTTTATGGCATACGAGATAAAAATGACAGTAACCACTAGAGGACTCATCTTGTCTGGATAATGCAGCACCAACATCCAGGGAGCAGTCAGAACCACCTAAACAATTACTCTAATGCCCGCATGCCTCCAACATGTGAACTACAGAACTCAAGCCACCACTGCAGGTGGACCTAAACACACCCTGAACACATACGCCTACATGCAACCAAACACCCACTGCACCTACATCTTCCTGGTGACTGATCAATGTGACAACATGGCCATGAACCCCCAGACAAGGCACCACAGAAGAAGAACACAACACGCCAGCACACCTGAACACTGACACCTGTCCATTGATAGCTATACATGCCGAAACCTGAACACTGACACCTGTCCACTGATAGCTGTACATACCGAAACCTGAACACTGACGCCTATCCACCGATAGCTGTATATACCGAAACCTGAACACTGACGCCTGTCCACTGATAGCTGTATATACCGAAACCTGAACACTGACACCTGTCCACTGATAGCTGTATATACCGAAACCTGAACACTGACGCCTGTCCACTGATAGCTGTATATACAGAAACCTGAACACTGACGCCTGTCCACTGATAGCTGTATATACCGAAACCTGAACACTGACGCCTGTCCACTGATAGCTGTATATACTGAAAGCTGAACACTGACGCCTGTCCACTGAAAGCTGTATACGTATACCGAAACCTGAACACTGACGCCTGTCCAACAGAAACCATTGGGTAACCATGAGAGGCCACAACAGATAATGCAGGGTGGAAATTCACTGGAGGCAATGTAATGAGGAGAGGTTCAATGTTCCAATCTCAGCACACAGCAGGTATATGGAAACAGACACACCTACCTACACCCTCTCCTACATTCACCACGGTGCATGTCACCGACTGATCTCTGACACACTAATTGACTTATTTATTAGTACAATAAACCCCACACATGCTGAGCTGGGACTCTCAACTCATGGACTCTGTAAACAGATAAGAGAAGTATTCTTTACTCACCCCCCATATCTATCTCTCTCTCTCTCTCTCTCTCTCTCTCTCTCTCTCTCTCTCTCTCTTTCTGCACATACACACACATGGGACTATCAGACAGAGTAGCTGGTTAATTAAAGAACTAAATAATAAAATTATACTATTATTATAACTATATTAATAACTGCACTAGCACACGCACACGCACGAATGCAGGCACACACACACAAGCACGCACGCACGCACACATGTACACACGTACATACACGTTCACACACTAAAAATGCATTAACTGCTGGTTAAGGACCACCCTCGTTGGTGTACAGCATCCTAGCATTAGCAGAATATACTGTATGTCTTTTGACTTTATTATATCAAGGATCGAGTTTACAATATCAAGCTGTATCAGGCACAGATTTTATATCAGTAACTTTGGAACCGCAATTGGTGTCCAGCATGCCACTTCAGTGAAGCTTGAGAAGACTACATATTTTTGACTGTGTTTACCTTATCAGGTAGTGTGTTTATGTAAAGGCTCTTACAGAATGTTTAAAACAGGGAGCAAACATGTACACAGACAGACAGTCCACCGGGCTGTCCGCTGACTTTTGCCTTTCATAGTCGAGCATACTCAAAGCATACTTAAAACATACCGACCACCCTTAGTAGACTACATTTCCCATCATTTTTGCCGGCAAACTACAAACAGCAACGGCATCTTTCATGGAAGAACATTACGGTAGGAAGAAGGTATGCTTGTAGGTGAAATGGCAGGTGCGTGCAGACCATAGACTGTATAAAAATATGGACAAAGCCACTGTGACGTCACCCATTGCCTTTCCACGGCCTCGTAAAAACTGAATTGAAGCTCTGGATGTCTTTTTCGCCGCCCGTTTGTACAAACTGTGCCTGCTCCGTGGAGCTGAAGAGGACTCAACCTGTCCCTCTGATTGGTCCTGAATAAATGTTAATACCCTGTCCAAATGACACAATATTTTAAATAATCAGCACATGCAGAGGCATTAGATGAAGGAAAGGCACCTATTGCAATTACATTTTTTTGTGGGAAAAATTTATTGACTGAGTATTTGACCACATTGCTGCCATTGACTTACATGGTGAAAGACCTATACTGGAGCCAATCGCAGTGGCGCTAGTGAGCAACGGCACAATTGCCGCTCCCAGCCCAACCAGGAAGTGAGCTTCAAAACGAAAGCCCAGGGCTGTGTCCGAATCATAGCCCTATCTACTGCGCCCTGTCTCCTGCGTACAGTGAACTTTCAGAAGTATGCTGTTTAATGTGCACTGTTTAGCAGTCCGCAAAAAATATCCTCCATACTATTTTCCAACCGTACTGTGGAAGTGTCGTAAGCAGGTCATAAGTCCCACCAGTGTTGCCATGTCCGCGGTTTTACAGCTAAATTGGGAGACTTTCAACGTGTAGTCACGGGTAAAAATGAAAAGTCGCAAAGCACGCACTTATTTTAAAAAGTAAAAATATGATGATTTCTATTTAAAATACATTGGTTGTGGTAAAAAATATATTTTTGGCTAGTTTTGAGTCGCCATTTGCTGGAAAGTCTCTGGCAAGATCTGGCAACCCTGCGTCCCACCCTTGCTGCCATGTCACGGGTTATTTTTGTTGTATTTGAAGGAAAACGCCAGCGAAGCTGCGCCTCATTTAAAAAAAATGAAGCTTCCCGTCATATTTATGTGACCAAAAGTTTAGTGTACTTCTTGATAAGTGTGCTCCCGAATGTACTCAGCGAAACCCCGGAAGTAAGTGTGTCATCCGGGTGTTTCAAGTATACTGCAATTTGAAAAAAATTTTTGACCCTGCGGACTTCCGTCCAAGGTGATCAACTAACGAGGTGTAAAGTATGGAGGATTATTCAGCCCAAAATGAAAATGAAAACGAAAACGAAAATGAAAACGTAAATGAAAATAGGCGATAGGCTACATTGTACCAGGTTAAACGTTGGATTGGAAATTTAAATGAAATCCTATCTTAAAATAAATGAAAAGACCGCAAATGAGTCACTGGATCGTTTAAACTTTTAACCTGGCTCCGATACTTTAAGCGAACATTAAGGCATTGCTTCAAAAAGTCTATCGACAGATTTTTTTAAAAAAGTTTTTCATTTTAATTTTGGGCTGAATAATCCTCCATTTTAATTTTGGGCTGAATAATCCTCCATAGTAAAGAGGATTGCGTGTTCTAAAATGGAAAGATATGTAGGCTACAGTATATTTTTGCGGGTTAGCCTGAATGAATATGCAAAATTGGGCGTCCCTACGTTATTTCGTGAAATAGTAGGAGGAGGTCATGCAAATATATTACTTTAGCACTTGTAAAGTAATTTACTAAGCCCAAAAGGAAGTTTGGGAAAGATACTTGCGGGTGCATTTTAGTACAAATGGAAAGCAGGTATTCAAACACACAGAATCGATAAGATCACGGCTGTCATTGAAGCAATACACGTATGGGGGTGTTTGGAATATTCATAACTAACATTCAACGTTCTGAATGACTGCGTAACAATGGGGGCTAATTAACTTGGTCATTCTAGTTAACGCTCAAAATACACAAGAAGGGAATTTGTGGATAGCCTACATAGGCTACATCATGAACAGTAAGAATATTTTTTTTAATCATAAAGCAAATTGTGTTACAGAATAACGAATACAGAGTAACTATTATTTGAATCAAACAAGCAATACAACATCTATTATAACAAATAGTGAATAACAAGCAAATCGAAACTTTATAAAAAATAAAACCCATGATCAAATGTAAATTTTATGTGACACTTACGGCACGAGTAGGCTTCGTGCTAGTAAGCATAGTCAAGGGCGTCGTTAGACCGATCATTCGGGGCTCAAGCCCCGATTGTTTTGAGCCTAGCCCCGAATATGTTTGGTCCATAAAAGGTTTATGTTGCTCTGCCCAGGAGTAGATTTTAAAGAGATACTGCAGAGGCTTTTCTAAGGCCTTTTTTACCGCTTCAATTTGAACTGGAACTCGTGAGTAGGTGTGGTCATATGACGATGGTGCCACGTAGTCATATTATGAATATTCATACAGTCAAGGAGTGAAAGGGTGTGTCTTGGTGAACTGACTCAGGCCCCCACTGAACTCAGCCCCCTTCCTGCTCTCTCCTCACCTAAACAAACAACATGACAAGTGACAAGAGTGACAGCAGTACTGCAGGGAGTTTTGAGGTGGAGGAGATTGAAAGGATTCCTTCGTGGTGGAAGACTGTTCCTCGCGAAGATGTTGCTTGGGAAATACAGCCGTATTCATTCGAGTCACTGGCAGCAGCAGTCGCTGTATTAGTTGAGCGACGTCTTCGCGATCGAGGAGAGGACCGGGGATGTAACCGAATGGTAGAGCTAACGTTACCTAGCTAAGTTAGCTTGTTTGTCTGCCTAAAGTAACGTTACTATTAAACACATTCAAATACACAGCAAAACCCAGTCAAACAGTAACGTTAGTATATTGAACATGGCTGGTTGTAGCGCCCAGCTCCACTTGGTCCGGAGAGAATTGTTATCATTTGTTAGCTAACATTCATAAATTCATACATTCATAAATGATAGATAATTAGCCATCTAGCTAAGTTACCAGTTCTCTGGACCAAACGGGGCATCGATACATTCCATCTCTCTGCAGATTATGAAAGCTAACAGAGCCGGTGGCGTTACACTGAGTAACAATACATATGACTCCTTGGCATAATGCAGGCAAGTTAGCTAAGATACCGAAGTAAGACGTTGTAGATGAATAACTCTCTATGGCTACGTTCACACTGCAGGTAAAAAGTGGCCCAGATCCATTTTTTCCTCAAATGTGACACAGATCCGATTTTTTTTATGGAAGTGTGAACAGCGAAAATCACATTGAATCTGACATTTACAATTCTCATTTGGGCCACTTTTGAATGTGGTATTAGATGCCGATACATAACCGATTGTGTCAAAGCGACCGCAGTCTGTCAGATCGGAATTAATGTGACTTTTTACGTCATTTTTGATGCACCTAGCAGGGCATTAGAACGTTAGCGCACGGGCTAGTTAACTCACTATTGTACAGGGTAGGTTATCAACAGATTCACATTATATTATCATGTGTTGTCATTTTAGATACGTGGGAAACGTGCAAAGCACGTTTTTTTTTTTTTTTTTTTTTGGGCAAACGATACACCATAATAAGTCGGAAGTAGGCAACGTTTTTATATCATTCGCGGACAGCTGCGCTACCCGTTTTGTGATTTATTCCTGGCTCCGATCTCGCATTCACGAGTCACTCTGCACAGTAGCAGCCATGGCAGCACAAAAAAAGCTAGTAAAAACCTTGGATTTTTTCCCGTCTCCTCACCCTTATCATTAGCTCCACTGCACATAAACTTTAAAATGAACGCAGAAGCTGTGACTTTGATGACTTCATTTTTGTTGTTTATTTCTGCAGGCTGTGTAACAGGCGCTATCTTTTGTTTTTGTTAATTTGCACGGGTCATTTGAGGAGAGCAATCGGTTCACACTGGAATCAGATATGGGCCACATTAAAAAATTAATGTGAACAGCCAAACAAAAAAAATCGGATCTGAGCAATAAATCGGAATTGAGCACTAAGGCCTGCAGTGTGAACGTAGCCTTAGTAGCTCGATAGAAGTCGTAATATTAACGTTAGCAGTAATACAAAGCAATTCGCATTTGAACTTGAACTAACTAGTTAACAGTACAAGGGTCTCCAGTCTCAAAGAGGGGAAAAAAAAACCCGTTGGTCTCTGCTTTTATACCACGTGCCCAGCCGAGACCACCCCTAGGACCACCTAAACTCCACCCATTTTTATGTTAAGGATCTCGTGACGTCACGAATCCCCGGAAACCAGCGTTTTGGTAAGCCTTCACAAAAGCTCATATAAAACTATTTTGACTAAATATGAGATTTTCGGACATAGACAGTTGTGTATGATTATAATCTAACCCAAAACATCGGTTTTCAACGGGAAAAGTTGGTTTTTGACTGCAGTATCACACTAATGTACTGTAGAAGAGCGGAACTTTAGTTGAACTTTCAATTGTTATTGGGGGCGCATTAAAGCGTTACACAAGCACTGTACTTCCATAAAGTAAAAAACAAATGAGTCTTCTTGGCTTTTTTCAGAGGAGAAGAAAAGGTAACGAAGAAATAGGCCAACAATTTAAATTGCATCTAAAAAGCGATTATGCAGAAAGAGGTTGTTTTTCCCCACATGGCAGATAACGTGAATGCATTAATATTAGCAAGCTAGCACAGCTAAACGTAAATTCTGGTTATCTTTACTCATCCTCTTTCTTATGGACAGGTTGTTCACACATAACACACTTGGAAGTTGAAACTATTAATATTATATTCCTTCACAAGGCGTGGAGAGCTTAATGATATAAATTATTAGAAATTAAGATTATTGGCTTGAACCATGATAAAAATAAAACTGTTGGAAGGCCCTCTACTACACAAATATTTGCATCTGTTGCAAACTGTTGTGGTGTTTGTCAGTTTTGACTCTTGTTTGGGGCATTCATAGTATAGTATAGCCACTATTATTCAGTCCCTCCAGAATTTCGATGTCGCGATCGCAACTATTAACGCAAAATCAACGAAATTCCGCAAAAGTTGCAAGAACTTGCTTTTTTTTCCCCCAATCATTGCAACTTTCCCGTGAAAAATTGTCAATCTTTGTGCTACGACCCCGGCTCGAAGGGGCCGCAACACAAATTATTTCAAACACAAATGGGCAATTTCAAAATGTTTTTATTAAAATATCTCCTCTGTTGTAGCGAGTCTCATCAGCTTCCCCATCATTACTGTAAAAATGGTTTCATAATAAAAGCGCGTTTGTGGTCTCCGTGTTTAGCCTACATATAGGCTAGGCTACAGGTATCCCATGAGCACAAAGATAATTTCTCCACGTTAACTGATTTTCAGGTCCAAAAAAATAAGTTTCACATTTCAAGTTACAAATGAAACAAAACATTTTTGTTATATTGAGCCTTTTTTGTATGGTTACGCAGAAAACAAGCTCCACAATATTTCCAGTTGTGTTATACAGTAGCTATTGAAAACTTTACCCCCCCCACACTTTGTCACTTTTATCACTTTATGTTACTGGAGCCTCCTGGCTGAAGCTTTTCACCCAGTTTTCTACACAGTATGAAACTGGTGTGACAATAAACATCTTGAATCTATTCTCTTTGTGTTTTGTCGTAAAATGAGGCCACATGCAATGCAAGGCCACAGGTCATTTGGCCATGCTTGTCATTTAATGATAATCACCTGAAATTTGATTACAGTCACCTGTTGTTTGCCACCAAGATGTAGCCTGCGATCATATACTATGAATTGCTTAGTAATACAGTCAGCCTTGAGATTATAATGTAATGTCTTGTCAGTCTTTAACAGTTTAAAATAATTGTTATAGTTTACTCAAATTAAAAACATATGAATTTAAAGGGAAGCAATGTCAAAATATGTTTTTTTTCATTAGGCAGAGTATGTTGTCTTAATGTTTAAGTTTATTTAATGGTTTTCGGGTAGCACAAACGGCACAGCCAGTGGCAGTGCAGATGAGTTGCAGCCAGCAGAGCCAGGATTAGTTATGGAAAAAGGTAACGTGTGTGTGTGTGTGTGTGTGTGTGTGTGTGTGTGTGTGTGTGTGTGTGTGTGTGTGTGTGTGTGTGTGTGTGTGTGTGTGAAAAGTGATTTTGATGAGATGAACATTTTAATTATGGCCTTATAATCACTATTGTTGATACCAAAACACTAGTGTTCATATCTGTATCATGGAAAGGAATTAGAAATTTGCAATGAGGCAGACCAACAGTATGTTGTACCTTACAAAAATGACTCACTGGGTCATCCTATTTTTATGTTAGAGATGGAAAAGTCGATCAACAAGAGAGGACATAAATAGAAAATAGAAAAGACAGAAATAGAGGAAACACCAGAATGCCCTCCGAGGAAAGACCCAGATGTATTGGGCTAAGCCCTGGATGTTTTCAGGTACTAGAAACGCCTCTGAGCATAGTTATGATCATTTCATCTGTAACTCCCGGCAGAAACTAAGAGACATCCAGTGAAACAGTTTGTAATAAACCGCCAGCTCATTCAGTGTAATAGTAGACTATACCCTACACAAAAAAACCCCCCATAAAAACGGCAACATTGCTGCCAGTCTTTTCACTACACTACAGTATAACCATTCCAAACACCCAAAATCTCTCATTTAAATATGTCTGGTTGCGGCTGGAGTAATTTACATAATGACTCTTAGTTTAGCATCCGCAAAGTGTGAAATGATAGCGCGTGGAAATACTTTGGCTGCACCTGCAAAATAACACCCCTTATTTGGGATCTTAGTAAATCGACCCCTATGTGTCAATAAATATTGGTACATTACATTTTGTTATTCGCTTTTCTCTTTTTGGGGACGTTCCCCTTCTCTGTTATGCATTATACAAGTGATTTTCCATTTCTAACAGGTTTACTAACAGCACAGTTTGAGAGAGGTTTACAATCAGCACAACTTGAGAGGTTTACTAACCCAATTTGAGAGAGGTTTACTAACACAGTTTGTGAGCAGTTTACTAGCAGCACAGTTTGAGAGAGGTTTACTAACACAGTTTGTGAGAGGTTTACTAGCAGCACAGTTTGTGAGAGGTTTACTAGCAGCACAGTTTGTGAGAGGTTTACTAGCAGCACAGTTTGAGAGAGGTTTACAAGCAGCACAGCTTGAGAGAGGTTTAAGAACAAAGTTTGAGAGAGGTTTACTAACAATTTGAGAAAGGTTGACTAGCAGCACAATTTGTGAAAGCACAACACGTAAAACCTCTGCTATGTTCTGTGCTGCAATAAGACCATCACTCTCCTTCCACACAGATCACCAAAACACTAATCGTGATCACATTTCGCAGCAAGCCAATCAGAGGGGTGATTTACACATGCTGCATTAAACGCACAGCACAGTGCTGTCACTCACAGTTGGACACGCCTCCCTGCAGAAGTACACCGCTACCACCTAAACTCCACCCATTTTTATGTTAAGGATCTCGTGACGTCACGAATCCCCGGAAACCAGCGTTTTGGTAAGCCTTCACAAAAGCTCATATAAAACTATTTTGACTAAATATGAGATTTTCGGACATAGACAGTTGTGTATGATTATAATCTATCCCAAAACATCGGTTTTCAACGGGAAAAGTTGTTTTTTGACTGCAGTATCACACTAATGTACTGTAGAAGAGTGGAACTTTAGTTGAACTTTCAATTGTTATTGGGGGCGCATTAAAGCGTTACACAAGCACTGTACTTCCATAAAGTAAAAAACAAATGAGTCTTCTTGGCTTTTTTCAGAGGAGAAGAAAAGGTAACGAAGAAATAGGCCAACAATTTAAATTGCATCTAAAAAGCGATTATGCAGAAAGAGGTTGTTTTTCCCCACATGGCAGATAACGTGAATGCATTAATATTAGCAAGCTAGCACAGCTAAACGTAAATTCTGGTTATCTTTACTCATCCTCTTTCTTATGGACAGGTTGTTCACACATAACACACTTGGAAGTTGGAACTATTAATATTATATTCCTTCACAAGGCGTGGAGAGCTTAATGATATAAATTATTAGAAATTAAGATTATTGGCTTGAACCATGATAAAAATAAAACTGTTGGAAGGCCCTCTACTAAACAAATATTTGCATCTGTTGCAAACTGTTGTGGTGTTTGTCAGTTTTGACTCTTGTTTGGGGCATTCATAGTATAGTATTGCCACTATTATTCAGTCCCTCCAGAATTTCGATGTCGCGATCGCAACTATTAACGCAAAATCAACGAAATTCCGCAAAAGTTGCAAGAACTTGCTTTTTTTTCCCCAATCATTGCAACTTTCCCCGTGAAAAATTGTCAAATCTTTGTGCTACGACCCCGGCTCGAAGGGGCCGCAACACAAATTATTTCAAACACAAATGGGCAACTTCAAAATGTTTTTATTAAAATATCTCCTCTGTTGTAGCGAGTCTCATCAGCTTCCCCATCATTACTGTAAAAATGGTTTCATAATAAAAGCGCATTTGTGGTCTCCGTGTTTAGCCTACATATAGGCTAGGCTACAGGTATCCCATGAGCACAAAGATAATTTCTCCACGTTAACTGATTTTCAGGTCCAAAAAAATAAGTTTCACATTTCAAGTTACAAATGAAACAAAACATTTTTGTTATATTGAGCCTTTTTTGTATGGTTACGCAGAAAACAAGCTCCACAATATTTCCAGTTGTGTTATACAGTAGCTATTGAAAACTTTACCCCCCCCCCACACTTTGTCACTTTTATCACTTTATGTTACTGGAGCCTCCTGGCTGAAGCTTTTCACCCAGTTGTCTACACAGTATGAAACTGGTGTGACAATAAACATCTTGAATCTATTCTCTTTGTGTTTTGTCGTAAAATGAGGCCACATGCAATGCAAGGCCACAGGTCATTTGGCCATGCTTGTCATTTAATGATAATCACCTGAAATTTGATTACAGTCACCTGTTGTTTGCCACCAAGATGTAGCCTGCGATCATATACTATGAATTGCTTAGTAATACAGTCAGCCTTGAGATTATAATGTAATGTCTTGTCAGTCTTTAACAGTTTAAAATAATTGTTATAGTTTACTCAAATTAAAAACATATGAATTTAAAGGGAAGCAATGTCAAAATATGTTTTTTTTCATTAGGTAGAGTATGTTGTCTTAATGTTTAAGTTTATTTAATGGTTTTCGGGTAGCACAAACGGCACAGCCAGTGGCAGTGCAGATGAGTTGCAGCCAGCAGAGCCAGGATTAGTTATGGAAAAAGGTAACGTGTGTGTGTGTGTGTGTGTGTGTGTGTGTGTGTGTGGTGTGTGTGTGTGTGTGTGTGTGTGTGTGTGTGTGTGTGTGTGTGTGTGTGTGTGTGTGTGTGTGTGTGTGTGTGTGTGTGTGTGTGTGTGTGAAAAGTGATTTTGATGAGATGAACATTTTAAATTATGGCCTTATAATCACTATTGTTGATACCAAAACACTAGTGTTCATATCTGTATCATGGAAAGGAATTAGAAATTTGCAATGAGGCAGACCAACAGTATGTTGTACCTTACAAAAATGACTCACTGGGTCATCCTATTTTTATGTTAGAGATGGAAAAAGTCGATCAACAAGAGAGGACATAAATAGAAAATAGAAAAGACAGAAATAGAGGAAACACCAGAATGCCCTCCGAGGAAAGACCCAGATGTATTGGGCTAAGCCCTGGATGTTTTCAGGTACTAGAAACGCCTCTGAGCATAGTTATGATCATTTCATCTGTAACTCCCGGCAGAAACTAAGAGACATCCAGTGAAACAGTTTGTAATAAACCGCCAGCTCATTCAGTGTAATAGTAGACTATACCCTACACAAAAAAACCCCCCATAAAAACGGCAACATTGCTGCCAGTCTTTTCACTACACTACAGTATAACCATTCCAAACACCCAAAATCTCTCATTTAAATATGTCTGGTGAGGCTGGAGTAATTTACATAATGACTCTTAGTTTAGCATCTGCAAAGTGTGAAATGATAACGCGTGCAAATACTTTGGCTGCGCCTGCAAAATAACACCCCTTATTTGGGATCTTAGTAAATCGACCCCTATGTGTCAATAAATATTGGTACATTACATTTTGTTATTCGCTTTTCTCTTTTTGGGGACGTTCCCCTTCTCTGTTATGCATTATACAAGTGATTTTCCATTTCTAACAGGTTTACTAACAGCACAGTTTGAGAGAGGTTTACAATCAGCACAACTTGAGAGGTTTACCAACCCAATTTGAGAGAGGTTTACTAACACAGTTTGTGAGCAGTTTACTAGCAGCACAGTTTGAGAGAGGTTTACTAACACAGTTTGTGAGAGGTTTACTAGCAGCACAGTTTGTGAGAGGTTTACTAGCAGCACAGTTTGTGAGAGGTTTACTAGCAGCACAGTTTGAGAGAGGTTTACAAGCAGCACAGCTTGAGAGAGGTTTAAGAACAAAGTTTGAGAGAGGTTTACTAACAATTTGAGAAAGGTTGACTAGCAGCACAATTTGTGAAAGCACAACACGTAAAACCTCTGCTATGTTCTGTGCTGCAATAGACCATCACTCTCCTTCCACACAGATCACCAAAACGCTGATCGTGATCACATTTCGCAGCAAGCCAATCAGAGGGGGGATTTACACATGCTGCATTAAACGCACAGCACAGTGCTGTCCACTCACAGTTGGGACACGCCTCCCTGCAGAAGTACACCGCTTAATTACAGATGTGACTCCATAGTGGTGAGGGGGGGCTGGTACAGACTGGGTTCTTTAAGGGGAGAGGTCAGTGAGGGGGGCATATCGGGGGGGGGGGGGGGGGGGTGGTACAATACAGGATTCTGTGGAGAATTCCTGCGCTCAGATAATGGACACTCTTTGTGACAGGCCATTGAGCAGGGGAGCGAGGGGAGCAGTGGGGGAGGTTGGGGGGGCGAGGACTCTAAGAGACTTTGTCTGCCCTCCAACCGTCAGTGCAGAGCGAGCTGGAGAGAGGAGGAGGGAGAGAAAGAAAGACTGAGTGAGAGCAGGAGGAGAGGAACAGAGGAGATCCTGGCTGTGGCTGGTACAGAGGGGACAGTGTAGGGACTGGGGGGGGGGAGGGCACCGAGGGTGGGGGGGCTGGCTGTAGGGGGAGGGGGAGAATCTGAGCATCAGTGAGTGTTTTCTTCCAACCTGCTTTAGCTATGGTAGTACAAACGTACGTACACACACACACACGCACACACACACATAGGTGCACACACACACAAACACACACACACTGGGCCAACTCTGAAAAGCAGTGGAAATAACACCCTTAGTGATTGCACATGAACCAGTTGTGTGTGTGTGTGTGTCTGTGCATGCATGTGTGTGTGTAAGCGTGTGTACTGGCTGTGTGTGTGTGTTTTTGTGCGCGCGTGTGTGTGTGCGTGCGCACATGTGTGTGCGTACTGACTGTGTGTGTTGGGCTGGGCCTCCCTCAAGTGCACAGTGCGTAGGGGTCAAAGTTCATGCACCACAAACAGCCCTGTTGTTCCAGAGAGCCAGGAAACCATGGAGACAGGGCAGCAGGGTTTATATGGCCTTACGTGAGCAACGTGTCTGTGCTAAAGGGAAGAAGCGCTGGAGCTCGACCTAAATAACATCACCTTGAACCTGAATAGCAAAGAGCTCAAAGCTCATAGAGCACAGGTATCCTTCGCACATGCAGCCAAGAAGAAGTCGCCATCGGCAATGATCAAAGACAACAGCAACTGCTGTTGACTGCAGTTACAGCTTTGAATCTTCACTTCAAAAAGGTATGCAAATATGTGCACAGTAATGAACAATATACACTGCCTGGCCAAAAAAAACGTCGCTGTTGCACACGTCATGCATAGTGCCCACTGTACAAGCCTCTGGAGGCAGTGTTATGATCTGGGGTTGCTTCAATTGGTCAGGTATAGGCTCAGCAACGTTATGCAGCAATAAAATGAAGTCAGCTGAGTACCTGAATGTACTGAATGACCAGGTTATCCCATCAATGGGCATATTCCAGGATGACAATGCCAAGATTCATCGGGCTCAAATTGTGAAAGAGTGGTTCAGGGAGCATGATGAATCATTTTCACACATGAATTGGCCACCAGAGTCATTACATTACATTACAATCATTTGGCAGATGCTTTTATCCAAAGCGATGTACAATAAGTGACCTTAACCCTGACCTAAAGTCCTGACCTTAACCCCATTGAAAGTCTTTGGGATGTGCTGGAGAAGACTTTATGGAGTGGTTCGACTCTCTTGTCATCAATACAAGATCTCGGCCAAAAATGAATGCAACTTTGGACAGAAATAAATGTTGTGACATTGCATAAGGTTGATGAAACAATGCCACGACGAATGGGCGCCGTAATCAAAGCTAAAGGCGGTCCAACGAAAAAAAACAAAGCAAAGCCACAACACATTTTCCAATATTCAAACACCACAAACACCAAATGACTGACTAGGCAAGCAGCTATCAAGTAGACTGCTATGCATATGACACGTCTGGCTAGTATGGAGCCATTTTTGTGCATACTGTACACAACTCTTCTTGTAGGCTGTATACTAAATAGAATTGTACAAATTGTTTACAGCTGTTCCCCGCCAACTGCAAGGGCTAGGTTCCTGAAAACCGCAGTGATTGGCAAACCCACAGCAGACAAGACTATTGGCTTATGGGTAATAGGGGGTTAAGTTCCACGGCGGTTAACACAACTAAAGCCTCATCTACTCAGCACGATTAGCGGGGCAAGGGGCGGCGCGTACCACGTCCATCAGTGGAGTGTACTCCAAGTAATGGCAGGGGATAAAGTGGTCTATCCCAGGTGTGAATGCCGGGTAGTTTTGGCTTTCTCCCCGGCACGGCAAAGAGTGTCTACCATGTTCCAGGGACTGGCTCACAAGCCCCGGGGTTTAAAGGAGGTATTGCAAGTGTAATAAAATGATGCCAAAAAGCAACTGAACATGGAATAGTCAATGATGGATAGGGGATACAGATTTATTTGATTTATTTACTTACCAAAAATAATTTTATTTATTTATTTAGCTCCCCTGGGATGATAATCCAGAATAGGGTATTTGTCGCTATCCATTCACTTCTATAGGGCAGCTAAAACTGTCTCAAAATGACACTTCTAGCACGTATATGAACACGAACGAAGTGGATTCTGTCAATACAAACAATAACCAGTTACAATAACTCTTACAAATACCCTATTCTGGATTATCACAGAGGGGAGCACAGAACAACGAATGAACATATTTCGCCACCATTTGGACTCTCATTTGGATATCATGGCCAGGTAAATACACAACCCAAGCCTCATGCAAGATCTTTCATCAGTTTTTCCTTAAACTTATTAACACAATACAGGTTTGGCTCTTTGCTGTCTTCATTATCTACCAATTGGTTAGTTTCAGTGGCATGTCCAAACTTTGACCAATTAGGAGCCTCTTTATTCACCTCTTTCATCTTTATCTTGATCAGTTTTGCATTTGCTAAAGTGCCAAAGTCACGTGATTCCACTCCATGAAAAAGTTCATATAAAAACAAGAATATTTGATATTTGATGATGAGAACAGGCCATTCAGCCCATTAGGGCCCTGTTTAGTATCTATCACGAGCGCAGTATGGACGGCTAGGCATATGTGCTTACAATTCTATAACGGTGGACCACACTACATTTTCAAGAAAGCGGTGTATATACAGGATAACCCCAGTTAAATCGCCTGGGCCACTTTTAAACACATGAGTTAGTAAGAAAAGCGAAGGTTGGAGGCTCGAGGGTAGACATTGGGATGTGGGGGCAATCACTCTGCATTTACCATCGTCCTTCACTTTGACCACACTGCAGATGTTATCCTTTCAATTTTGACAAGATGGCAGCCTACATAACGCCACTCTACTGGGGTACCATGCGCCATTCATCTCTTATTGAAATCTAGAGATGAGGTCGGACGTGGCTGTTATTTGAAAAAAATCAGAATAAATATGCTTTGATGTGAATTGCATCATTATATCATTACAAGTGCATCCCTCGTTCCCTTCCCTACCAGTGGAGATGGAGAACAGCACATATTTTAAATAAACAGCTAAAATACTGAAGAATAATATTGTCCTGGGAGAAAATAAATAACATAAAATCCTCAGAAAAAGGCAGTATCTCCGTCAGGCTTGAGGGCATTTGGTGATTTTTGGTGATCAAACAGCATAGCTTAAACGTGAAGGGGAGAAGAGCCCCACTTTTTTAAAGTCACTCTGGACTGCTAAGTGATTGTAATGTAATGTCATTTGACCACCACAGTTAGTGAGCTGGAAATATACGAAGTTGAATTGAAACTTCACTGCAAAAACCAAATCTTAACAAGAATTTCAATCTTATATTTAGACTTTAGAATTTCATTTATGTTACTTTTTTGCTAAATAAGACAAACTATCTGCCAGTGGGGTGAGATAGTTTCACTCATTTCAAAATCTGCCAGTGGGGTAACATAATTTCACTTGTCAAGCAAAAAGTAACTTAAAACAAGCTCATATTGAGAAAAAAAAGAAGATTTTAAGTCTCATTACAAGACACTGAAACACTTGTTAAGACGGACATTTTGTTGCAGCGTTTAAACTGTTGATCAGCCTTTTTGATTTGGCTGTGTTCGTTCACAGTGTTTTCAACCAGGGCCTTTGGACAACACAGGCCGACCCAGCCAAAGTAAGCACAGCTTTAAAACGGCACATTCTGACGGCTGATGAAAATGCACAGATTTTGTGAATTAAGCTTTCCACAAGCCATTACTGCTTATCGACTTATCTCTTCAAGATAAAACATTTATCTAAATGATGATTCAACTGGTTTCATTAAATCGGACTGGTCATTTTAATTATCTGAAGTGACTAAATATGGCCTAATGCTACTGTGAGAATGAAAGATGGTTTAATTAGGTCTACCTCTTGCTCATACAACAGTGTGAGGAATTTCATTATCTTACTGTCAACTTGCATTAGCTGCCTTTGCCTTCTTTGATATCTTAATTGCATAGTAAGTACTAGACATGTAAAAATGCTCATAAACAAGCACCATGCTTACCGGCACCAGGACCATGTGTAAATGAAGCACGTTGAGCCAGATATGAGGGTGATGGTGTCATTATATAGTTTGTCGCATTACAGGACAATGTGTTATAGGTGTGCATTGTAGCGTCCTAACACATTTGGAAATACCCATAATCAAACGGGTCTCCAGCACCCCTCCCCCTCAGGTCCACACTCTCACCTTGGGCGGCATAACGGCTACCTCACCTGTATCAGCACTGAACAGTTAGTCAAAGCAACAGTTTTGTGTGAGAGCAAGCAGTGTGGTTTCTTATCCATGGTTTACATGTGCTAACAAGATATAGCTATAGCTAACATGAGCCAAAAAATACATTGGCCGTTACTGCAATCATACTCATCTATAGGGGTGGCAACATGACCAGGTTCCCAGACAATCAGGGAAGAATACACTAAGAATTTATATTTCAGAATATGCTTACAGCAAGTACTACGCATCTGACATTGGCAGAAAGCAGTTTAAACGATATATGCGAGCCTGTCAAAATTTGGAAATGCCAAGATAGTTTAAGATGCCCATTTGCCACTTTTGTTTGCTTGTTTTTGTCCAAAAAAGTGAACACAAGATTCTGAATGCTATGACAAATCTTTTTTTTTTTTTACGAATTAAATTTTTTTAACAAAACACGCTAACTGCCATGTCAACTCATTCCTCGTATGAAAAGCTGCCTTTTCAAACAAACATTAGTGTCAACTTCTTCAGACCTAGCAAACTTAAAATCCCACATACACACGCAGCACAGACCTCAAATTTGTGAGATTCACACATCTCACCCTTACACAGCTAAGCTGACCTTTTAGTGGTGGAGGCGGTGTAAGTGGTATATCTTCAAATGGAAATTGAAAAAATTATTTTTTTTTTTTAACCAAAATGTGTTTAACCATTTTTCACACTTGTGGCTCAGATTGTGATCTCTGCAGTGTGACACCTCTATTCTAACTACACTGTGAAAACTAACGGCCTGAGGGACGCTGAAGGGGCAAATACCACTTACAGCTAGACATGGATTCTAATACTATCCTATACTAATACAATGTGCTGATTGGTCAATATAATTTTTTTCCAACCTGAATACCTCAAAGCAGCTTGCACACTACACACAGGTACCCTTTACACATGCAGCCAGGAACAAGAATTGAAAAATAACAAGAACTGCCAGTCACTGCTGCAGCGTCAAATTATATCAAGTAAAAGTGATGACATCAGAGCCAGCACCGATATCAGCGCAGTCAAAGTCGGAGGTGGTACTGCGGTCAACCCGGTCCTGGGAGTTACAGCGTAGTCAAACACATTCTCTCTGCTCTCTGACTCTTCATTGGTCGGGCCCAAGCGTCCCCCGGAAAAAGCACTCGCATTCTGAATGACACTGGGCCTCGCAGAGATCATGTGACCTCTATAACTTTACAGCCATTGGTTAATGGTTAACGTATCCGTACAGGGTCACTGAGTCTTGTTGGGCTAAAGGAGCTATAATAACACCAAAGGGGCCCATAAATCATCGAAAACTTCCTCCACTGCAATCAGCTCGGGGTCACACACACGGCACTCCTCAAACAGCTCTCTGCGTGTCATAGATGTGCAGATATCCCTCTAGATGAGGGATATAAAGGGCGTCAGCACATTTCACTGGAAGGGTGTGCAGCGCTGACCACACTACAGTGAGATCAGCACTGAGGACCAAGGTCAGCTCAGCTAATACACAAGCGCAAATCAGAATAAACCAATAAAAACAAACAAAAGATTCCTTTGGTGAATATTGTGGTCAGTGAAACCAAAAAACAAAGCAAGCCTCAATGCCTTAGGTCCTAAAACGTTATGACACACTGGCTAGTGACAGACTGATCTCCTTGCTATCAGAGACACAAAGCAGAGACAGATCCTGACCACAACCTGGCCATTAAGGCCAGGCCCATATAAGGTCCAGGCTGCCATAAAAGGAAAAGCAGTTTGGTTGCTATGAGACAGGTAGGAAACAATCTCCAACACTGAAAAACTGCTAACAAAGATAAAAAAAATTTAATAATACAAACATCCCTTTCCTAATTCCATATGTTAAGTCAAATATATTTTTAAGGCAGTATATACCATGTACCATGAGCGGTTCCTGCGCCTGCATCAGATTTTCTGTACCCGAGTATGATTCAATTCCCTGTGTACTGCTGAAAATTTGCCGCTACACAAACCCGTCGGCCGGCGGTAGGAAGGAGGTCGCCACGTCTTCTCCAAGGCGCGACTCCTCGTGCCCCTGACGGTGATTCCAGCACTACACGGAGCCGGTACGTTTGCGACGAATCTCCCCACCGAGACCCACCCAGTTTGCCCGCTCCCCTCAAGGCACCGGCTTATACTCGAACTGGCAGGACCCCGGCGTGAACCCAGGGCCCTCGGTGTGCAACTGCATTGACTCAAAGGCCCATGCTTTTACCCCTGCGCCGCCCGCAGCACCTAATATGTGCATTTCTAATTGCGTATTTTTGTAACAATATATATTGTATGCAATAACACATATTGTACGTTATGTAACTGCTTTGGCAACACAGGAGGGCACTTTGAGTGCATTTGATATTGATAAGATCAGTGGTTTGCATTGTCGGGTAAACGTTTACGTAAAAACAACAGAACCTGAGTCTTCCCACACAAGCGCTATTTGAATGGGTTCAAATTCACCTTTTCACACGTAGTCCTCTTTCTCACAGTAAGCCTGGAACACCCTTGTTAACAAAGCTTAGAGTTTCGGCGCTACAGGAGTGCTCACCACAGCCAAAGACACACAGCACAGGACTGGCCAACCATGTGTAGCCAATCAAACAAATCCCACCATGCATTGCATTCTAACAGTAAACAAACAGATTATACAGAGAGAGAGAGATAGATTTAAACAGCAGTTTACTGCTGAAAGCTTATGTGACGAAGAGAACGGTAACTGATCTCATGTGATGGCTTGACTTGAGGCGAAGGTGATATTCAAAAAAGTTGCTAGTGGGGAACGTGTAAAAATGAAGAGCGGATGGGAGTCACATGATCACTGCTCTTTAGGCCAAATGCACCGTGATGTAAAGACAGGTATTCTTAAGAAACAGTCAATCCCAATCAGTTACCGCCATGATTTCTATAATCAGGCATATCAGATGGTAGTAAATATTTACCAACATTACCATCCCCCATAAGCACAGGTTAAATGGACAGTCCTCACCACTCACCCTTTCAAATTCAAATTCAAATGACTTTCACTGGCGTAGTAAATACAAACACACACATTGTGTTGGAAATGTCAAAGATTCCTTCTGCCTGACAAAGGCAGATCTATTTGAACACGTTGCAAGAGGCCGCCGTTCCCGAACCATTCTGCAATTTGAGCTCGGTTTTCCACTTGTTTTCAACCTAAACACCAATAAAATGTAATCAGTGTTGCTGTAAGAAATACGGTTCTACTTTCTACTCAGTTTCAACTTCTGTTCTTTCTATGCCAAGGAAGGGGATTCATGAAAAGGTACACAATAAATAGGTACACAATAAATAAATTGTAAAAACAGATCAGTATAACAATGGTATTAATACCAACAATATTAACAACAATGGCGGTAAGAGCAGTGGGAGATCCAAAGACTTTCCTCAGTCTTTGGATCTCCCACTGCTTCCGTGGACTGAAACGTTTGCTCTCTCAACTTGCACCTTGCAGTCGTCAATTTATTTCTGCACTTTGGCTACTGCAATTTTCAAAAAAGATTGTAAATTATATTTTTTTCTAAAAATGGACTTTCTAGTCAGTTTTCTTAAACGGTTAGTTCGGAATTTTGTCTCAATTACGACTTACCCATGATGTAGTTGATTGATGGAAACCATTTTCAGATAATTCCATGCTGTCCCTTCTTTTGGACATACACACATTGCTAATGCTAGCGCAACTCGTAGGAAAGTAGTAGCATTCACTACCAAACGCACTTAAACACTCCAAGGTGCACCCAAAGCAAATAAAATACGACGACAGTCTATCGGGGTTATTTTCAGTGATTATACCAACATTTTTCAAGTCAAACTATCGTTGAATCCTTTACTTTGCTCACCTAAATTCTCTGTGGAAGTATGGCGTTAGTTTAGTAGGTAACGTAAAGTAGCCTAGAGCTCTGCCGTCCAAAAACATTGCGTGTGTGAAAGAATCAGACTCGTAGTATTGTTAGCTAACGTTCAGGTAAGATGGTATTTCGGTGTGTATTTCAAGGTTGTTCAAATCATGCAAAAAAATGGGTACCACAAAGTTTTCACCGATTTCCAGTGAAGATCAACAAAGAAAACAGCTGTGGCTTCTTGCTGCTCGCATGGATGGTCACCAATTGAGACTCTAAAAAAGTTTGTAGTGACCATTTCACGGAGGATGACTATGTGAAAATCAAAAAAGGACGAGCGGACACCCTCTACTGAAGGAGACTGCTGTGCCATCACCTGTTTTTCTTCATGCACCAAAAACAACTGACGAGCAGGTAACTAATAAATGATTGCATGCGTGATCTATCTAGCTAGCTAGTTGCCACGATTGGGAAGTCATGGAAGTGGTCAAACTTTTCCTGCAAATTGGTAGCCAGTGTGCTTGCTTGTATATGCTGTGTTATTCTGTAGCATGTTTGTGTTTAGCTGACTTGTTGTCTACCAAATATGTAACTTTAGGGCAAAACAGCAAACTGTGGAGTACAGCAGATAGCCTACAGGCAGATACCCTGGCTAATCTACAGCTAGCTCCGCTGCCGTACTTCCACTGAGAATTTAGGTGTGAGCACAAAGTAAAGGATTCAACGATAGTTTGACTTGAAAAATTATGGTATAATCATTGAAATAACCCCGATAGACTGTCGTCGTATTTTATTTGCTTTGGGTGCACCTTGGAATTGTTTAAGTGCGTTGGTAGTGGATGCTACTACTTTCCTACGGGTTGCGCTAGCATTAGCAATGTGTGTATGTCCAAAAGAAGGGACAGCATGGAATTATCTGAAAATGGTTTCCATCAATCAACTACATCATGGGTAAGTCGTAATTGAGACATTATGTCCAAAATTCTGAACTAACCCTTTAAATCCCAGTGTGCGAATTCCACCCATGCGTCTACAAAAACAATACAAATGTCCTTTCATTTGTGTAATGCTGCTCTGTCTCTCTCGTTTCAATCTACGGCTTATTGGCATGAAACACCTATAAAATAAATATTGAGTAAAGTAAATGTAGAGTAAATATTGACTGAGTGTTAAACTGTAAACATTTTAATCAGCCCCATTAATCTCTTCACGGGATTGTCCTCAGCCCAAATGCCGATGTCTTTAGCTACCAATTTACAGTTGGCCTTGTTTTATTCTTTGTTTCAGACTTACTCTGTGATTGGTGAAGAGCTCCTTCTCTGGTTTGGATGTGAAAAGTGGTGATGTCAAACATCCTATCTCTGGTGTGTTATCCCTGTCATGCGTGTACTTCTGCTGTTTCCGTTTTGTATGGGAGGCAGAAAAAGACGCGCACAGCGACGGCCGCTTGGTACCCCGCGACGCGACACAACCGGGAGATGAAACGTGCATTTCCCCATGTGCCGGAGATGATTCGTGCCCCTGGGGCAGCAGTGGAGAACAGCGCTTCACTACGAGCTTCTATGATTCTGCGTGCGCAAGCAGGGCTGTAGGGAATGTGGCCACTGTGTCCAACCCCACCACTCTAACAAAGCACCAAACAAACGAGCCCTCAGCGTTCACACCCTCTACTCTTACATTCCCCTGTGCATCTCTATATAATCACACTCCTTCAGGACACAAACCCCTATTAAGAAAGGCTACTGCAAAACAAATTGCTAAGCAAATGATACCATACACAAACAAACCTCTAACCAAACAGCTCAGAGAAAACCTCACATGGGGAGAAAACTCCTGAGAAAGGCCTAGGATCCCCAAAGGAGACAGTTCATACCCTAACACTGGACACAGTCATCCACTGTAGTGGATGACTGAAGAATACTTTCAATCATGAAGAAAAACCCATTTTCAACTGTCGAAAAGATCATGAACCACTCTCCAGTAATAGACTGTGTCAAAGACTACCATGAAGAGAAGACTACACCAACATAAACCGCAGAGGGTTCACCACAAGATGCAAACCACTGGTAGGCCTCAGGAACAGAACGGCCATGTTAGAGTTTGCTAAAATGGGACAGATGAGATGATATTAACCTGTACCAAAGTGATGGGAAGAGGAAAGTGTGGAGAAGGAAAGGAACTGCTCATGATCCAAAGCACCCCTCATCTTTGAAACATGGTGGCTTGGCATTCTGGCTTGGGCATGTGACTGCCAATGAACTGGCTCACTTGTCTTCGTTGATGATGCGATTGCTGACAGCAGCAGCAGGATGAATTCTGAAGTGTACAGAATCTGCTGAGATCCAACCAAATTCCTCAAAACTCATGGGACGGCGTTTTACCTTGCAGCAAAACAATGACCCCAAACATACTGCTAAACTAAAAAACCAAGGAGTTTTCAGGGTCAAAAAGTAGAATGTTCATGAAGTCAATCACCCATCGTTAAACTAAATGAACATGTGTTTTTCACTTTCAGAAGGCAAAAACGCTCAATAAACAAACAGAAACCGAAGATGGCTACAGTACAGGTCTGCCAGAGCATTAGCAGGGAACATACCAGCATCTGTTCTATAGGTTGTAGACTTCAGGCAGTCATTGAATGCAAAGGATTTGCAACCAAGTACTAAATATGATGACTTTATTTCAGATTATATTAATTTGTCACAAAAGACATTTCTACCCTACACTGGACACACAATACAATACACACATTATACTACACTACATACAATACACACGCTAACTTCATACGCACTACACTACAGAACAGATAGTACACATAAATACACATACACTCACATGCACACTACAATACACACTATACTGGACATACTATAGTACATATATTACAGTAAACAGGCTAACTACATACTCACTACAATATACTACAGGACAGACAGACAGACAGACACAGACGCACGCACGCACGCACGCACGCACGCACACGCACACACACACACACACACACACACACACACACACACACACACACACACACCCACACACACACACATATCGGGAGAGATAAGGATTGAGAGCTTCCCAGCCCTCACAAACACAGAGACAGGTTCAAAGGTGTTGTACAGATACGAGTGAACATACATGACAGAACAATGTCCCGCCGTTCACTCACGGCCACAAATTCACAGCCACGGGCTCCACTCCCTCTCGTACAAAGCACGCAGCCTTTTCCACAAAAAGTATTCACAAACATGCCAATGCTCTTTGTCACATGTAGCATTTGACTAGAGGGCCCTATTTTTGCAGTCAAGGTGTAACTGTCAAACTCTAGCGGTTACAGCGGGTGGCGGATTAAGGCGTGCCCAACTCGATTTTCGGTAATTTCGTGACTAGAGACTTGTAGGACAGTTGTAAAAGAGGTTTGGTTTCACTATGGCCAATCAGACCACTAGAAAGGGATTTATTTCCACTATTTGCCACTGCATCAACACCATCGCAACTGGCAGTTCTGTCATGTCTGATATACTTGTCCGCGAGATGCGAAGACACCACGTGTGCATTTATGGCCCCAGGCAAATATAGTAGTCAAAATAGCCTGTGCACTAGAGGAGGAAAATACAGTGAACGTCAGTTATGTAGTCTGTGTATTTTAATCTTCACTGGATATAAACC
Organism: Synaphobranchus kaupii; assembly: GCA_029718625.1. NCBI lineage: Eukaryota > Metazoa > Chordata > Actinopteri > Anguilliformes > Synaphobranchidae > Synaphobranchus > Synaphobranchus kaupii. The sequence goes on along the minus strand of CM056388.1, from coordinate 21,646,552 downwards.
TAATGTATTGCTTTATTATTATTAATTTTTAATTATAATTTGCAGTACCAAAATGTATTTATAGACTGTACTTTTGGAGTTTACCAGACTGTTTATTCTCTATCCACTTCTACTACATTTCATTCGTTCTGCAGCCAACAGGTCAATCCCAGTCAACCCGTAAGAAACCTGAAGTAGCACACGCAATTATGCCTCATCAATAAGCTTGATGCCAAAAAGGTAAGCATTAGACTAAAAGTAAACACTTTCCATGATAAGAAATCTAGAATATACTATAAAATACAAGTATGCTTCAGCACTATTGCCGTAGATTATGCGATCAGTCTGTATTATTGCAAAAGGAGTGCAGAGCTAATTAGTAGCACTCACCAAGCATGGTCACAGAGTAGATGCGCCCAAATATAAAAAATAACAAACAAAAAAATACACAAATAGATTATTATTGTAGATGCTTATTCACGCATTAAAAAGTATAAGTAACACGTTTTGACTGTGAAGGTCTTCTTCTACAGGAATTTACAGCGAGGATGGTTGCTCAGTTTCCTGAAGATTGCCTCCCTATTTTGTGTGTTTAGATGCATCTGGGTATTATTTATTTGTGATTTTTTCTGTCATTCACATTTGAGTGTATCAACTGTATAACCGTGCTAGCCAGGGGCCCAGTTCTGATGACACCCGTTCCAGCAGAGCCAGATCCTGCATTAATCCTGCTTCTGTGAGAGACAGCAGCGAACACCCTAAGGCAGAGAGGAGCTTGAAATCACTTAAAAATAGGGATGTGTACTGAAGGTGTGGTGATCAACTGGACAAATCTCTCACAAATCGCACTCTGCCCTGATTGGTCTAATTTTGACAAGTTCTGATGGGGACACATGTACTTCAGGGGGAAAGCCACATCACCCAATGAATTACAATTAAACTTTCCTTACCACTGCCTCAGTGATTGCATTTGGTCTTTTAATAACCAGTAAAACCACAATGAGCCAACCTACATGCACAACACAGTTAATAAACAGACTTCAATCTGGTCCATGACTCAAAAAGCTAAATAAATGAATGAAGATGGGTTTGAAGTAGGAGGCAAGCAAGCATCTACCACAGTGATTTCGTTTCACTTCATTTCTTTGTAAAATGTTGTATCTAAAGTTTCCTCCCTATGCAGTTTTGTCCCCGTTGGCGAAACCCTTGTTTGATATATTTTTGTACAGTATATTATTGGTCATATACAGTGAAATGCAAAAGTATTGGACAGTGACACAATTTTGTTTGTTTTGGCTCTGTACGCCAACACATTGGATTTGAAATAAAAACAATGAATATGATATGAGGTTAATGTGCAGACTGTCAACTTTATTTTGAAGGTATTTACGTACATCCATATTGGTTGATATCTATAGGAATTACAGCCCTTTTTACACATAGACCTCCCATTTTAGGGGAGCAAAGTAATGGGACAATTGGCTGCTCAGCTGTTTTTTGGCCAGCTGTGTGTCTTTGCATCATTCGTTCATGCACAAGAAAGCTAACAAAAGGTCTAGAGTTGATTTTAGGCGCATAATTTTCATTTGGAGACAAAATAAGTGCCAATGCCAGTAAAGCAGGCCATCAGAATAAATCGATCATAGACATAACCAAAACATTGTGTATAAGCATAGCCAAAACGTTGTGTATGTCAAAATCAACTGTTTGATATATTGTTAGGAAGCAAGAAACGCACAGGTGAGCTCAGTTTCTATGGAAATGAGTAAGTTGCACTCGGCCGGTTATGATAATGCATTGCTGTTGAGCTCAAATAATGAAGTGGGAGACACAAGGAGCTGGGAAAACAGGCGAGCCAAGCCCCCCCCCCCCCCCCTCCTCCACAGCTGAAGCCTAACTCGGTCTGGCAACCCAGCAGTTTGAATAGAAAACGCAGCATACATTATGAACCTGGTAGACCACGGAGACCACTGTAGTGGATGACTGAAGAATACTTTCAATCATGAAGAAAACCCATTTTCAACTGTCGAAAAGATCATGAACACTCTCCAGTATAGATGTGTCAAAGACTACCATGAAGAGAAAGACTACACCAACATAACCGCAGAGGGTTCACCGCAAGATGCAAACCACTGGTAGGCCTCAGGAACAGAACGGCCATGTTAGAGTTTGCTAAAATGGGACAGATGAGATGATATTAACCTGTACCAAAGTGATGGGAAGAGGAAAGTGTGGAGAAGGAAAGGAACTGCTCATGATCCAAAGCACCCCTCATCTTTGAAACATGGTGGCTTGGCATTCTGGCTTGGGCATGTGACTGCCAATGAACTGGCTCACTTGTCTTCGTTGATGATGCGATTGCTGACAGCAGCAGCAGGATGAATTCTGAAGTGTACAGAATCTGCTGAGATCCAACCAAATTCCTCAAAACTCATGGGACGGCACTTTACCTTGCAGCAAAACAATGACCCCAAACATACTGCTAAACTAAAGAAACCAAGGAGTTTTTCAGGGTCAAAAAGTAGAAATGTTCATGAAGTCAATCACCCATCGTTAAACTAAATGAACATGTGTTTTTCACTTTCAGAAGGCAAAACGCTCCATAAACAAACAAAAACCGAAGATGGCTACAGTGCAGAGCATTACCAGGGAACATACCCAGCATCTGTTCTATAGGTTGCAGACTTCAGGCAGTCATCGAATGCAAAGGATTTGCAACCAAGTACTAAATATGATTACTTTATTTCAGATTATATTAATTTGTCCCATTACTTTTTCTCTCCTGGGGAGCAAAATGTATAAAAAGGGCTGTAATTCCTAAACTTATCACCTGATATGGATGTAAATACCCTCAAATTAATGCAGACACTCATGATTCTGTCACAGTCCCAATACTTGTGGGGTCCAGTACACAAGACTGCGAAGTGAATTATGAGTTTAATTTACAGAGGAATATTACAGAAATCATACCTAGCAGCTAGTTTTAGAATGTTCTCTTCAGTGAATTCATGCATTAGTCCGAATATCTCCATATAGCAGGAGAAGGAATCCACAACTCGATGCAACATAGGGTCCTTCTAGTCTTATGTCTGTGTTCCCAAGCCTTTGCCCTTCTTTTTCCACAATACTGTTTCCTGGAAATCTTTATATAAACCTTACGTGAAAACCAGTTTCGCCCATGGTTTCCAGTTTCTAACATTGTCTGGGTATGTTTGCCGGCCAGGTGTGATTTGTTCACGTTCTCCGCTGTGCAATGTCAAAATCGCCACACAGTTACTCCAGAATACCCAGTATGCTCGGTTAACTGGAGGACACCATTTTCACTGTAGCCTAAGGCCTTTCCCACACTCGTCTAGGTGAACTGGTCAATTTAACATTTTAGTTCACCCGGAAATATAAACACCTCTCTTTCTCTCCGTCAGTTTCTGCCCTCCTTTTTTTCTCCCTCTGTTCTCCATCCCTCTCCCTCATCTTCTTTCTCAATCCCTCTCTTTCCTAACCGCTTATTTATTTTGAGTCACCAAGGGTAAAAGAAGAATGCGTAGCAGTTGAATGATTAACTCTAGGGTGCCCTGGGCTGTTAGCGAACAGAGGTATACGAGGCTCTCGATGAGCAGGATAGGGCCGGGACACAGAGAGAGAGGGAGAGGGACAGGGAGTCGCCGGGACACATGCATACCATCAGTGGGAAGCAGGGTGTGGGCGGGCCACCGAGACGGCCGATGCCAGGCACGGCCAATGAAAGAAATCTTTCTCTCTTTCTCTCCGTCTTTCAGCGACAGGCGACATTCTCAGCATTCCTCACCCGGGACACCCATCGGCCTATTCCTCTTCCCGTTCGAAGCACACGTTCGCTCCATCCGTTTATAAATAAAACACACAGTTTTATTCATATGACGACGGTGAGGAGACACAGGAGTTCAAGTCTGACCCCGCCCCGCCTCCGAACCCCAACCTCCAACCCCCTGCTGTAAAACAGGTCCTGCCTGTAACATGTGGAGAATAAAGCCCGTCACTGCAGCAACCCCAAGCAAACATTTAACGTGCTCAGATAACTACCCATTTACATTGCACAGAGCGGTACGGGGTATTGATCAGAACAAAGCCAGCTCCGTGCCACGACGAGGGGTCTGTTCCGGGTTTTAAAAAGCCACGTATTTACATTGAGGGTTTGTTTTCCTCAAGGATTGGATTTCTTGAGCCGTTGGCTCGGCAACAGACTTGCCCATTTTGATTCGGGCTTTCTTCTGAACACAGGTGAAAACGCGTACGCGAGCGGCGTCTAGTGTGAGCAAAATCACATTTTGTTGCGCTATTACAAACTGCGGAGAGCAGAAGCTTGGAGGCTTGAGAAACCGCCCCCGCCCTCCCCACGTCGAGACAGAAAAGCCGACAAGAATCGCTCGTCTCGTTTGAGCCAAGGAAAGGTCTACCCTGTCTCCTATGAGAATCACACGAAGCCACCCTATCTCCAAAGGCCCGGGCCACATGCCTAGTTCCCTGTCAGGCTCCAGGGGTGCACGTGACTGCTACAATAGCAAATAACAGCTTCTTCCGCCCCCCGCCCCCAACTTACGGCAGGGGACAGGACAAGTCTCGAGGTGACGTCATTCCTGCCGCCTGCGTACCCCTCCCTGGGGACCCTGCAACACCCTGATATAATTACACAGTCCTGGGGCTCATTAGAAGGACACAAGGGGCAGGCCGGCTGTGTTTATGATGGCTCTGAATCAATCGGATCCCGTATAACCGACCTCTCACCTTCGCGCACCAAAAACCCAGCCCACCCAGAGCCCACCCCCACAGCCTCGCCCCTAACAACTGACCCCACCCCCGGTGCGCGTGGGAGGCACCGCCGGGGCTCAGTCGCACCGCTGCGCGGAAGTGTGGACGTGGGGGGCGGAGCTGTCTGTCGACTCAGGGCACAACAGAGTGATTGTTGCCATGGCCAAAGCCAATAAACGCTAATCACCTCCATCACCGATCCGTCATTTTTTCCACATCGCCCCTCGGGGGAGTGGAGTCTCTGTGGGACCATTACCCTGGGGCCATCCGACTGCTGAGATCAGTGCGTCGCCTGAGTGTGCTGCTGCAGTGCGTTGCAGCAGTGTGTCCATTCCCAGCACCTTCTCCTTTGCCAAGTGAAATCCTTGACGAGGTTTGGATCTGACGGAATCGAAATTCCACTGCAGGCTGCCCGCGGAAATTCTTCTCCAAAGGTCAGCATCCCACCCTACAAGCAGCCCTGGACTTCTCTCAGAACGCACTCGGCATCATACACGCTCACTGGGTGCACATTCACACTCACACACACGCTCACTGGGTGCACATTCACACTCACACACACACTCACTGGGTGCACATTCACACTCACACACACGCTCACTGGGTGCACATTCACACTCTCACACACGCTCACTGGGTGCACATTCACACTCTCACACACGCTCACTGGGTGCACATTCACACTCTCACACACGCTCACTGGGTGCACATTCACACTCACACACACACTGGGTGCACATTCACACTCTCACACACGCTCACTGGGTGCACATTCACACTCACACACACGCTCACTGGGTGCACATTCACACTCACACACACACTGGGTGCACATTCACACTCACACACACACTGGGTGCACATTCACACTCTCACACACTCACACACGCTCACTGGGTGCACATTCACACTCACACACACACTGGGTGCACATTCACACTCACACACACGCTCACTGGGTGCACATTCACACTCTCACACACGCTCACTGGGTGCACATTCACACACACACACACACGCTCACTGGGTGCACATTCACACTCACACACACGCTCACTGGGTGCACATTCACACTCTCACACACACTGGGTGCACATTCACACTCTCACACACGCTCACTGGGTGCACATTCACACTCACACACACGCTCACTGGGTGCACATTCACACTCTCACACACACTGGGTGCACATTCACACTCTCACACACGCTCACTGGGTGCACATTCACACTCACACACACACTCACTGGGTGCACATTCACACTCACACACACGCTCACTGGGTGCACATTCACACTCACACACACGCTCACTGGGTGCACATTCACACTCACACACACACTCACTGGGTGCACATTCACACTCACACACACGCTCACTGGGTGCACATTCACACTCACACACACGCTCACTGGGTGCACATTCACACTCACACACACACTCACTGGGTGCACATTCACACTCACACACACGCTCACTGGGTGCACATTCACACTCACACACACGCTCACTGGGTGCACATTCACACTCACACACACACTCACTGGGTGCACATTCACACTCACACACACGCTCACTGGGTGCACATTCACACTCACACACACGCTCACTGGGTGCACATTCACACTCACACACACGCTCACTGGGTGCACATTCACACTCACACACACACTCACTGGGTGCACATTCACACTCACACACACGCTCACTGGGTGCACATTCACACTCACACACACGCTCACTGGGTGCACATTCACACTCTCACACACGCTCACTGGGTGCACATTCACACTCACACACACACTCACTGGGCGCACATTAACACACACACACACACACACACGCACATGTTCACTCAAACGCACACTCACTTGCATACCTGCTTACACACAGATACATATACTCACAAACAAGCCCACACAGACTTTAGGCTACATGCACTCACTCACACACACACACATACAGGCTACATGCGCTCACTCACACACACATACAGGCTACATGCGCTGCCATGGCAACTAGAGCCATGCAAATGGTTCATTTGCATTTTCATTGTGTCTCCACAGGTATACCTGACACCTGACCCCTGATCAATTCCAGGTACTGTAGATCAGAGGTCAGCTGCCCCTAACTCCTTCCCTCCACGGCAGTTGCCAGTAAAAATTCAGCACAGAGAGTGCATTCGAATGTCTGAGGCAGCTGGTGCATCCAAGCTGCGTAACGTCGAGGGGCAACGAGCTGGTAAACAGGAACGACCAACGGTAACCGCGGTAGGTTCAGTGAATACGGCACCGTCTGTACGTCCGTATGACTGTCCGGTGCCTCAATAATTTCCCTGGAATTTCTTTTATCTTTTTCGATCCATATCAAAATAACTGGTTGTTTCGAGTTAATCCTACCTAAGCTGACAGCAATTAAATGACATGTACTTGAGTATTTGAGCGAAGCTGAACAATAACGGGTATGCTGCTTGAAACGTGCGTCTCGTTTCAGGGAATCACAGGATACATGCTGGGAGCAGCAGGTGGTAGCTACAGGCTACGTCAGTACTTTAATAAACGATTCTTTCCGGACCGCATGATGCCGAACAACGTCCTGCACGGGGGTCTGCCTGTCCGTAGCCCCGCTTGCAGCATATCTGTACAATCGCTGCTTTCATTGACAACCTGAATTCTACAAGTAGAACACAACCTAAATAAGCAAACAGCTATGAAACATTCCTCCATTTATAATTTTTTTCTTGCAGTAACACCAAGAATAGAATGAAAGGCTATTTAAGCAATAGTTGGGAAGAGACATGCAAAAGTTCAAACACTACACACAGCCCCACCTGTACTGTGGTACACCAGAATCCAGCATAGGTATAAAAGAATGAGCACATACACACACACACACACACACGCAAACACAATAGTGTAAATGACAGTATGACAGCTATGCAACAGAACCAGAGTGCAATCATTCAGGCTAGTCTTCATATAAGTCTTCCCACCCAGCTGGCGAAAGCCACAGCACCCAGAAACAAAACCCAGCGAGGCCCAGCCACGCCCACTTGCACCAGTTCTGCTCTGCATTTGAGGGCCTGCCTCATCATTTCCGTGAAGGTGACCTGACCACACCAGAGCGGGCCAGGACATTTGTTGTAATGTAGCAGCATTTAATACAAAATAAACCCAGTGCACACACATGAAATATTTAATATATATATATATATATATACAGTGGTGCTAGAAAGTTTGTGAACCCTTTAGAATTTTCTGTATATCTGCATAAATTCGATCTAAAATGTGATCACATCTTCATCTAAGTCCAAAAACTTGATAAAGTGAACCCAGCTCAACAAAAAACACACCCTTGGATCATACGTATTTTTAAAGTATGATATTTAATATTTGGCTGCATATCTTTCGCATGCTGTTACTTCCTGAAGTCTGTGTCCCATCAATATCAAAAGACTATTGATATCTTATTTTCAGGTACTGTTACAAGTGATACTACACTGCCCGGCCAAAAAAAAAGTCGCACACTCTAATATTTCGTTGGACCGCCTTTAGCTTTGATTACGGCGTGCATTTGTTGTGGCATTGTTTCGACAAACTCATGCAATGTCACAACATTTATTTCCATCCAGAGTAGCATAAGTTTTTGGCTGAGATCTTGTATTGACGACGGGAGAGTCTAACCACTCCGTAAAGTGTTCTCCAGCACATCCCAAAGACTTTCAATGGGGTTAAGGTCAGGAATCTGGTGGCTAATTCATGTGTGAAAATGATTCCTCATGCTCCCTGAACCGCTCTTTCACAATTTGAGCCCGATGAATCTTGGCATTGTCATCCTGGCTTATGCCCATTGATGGGATAACCTGGTCATTCAGTACATTCAGGTACTTCGCTGACTTCATTTTATTGCTGCATAATGTTGCTGAGCCTAGACCTGACCAACTGAAGCAACCCCAGATCATAACACTGCCTCCAGAGGCTTGTACAGTGGGCACTATGCATGACGGATGCAATGGCGACTTTTTTTTGGGCCGGGCAGTGTATAACCTCTTTGTATTTGAATGGATCTCTATGGGAATTAGAGGGTGAGACTAGATTCAGCTGTAAATTACACTGGTACAGTATGGAACACACTACTGGCTAAATGGCTGTAAGTCATAAAAGAATAATGTTTTTTGTGTTTTTTGTTGAGCTGGGTTCACTTTATCAAGTTTTAGGACTTAGATGAAGATGTGATCACATTTCAGATCGAATTTATGCAGATATACAGAAAATTCTAAAGTGTTCACAAACTTTCTAGCACCACTGTATATATATATATATATATATATATATATATATATATATATATATACAGACAGGTGAAAAATTAAAACCCCTACAGTGAAGGGTTACTAAGACACGTGTTGGTTTTTCCTTTAATTTGTCACCCATCTGTATATATACAATGTTATATGTTTGTATAAAGTGCTATATACTGTATGTGTGTGTGTATATACATATACATATAGGTGATGATAGATGTGTGTTTGTTTCTGTATGTGGAGCTTTAGCAATATATTAAAATATATCTAAATATATATGAAGCTAAAGCATTATTGAATTAAACTGAACTGCGAGAAAGGTGGGAGACAGAGAAAGAGAGGAAGTGAGTGGGACAGAGTGAGAGAAAACGGTAGAGAGACAGAGTGGAGCAGGGGAAGAGAAAGTGAGGCAGAAAGAGAGCAAAGTACAGAGAGTGCCTACACACACACACACACACACACACACACACACACACACACACACACACACACACACACACGCGCACACGCACACACACAGCACAGCACAACATAAAAGGCTGTGTGAGAGGTACAGTGTAACAGCATAACATTCTCTCACTGTCAGGATTTATACACATGGAGATAAAGATCAAACGTCCCGTTCCACATCTATTCTACATGCCTGAGTTATCATCACACACACACACACACACACACACACACACACACACACACACACACATACATACATATCTCTCACACACACACACACACACACACACACACACACACACACACACACACACACACACACACACACACACATACATATCTCTCACACACACACACACACACACACACACACACACACACACACACACACACACACACACACAGTAGTAACGGTGGAAAGTTCCTCTCAGGGCCGTTATGTTGTGGGTTACACTTGCTGCTTGCATGGAGGGTTGGCCAAACAGGACTGACCGGTTCAAACAGACGCGATAAAAGACAAGGAGGCTTTGCCTCTCCAGGAACAGGGTTGGGGACCACTGCCCTACAGTAACAGTGTTCAGTACTAAACACACCCTACAGTAACAGTGTTCAGTACTAAACACATCATGCAGTAAGTGTTCAGTGCTAAACACACCCTACAGTGTTCAGTGCTAAACACACCCTACAGTAACAGTGTTCAGTGCTAAACACACCCTACAGTAACAGTGTTCAGTACTAAACACACCATGCAGTAAGTGTTCAGTGCTAAACACACCCTACAGTAACAGTGTTCAGTGCTAAACACACCCTACAGTAACAGTGTTCAGTGCTAAGCACACCTTACAGTAACAGTGTTCAGTGCTAAACACACCATACAGTAACAGTGTTCAGTACTAAACACACCCTACAGTAACAGTGTTCAGTACTAAACACACCCTACAGTAACAGTGTTCAGTGCTAAAGACACCCCACAGTAACAGTTTTCAGTGCTAAACACACCCTACAGTAACAGTGTGCAGTGCTAAACACACCCTACAGTAACAGTGTTCAGTGCTAAACACACCCTACAGTAACAGTGTTCAGTACTAAACACACCCTACAGTAACAGTGTTCAGTGCTAAAGACACCCCACAGTAACAGTTTTCAGTGCTAAACACACCCTACAGTAACAGTGTTCAGTGCTAAACACACCCTACAGTAACAGTGTTCAGTGCTAAACACACCCTACAGTAACAGTGTTCAGTGCTAAACACACTGGGCAGTAACAGTGTTCAGTGCTAAACACACCCTACAGTAGCAGTGTTCAGTGCTAAACACACCCTACAGTAACAGTGTTCAGTGCTAAACACACCGGGCAGTAACAGTGTTCAGTGCTAAACACACCGGGCAGTAACAGTGTTCAGTGCTAAACACACCCTACAGTAACAGTGTTCAGTACTAAACACACCCTACAGTAACAGTGTTCAGTGCTAAAGACACCCCACAGTAACAGTTTTCAGTGCTAAACACACCCTACAGTAACAGTGTTCAGTGCTAAACACACCCTACAGTAACAGTGTTCAGTGCTAAACACACCCTACAGTAACAGTGTTCAGTGCTAAACACACCGGGCAGTAACAGTGTTCAGTGCTAAACACACCCTACAGTAACAGTGTTCAGTGCTAAACACACCCTACAGTAACAGTGTTCAGTGCTAAACACACCGGGCAGTAACAGTGTTCAGTGCTAAACACACCCTACAGTAGCAGTGTTCAGTACTAAACACACCCTACAGTAACAGTGTTCAGTGCTAAACACACCCTACAGTAACAGTGTTCAGTGCTAAACACACCGGGCAGTAACAGTGTTCAGTGCTAAACACACCCTACAGTAGCAGTGTTCAGTGCTAAACACGCCCTACAGTAACAGTGTTCAGTGCTAAACACACCAGGCAGTAACAGTGTTCAGTGCTAAACACACTGGGCAGTAACAGTGTTCAGTGCTAAACACACCCTACAGTAACAGTGTTCAGTGCTAAACACACCCTACAGTAACAGTGTTCAGTGCTAAACACACCGGGCAGTAACAGTGTTCAGTACTAAACACACCGGGCAGTAACAGTGTTCAGTACTAAACACACCCTACAGTAACAGTGTTCAGTGCTAAACACACCCTACAGTAACAGTGTTCAGTGCTAAACACACCCTACAGTAACAGTGTTCAGTGCTAAACACACCGGGCAGTAACAGTGTTCAGTACTAAACACACCCTACAGTAAGTGTTCAGTGCTAAACACACCCTACAGTAACAGTGTTCAGTGCTAAACACACCCTACAGTAACAGTGTTCAGTGCTAAACACACTGGGCAGTAACAGTGTTCAGTGCTAAACACACCCTACAGTAACAGTGTTCAGTGCTAAACACACCGGGCAGTAACAGTGTTCAGTACTAAACACACCCTACAGTAACAGTGTTCAGTGCTAAACACACCCTACAGTAACAGTGTTCAGTGCTAAACACACCGGGCAGTAACAGTGTTCAGTGCTAAACACACCCTGCGGAAGACATATCCGGCAGCACTACCCCGATAGCCTCAGGTCTCTAATGCGGCAAAGTGTGAGTGCTCCAGAGGGTGATGTCATGGTAACAGATTCATAATGCATCATGGCAACTTCTGCATCCAACACAGTCACTTTCCTGTTCCTACACAACCACTAGAGGAAACAATCAAACAATGCACATTCTGTCACAATTAACACCTGAAATAGCCTGACCCCAAATATTCAATCAGCTCAAGGATTCATTTAAGTAAGAAAGGCAAAGAGCAACATTTCAGCATGAAAGATTTGAAGCTACATTCCAGTAAGATAGCCTGGGGGCCACGTTTCTCTAAGAGAATATTTTGCACGTTTTAATAGGGTAGGCTTGAGGGAATGCATTTCATTTTGGGAGACTAGCGGCTACATTTCAGTAAGACTTCCTGTCTGCAGAGCCTCAATATTCTTGTGAGTTCCCTTTTCTGCCCTTAATATAGTCAAGTTCACAAACAGGACTCAAGAAAACAGGACCAGCACAGTTGTCCACCTACTACTTGCTAGAAGCCAGTAGTGAAATTGATTCTCAGCAACGCTTAGTATGCCAGTGAGAAATATACATGACAACTAAAAGCAGTTGTGCCGCTCCAGATCAAGCTTGCTGGCTAAGTAACAACCAAAGGTAGCTTTTTCTTTTGGGAAAACACCTGACAAGCAGCCTGTATGCATAAATGTAAGTCCAGGAACAAATAGTGTTTAAAGTACTGTTGTGGCTTCATGGTCTTCTGAAGCCTCAGATCTTGTCTTTTTCTTCATCAGTGAAAGCTTTGGTCATTTTCTGCCCTTAGCTAGTTTCAGCTTCTTCGACCCATATCCTGTGTTCGTCCACTTAGGGAGAAACCCGTAAACTCATCCACATCCGATAACAGTGAAAAGACAGGACAGCAGATGAGGCTCTTGCTGAACACAACTGTGGCAGCTCTGGTGATCATCTAAAATGCGAGTCAGTTCTGTTCCTGTGCACATGGGTGGTGGGGGGGGGGGGGGGAGGTTGGGCGGGGCACACTCCAGTAAAATGTATATCTGAACAAACACAACAGCAGAGTCAAATATGTCACTGTCACTGTTGTCAAGCCAAAGAGGTTATGTGTGAATGACGCAGGGAGTTAGATTTCAGCATGAGAAGCTGGAGGCTATATTTCAGTAACTGAATTTTGGGGGCTGCACTTTAGTAAGAAAAACTGGGGTAAGAGAGATTGGGATTACATTCTACTAAGTGAATACTGTGGCTACATTTCAATGAGCGGAGTTGGGGCGACACATATTTTGGGACAATATTTCAGGAACAGAACCACGTGTTCTGTAAGACTATTGTGGGGCCACATTTCAGTATGTGAAGCAAGGGGCTATATTTCAGCAATATATGCTTACCCTTCAACGATATAAATTGGAGGAAAGTAACTTTGGGGTGACTTATCACGAAAAGCATTGGAGTAGCCGATATTTCAGTGACATACATAAGAAATATAGTGCTGTACAAAAAAAAACCAAAAAAAACTGGGCCTACATTTCAGTATGTTTGGGGCTATGATTCAGTAAAAACAGTTGGTCAATATTTTAGTAGAAATAGCTGGGGGCAATATATCAGCAAAAGAATTTCGATGCTACAATTCAGAAAATTTAGGTTGTATTTCAGAAAGAGAGGCTCGGTTAGGATGTTTCACAAATGTAATTTAACGAAGAAAAGAGTGCCTTGGAAAGGACTGAGGTTCATCAGGGAAATCAGCGTTCTACTTTGACCAAGAGGTCAAGGGTGTGTCTATTTCGAGTTAAGTATTGCGATAAACAAACTGAAAAGTGGGGGTTCACCTTTCATCTGTAATTTCCTAGATTGCACCGATTTGTAAGCTCACGTTTATTAGCTACTGAAAATAAAAAAATAACCTAGTTTTATATTTTATAACGCGCTAGAACTATTCCTCTTTTTCTCTCTCGCTCACGGATCCCGCCTGTCTGCCAGTGTGGTGGCCGTATTACTGCGGATAACTAAACCTTTAACACCTGATTTAAGTCACGAAAGAAAGCATCTCTCATTCCCGTTAGTGACGGTCCTGTGCCAACCCTTCACGCAACCAGCAGGAAAACAACAGGTAGTTGTTGTAGTAGGTCATCAATAATATTGCATGAACCGCAGTCCCTCGTTCCTTGACGAGCCTCACCCAGAAACAAACTTTCAAGAAGTGAACGGGACTGCTTCTTCAGAAAACTCAAAACACATAGCCTACTACCAACAACACATAGTGTTATTATGGACACCAAGCCACAAACCGCTTATTATCCTGGTCCTGTTCAAATGAATGATTGCGAATGTGTTCGTGTTTGCTGATTATACGGTACCTGTCTGTCTTGTGCACTGTCTCTGTCCAATTCACCGATGTAGTACTGCTCCATCCACCGCCTGGCGTTCTCTGAGTGGCGGTGTGGGGGTCCGTCCATCTCCCGGCTTATGTCCGTCCCAGAGCGGCGTAAAATCAGAGCCTCCCCACCAGGGTGCATTCGAAGGAATCCTGTCACATCATAGACCCGAGTCCCTAACAATACCCAACACGAGTCCTTGGTGCAATGCCGGGCAACCTCTTTTTCCGAGAAGAAGCGAGGGGACCCCGAGGGAGACATTGATTCAGTAGTTAAGTGTCCTGAAAGACATAAACCAGAAGAGTGTATGGGAGACTTGCGCTGGAAGAGCGACCAAAAGTAGACTGACTTTGCGCTCACAGCATCGCTCCGCTGGCACCAGCTCATTAACATATCATGAATGATTCATTACGCACCTGTCTCGCGTCACAGACTGTTCTAGTCGTAACTGGAGGCTCACTGGCACCTGTTGCGGTATTTCAGAAAATAGGTGTTTCGTCTCACTCAGAAGTAATTTCTCACGATCTAACTGTCTTACAATAAAAAATATGGAAACACATTGTATCGCTTGCAACGCATCTCGAAAGAACAACTAAATATGGCCCTCAAAGCCTCTTGGCCTATTTTTATATTTACTCATATAAAATAGTAGGCTTGTGTAGTTTTCATTGAAACTGTTGCTGGTTTTAGATTTAGAGTATTGCATATTGAAATATCAACCTTGTTCTCTTTTTTGTTTTTAGTTTTGTCAGCGGGAAAAAACACTTCCTGTATCTTGCTTGCAATAAATGTTAGCTTGGACGTAGCCTACCCAGAACTTATTTTTGTTTTCGTGGACTAGGCCAACACCTGGATGTATAGACTAGCCTTGTAAATTATAATTATAGAATTGTGTAATTTATTGAGATAGAGAAGTACAAATTGACATTTTATGCTTTAACTGTATAAAAATGTGGGGCATAATTTCAATCATATGTTGTATGGACATATTAGGCTATAATGCAGTCGGTTGCAATGTTTCTATTAGACTATGCTAAATTGCAATGTGCAAGTAGAAATGGAGGTCATCATTTATGTTCAGGTCATAAATTATAGACAGAGGGCTGGACAGCTTTTCTTGGCGTAATAACCTGTGTGAATGTCGCAGGAAAGCTTTAAATAGGCCTACCTGAGAGATTTTCAGATTGAACGATTCCTATATAACGTACGATATATTCTGTACACAAGGCCCTGGAAAATGGTATATTGACTTTCAAATGGGATCCAGGGTTCAACCTTATTGGTGCCACTTATTGCTTTTTAATTTAAATCTAAAATCTTGTTTGTAGCCTACCATTATGTAAAGATGCACATGCATCATTACAGTCTAATTGGCCCTGTTCAAAATGAAAAACGCTGTACACACACAAGATATAAATTATGAAAAGTCAATCAACAACCAATTCAATCGGTTAACTTTTTGTGTATAAAATATTGATGTTGTTCCTGGAGTGTGTTTCTTTGTGTCGGGTAACTGGAGTCACTGTGGTTATTAACCCATAATGAGATTTGGTCATTACATATATTTTTACTAGGATATGATATCCCTACTTACAGTGGGGTGCAAAACTTTGGGCACCCCTGGTCAAAATGCCTTTTACAATTAATATCTAAGTGAACAGAAGCTAACCTGATCTCTAAATGGTACACAGTTAAACATGACACATTTCTTCAAATTTTAAAGCTTACTTTTTATTTTTATTTTTTACATTTTCAAAATAATAAAAAAAGGAAAACAGCCCTGTGCAAATGTTTGGGAACCCTGTCAGTTAGTACTTTGTAACTCCTCAGGCCACTAACAGCTTGCAAACGTTTCCTGTAGCCAGCTAAGAGTCTTTCAATTCTTGCTTTTTGAATTTTTCCCCATTCTTCCTGACAGAACACCTGTAGTTCAGAAATATTCTTCGGCCTCCTTGCATGCACGTCATGTTTGAGATCTCTCCACAGATTTTCAATAATATTCAAGTCTGGGGACTGTGGTGGCCATTGCAAAACCTTCACTCGTCTTTCCTGGAGGTACTTCATCGTTGATTTTGAGGTATGCTTTGGTTCATTGCCTTGCTGGAATACACAACCTCTCTTCAACTTCAATGTCTGGACTGACCTTCGAACATTAGCATCTAGAATGTCTTGACATTTGGTGGAATCCATTCTTCCTTCCACCTGCACAATATTTATTGTGTCCCCCGCTGCCACACAACCCCAAAGCATAATAGATCCACCTCCATGCTTAGCAGTTGACAAGGTGTTCTTCTCTACAAATGCTTCAAAAGCACATTATTCCAAAATGCTTTCGGCTTCTCAAGGTTTTCTTTAGCATACTTCAGACGCTTTAAGGCTTCTTTCTTGCAACTCTGCCATGTAGGTCTTTGCTGTTTAAAGTATGTTGTATTGTTGTCATGTGAACAACTAGACCTGTGTCTGCTACTCTTTTTTGCAGCTCTTTTGCAGTGATGTGTGGGTTATTCTGAGTATTTCTCACCAGGTCTCAGGCCATTCTATATGAAATGGTTCTTGGTCTTCCAGATCTTGCCTTAACTTCAACGGTTCCATTTATCTTCCATTTTCTGACAGTGTTTCTGACAGTGGAGTAGTTTGTAGTTTGAAACGTTGAGAGAGTTTTAGCCTTCTCTTTGTTGGTCTTATTAAAAAGTAACAAAGAATAATCCAAAAGGGTTCCCAAACTTTTTCCTTTTTTTATTATTTTGAAACAAAAGAAATCAAAATAAAAAGTAATCTTGCTTTAAAATTTGAAGAAATATGTCATGTTTAACTTTGTACCATTTAGAGGTCAGGTTAGCCTCAGGTTAACCTGACACCCATGCAGATATTAGTTGTAAAAGGCATTTTGATCAGGAGTGGCCTATGTCAGGAGGTATATGTCAGCAGGGCTTGGAGTGGAACACCTGTAATCCAGAGAGACGTATTGGTCTGGGCACCGTTTCCCAAAAGGATCTTAGAGTAAAGATCATCTTAGGCTATTTTGTTTTTTATATTACATTCATTGTTTGTTTGTTTTTTGTCATGTGTTTCTTGTCTTTCTCCCTGTATTTTTATTATCTTCTTTATGTAGCGTCAGCACGTTAATCATAAAATTAATAAAGTACAGACACAAAACACTCTAAGATGATCTTAACTCTAAGATGCTATTGGGAAACGTGGCCCTGGTCATCTCGAAACAGCTTTGTCCCTGCAGCTGTTAGCCTGCTTAATGACACTGGAAATCTCAAAACAGCAAAGGCAGATGAAGAGCTGTTATTACTTTTGATGCTCAATTTTTCATACCTTCACTTTAATTCACTTAGTTTGATTAATTAAATGATTCTATTGAATGTCTTTATTTAATATGTTTGTTTGTGTGTTGTGGGTCTTCCCCATTGTCTGTCATTTTTGTTCTTGCTGGTGGCTACAACTGAAGTTCCTTCACAGGAAAATAAAAGTTTTTCTATTCTATTCTATTGCAACTCTGTGGTCTGAAGGCTTTTTTGAGTTACCTGGGAAGCCATTGAAGTTTGAGCCAATCAGAGACCAGTGCGACACGCGGTTTGTTAGACCAGCAAGCAGTCCATCCGGTTTGTCCAGGTGCTGCGCTGGTGACGGCTTCAAGCTGCTCAACTAGATAGACCAGATTGGCCACCTTTGGCCCCTTCTTATGCATCACCATGACAACGATATTTGAAACCTATTTGTGGTTCACACTCTCTCCAGAAGCGACTTGGTAACATAGATAAATAACATCAGACAAACTAAGCTGGAGAGGGTGACGTTACTGAACATCACAGGGAGGGAGGAGAACCATGAAGTTCCTATTGGGAAAAATAAAGTTTTTTTGTTCTATTCTATTCTATGCTATTTTATTCTATTCTATTCACCTTCTTTATCAGGAATTCCAGGAACCTCTAGAAAACCATTGCGAGGATGCCGTTGTGTTTTACTAATTTGTCTGTAGGTGGCACAAGTGGTCTGTAGCGGAAACTTCATTGCTCTGCGCTATAGGTTGAGGAAGTCTTCCAGCTGCCATTTGTATAATCAATAGCAACAATTACATTAGGAATTACAAGCACTTTTTAATGTATCCAAGCAACACATTTGTATTTACTTTTAGTAGCCTATATTTTTGTGGGTTTGTATACAATATATATGGTTTTGTGTTTTTTAGATTGTTTTTGGAGCTGTGTTGACAAATGAAATTCCACTTTTGAGTTTATAAAGTTAAGTATCTAAGTATGTAGTTTGGGAAAGAGCAGACACTTTGGGTACACTCACTTGAGATGACCCATAAGGAAACCCCATATATAGAAATACATTCAAAATAAGTAGATTTTCACATATTTATTGGATTCAAATATATAAATATATATTACCACATCCACATCGATTTTGACCGTTTAAAAATTTTTTTAAATAATTCTCATAGGCTTTTCTCCAGGGGGATATATTTATATATATTTGCTTTCAGTATATAATATAAATACATTTAATCCAAGTATATGTACCATGTATATGCATATGTTACCATGCAATACATTACAGGCATTTAGCAGACCTTCTTATCCAGAGCAGATGGGATGGTATCCATTTATACAGTTGGATATACGTACACTGCCTGGCCAAAAAAAAAGTTGCACACTCAATTTTGTTGGACTGCCTTAACTTTGATTATGGCGCGCATTCGTCGTGGCATTGTTTCGACAACCTTATGCAACGTCACAACATTTATTTCAGTTGCATTCATTTTTGGCCGAGATCTTGAGGGGAGAGTCGAACCGCTCCGTAAAGTCTTCTCCAGCACATCCCAAAGACTTTCAATGGGGTTAAGGTCAGGACTCTGGTGGCCAATTCATGTATGAAAATGATTCCTCATGCTCCCTGAACCACTCTTTCACAATTTGAGCCCGATGAATCTTGACATTGTCATCCTGGAATATGCCCATTGATGGGATAACCTGGTCATTCAGTACATTCAGGTACTCAGCTGACTTCATTTTATTGCGGCATAATGTTGCTGAGCCTAGACCAATTGAAGCAACCCCAGATCATAACACTGCCTCCAGAGGCTTGTACAGTGGGCACTATGCATGACGGGTGCAACAGCGACTTTTTTTTTGGCCAGGCAGTGTATATACCGAAGCAATGCAGATTAAGTACAACGGCAGCATTGGAATTGAACCTCCAACCTGTAGGTTGCAAAGACAGTTCCTTAACCATTATGCTACACTGCCACCCCCCTACATTACCATACATATAAATACAAGCTTTTTCTAACTTGAAACTATACACTGATCAGCCACAACATTAAAACCACTGACAGGTGAAGTGAATAACATTGATAATCTCGTTGTTATTTTGGTTCTGTACTCTAGCACTTCAAGTTTGAAAGGATACAGTGACAATGAGGTTGAAGTGTAGACTGTCAGCTTTAATTTGAGGGTATTTTCATCCATATCGGATGAACTGTTTAAAAATTATAGAACCTTTAGTACATAGTCTCCCCCATTTTTGGGCATCAAAAAATATTGGACAGTTTAACATAATGTACAATAAAGTAATAATTTTTTATATTTGGTTGCATATGCTTTGCATGCCATGACTTCCTGATGTCTGTGACCCAACAACATCAAAAGACTCTTGATATCTTATCTTCTGGTACTCTTACAAGCGATAATATAACGTCTCTGCATTTGAATGGATCTCTGTGGGACTAGATTTAGCTGTAAATTATGCCTGAACAATACATGGTTGGCAAAATGGCTGTAAGTCATCAAGGGTCTGAGGTATCAAACGAGCCTCAAACTATCACTCTGCTGCCAGATATGCAGTTAGATATGGATGGATCACTTTTAAGAGTTGTTTCTCCTGACAGATTTTTCTATTGAACTTTTGATTTTTCTATTGAACTTTATGGAAAAATAAGTCAGGAGAAGAAACCCTTCAAGTTATCCATCCATATCTACTGTATTTCTGGCAGCAGAGTGATGGTTTAAGGCTTGTTTGATATGTCAGACCCTTGATGACTTAGAGCCATTTAGCCAACCATGTGTTCCATACTGTTCCAGTGTAATTTACAGCTAAATCTAGTCCCAGCCCCCAATTCCCATAGAGATTCATTCAAATGCAGAGATGTTATAGTATCGCTTGTAGGAGTACCAGAAAATAAAATATCAAGAGTCTTTTGATATTGTTGGGTCACAAACATAAGAAAGTCATGGCATGCAAATGATATGCAACCAAATATTAAAAATGATTACTTTATTCTATATTATGTTAAGCTGTCCAATATTTTTTGATGCCCATAAATGGGGGGGGGGGGGGGGGGACTATGTACCAAAGTTTATATAATTTCTAAACGGTTCATCCGATATGGAGGAATATACCCTCAAATTAAAGCTGACAGTCTGCACTTCAATCTCATTGTCATTTTATCCTTTGAAAAATCAAAGTGCTAGAGTACAGAACCAAAATAACAACAAGATCATCAATGTTATTCACTTCACCTGTCAGTGGTTTTAATGTTGTGGCTGATCGGTGTATATTACAGATATATTTACATATGTTTTGGAATTCATGAATGTTGCCAAAACAACCTGACACCCATGCAAATTTTAGTCACACACAAGACACAATGGCAGTTATAGGCTAGTTATAGGCTAAAATATATTTAAATGAGCCTGAAACCACGCACTCTGCTGCCAGATATGCAATAGATATGGATGAATCACTTTAAGGGTTGTTTCTCCTGAACAAATATTCCTATTGAACTCTATGGAAAAATAAGTCAGTAGAAGAAACCCTTCAAGTTATCCATCCATATCTACTGCATATCTGGCAACAGAGTGGTGGTTTAACGCTTATTTGATACGTCAGACCCTTACTGACTTACAGCCATTTTGCCAACCATGTGTCCCATACTGTTCCAGTGCAATTTACAGCTAAATCTAGTCCCACCCCCAAATTCCCATAGAGATCCATTCAAATGCAGAGAGGTTATAGTATCGCTTGTAGGAGTACCAGAAAATAAGATATCAAGAGTCTTTTGATATTGTTGGGTCACAGACATCAGGAAGTCATGGCATGCAAAGGATATGCAACCAAATATTAAAAATGTTTCTACATTATGTTAAACTGTCCAATATTTTTTGATGCCCAAAAATGGGGGGTACCATGTACAAAAGGTTTTATAATTTCTAAACGTTTCATCCAATATGGATGAAAACCCTCAAATTAAAGCTGACAGTCGGCACTTCAACCTCATTGTCACTGTATCCTTTCAAACTCAAAGTGCTAGAGTACAGAACCAAAATAACAAAAGATGTGTCACTGTCCAATGAATTATGGTGCTTACTGTATATTCGAACAAATGGTTCATTGAGGTACAGTATCTGTGTGCAATGTTTATAGGCCTACATTTCGGGTGCTTTTTGATGAAAAAGACTGGCACTGTCGGCCTATAGCCGCCAGTTGAAAAAAGAAACATTTTAATATCTACAATCAGTTTTTCTTATTCACACTGCAGTAGGCTATCAATTAAATTATGTCTTCAGTTTTCACTTTCAGTTTGTAAAGATATCCAGACAGGAAGTTCTTTTGTGATATTTAGCGTTCACTACTGTCATATTTTTATATTTTTGACACACACATTTGTACCCAAAATGCACAAGCAAATACATTTTATTTTCAGACATCGGCACTGTTTGAGTTTTTGTCTGGTCGAATAACATGGCAGCAGCATGGAAATCTAACCAACACAATACAAACATTGTAGTAGCCTATCATGGGCATCTGATGTCACAATATTCACATTGTAGCAGCATGGACATTAGACGTCACAATATGAACATTGTAGCAAGGAAAAAAGCCAGACATTTCATTCACAACATTGCCGTGGTTGTCAGAGGGTGGACAGGAAGAGAACACCAGCGGTTTTTAGTGTGTG
Source organism: Synaphobranchus kaupii (assembly GCA_029718625.1). NCBI lineage: Eukaryota > Metazoa > Chordata > Actinopteri > Anguilliformes > Synaphobranchidae > Synaphobranchus > Synaphobranchus kaupii. The sequence continues at coordinate 21,624,132 of CM056388.1, read as the reverse complement.
ACAACCATAGAACTGTGGTGGAGAGAGAGAGAGAGAGAGAGAGAGAGAGAGAGAAGCTGAATGGTCCACTGACGTATATCAATACACAATAGGGTCATTTTTTTTTTTTTCATATAGTCATGTCTTTATCATATCATGTCCGTAAATATATGTACAAAAAGGATTTGTGTTTAATAGTGTTTGCAAGCACGTGTGGATGTGGAAATGCAAATCACTCAGTACACATATAGAGGACCATTAACGGGGGTTGTAAGGTTGAAGCGTCGCTGAGACGCTGGGTGAACACCTGGGACACGCTGCGATTGCTTTGCACGGCAGGAGAGTACAGTCAGTGCGGAGGTGTGTTTCCTGCTCTTGCCAAAGCCTGCTAGTGCCCTCTTGTGGACTGCTTTATTCAGACAACTCCTGAAATGAACACAATCTGCCCGGGAGATTCAGTCTGAAACACTGAAGGCATCATGCTTTTGCAAAGGAATTCTGATTGTGGGTCTAACTGTGTGTGTCTGTGTACACGTTGTTGGAGTGTACGTGTGTCTGTGCGCATTTGTGTTTTATGTAATATAAAACACAAAAATGTTTTAATACTAAAAATATAATAAACTTTAATTAGAGCGCACTTTCTAAATTACAGAACAGAGGAAAAAATAATAAAAATTATGAAATATGTAAAATGTGAGGAGGCAGTTCAAATAAACTCAATGCAGTTAATGCGTACGTGTGTGTGCGTGTGTGTGCGTGTGTGTGCGTGCACATACGTATATGAGTGCATGCACATGCGAGGATGTGTGTTTGTGTAAGTGTGTGCGTGTGTGTCCACAAAGGTCTGGGATATTTTCAGAGTACACGTAGCTTGGGTAGCAGACAGACCATGATGTGACTGGTAAGGACGAGGTCTGCGTGTCACCAGATATGTTTCTGGATGAAGGGAGAGGAATTTTCCCCTGAGAAGAACATTAAGGATGAACTGACCAACTCTCATGGACCCTATTTTTTAATCCCCCCTCTGTGTAACCGTTTCAAACCTTTTTGTCACCTCTCTGAGTATGTGACTGTTTCAGTCTGTTTTTATTCACTTGTGTGACGGGTTTACCCCGTTTACATTTACATTTAGTCTTTAGGCAGTTGCTCTTGTCCAGAGCGACTTATATAAGCGCATAAATAAAGCTTCAGGCAATAAGCAGAAAAGATCAAACCATTTGTGTCACAACCAATAGGAGCATTTTAATAAATGAAACACAGCTGAGTGTCTGACTGGTTTCAACCTGTTTTCATTCACCTCTGAACATCTGGCTGTTTTCAACTCCTTTTATTCCCAGATCAGAGATTGCCTAGAGATCTACTGTACATATCAGATATAAAAGGTCAAATTCATACACACACACTGTACATACATATGTGAGCCCCCCCCCCCCCCCCACAATGAGGGCTCACAATCAAGTGTGAGTAAGAGCAGAAACCTGACATCTTTCTTCCCACAATGCACCCCTCCAAGACTGTCCCATTCTTTTTCATTCCTTCCCGTTATTGCCCACTACTTTTTCTGCTTCTAAATTTACCTGCAGAAACAAAGGCATGCTGAATAATTCATTTCTTGTGTGTGGTTCTGAGTTGCTTGCTTTGGAAACCCAAGACATCCTCCTTCAGCGGTGGGTGGGGGGGGGGGGGGGCGGGGCAGTGAGCTCACCTGGTGGTGTCACAGATAGGGCGGGGACTCCTTGGCTGTAATTGGCCAACTGCTTGCGCACGCTGGGCTGCAGGCGGGTATAAGAGCAGGGTACCATGCCGCCGGCCCCACAACCAAGCGCACCTGAACCACAGCAATTAACAGCATCCAAGAGAAGTCACCATGGCAACCGTTGTCCCTGTGAGTATGAGGCTGATGACTGTTAGTCTGCTGGTAGGAGCGGGGAAAAGTGCTGTCCTGTTGATTTTACTAGTCTCTGAGTTACAGTTGGCGGGGGAGGGATTTGGGGGATTTAAACAGGTGGTCAGCGGGTTTTGGGGTGTGTAGCCGCAGATCTCGGTGCACCAACCTGGGAACCTGGGAGGGTGGGTGGGACATAGAGGGACGGATCGGAGGGCCCCAAATCCCCATCGTCTCCCTCTGGCCGCGTACGGGGATGTGCAGGGGGATGAAACGGCGTCTGGTACTGCGGTTACAGCAGACAGCGCCAGAGGAACCGGAGAGCGCCTGTGATGTCAGACACGGGTTTGAGTGTCGCCGTTCAGGACAGCGAAACCAGACACGGGTTCGGGGGTCAGTAGAGCCGAGGCCTTGAGTGTAATGGGGGGGGGGGGGGGGGGGGGGTTGTGTGCACAGACCACTCTCTCCAGCGGTGGGAACATGACCAGGGTTGCGTGAGATGGACTTCCTGTGTCTGGTGCTGACGGGCTCATCTTTAATCACGAATGGCGTGCGGGACGCTCGGTGATGTTTGCGTTCCAATAAGGCGTAAGAAAATCTGTTTATCAGGAATGAAATGGGAGCGGTGGAGCTAATTCCCTGGCCATATCTGATGAGGGCGTTTGAAGGAGGGGGGTTGACCGTATGTAACAGGAGGTGTGTGGGGAGGGTGATTAACTGGGTGTGGAATGAAAGGGTAGTTACCTTTGGGACTGAAGGAACATGTAACTGTGGAATCTGACTGCACGAATCATCCGGTGTACACTGCTGCTAATGCTGGGTTACCATATGAAATACTTGACCTGATAACAATAACTCTGAGTGTAATTTGCAAACGGCTGTTATTAGCGCACTAATTGCATGTGGAACTGAGAAAAAGAAGACAAAGAATTAACTCAGAAAGTGTATATTTCTCTCTCTCTCTCTCTCTCTCTCTCTCTGTCTCTGTAGTTTGCATCTTGTTATGCTGCCAACGGCCTCAGGCCTTTGCAGCTCTTCAGAAACGGACCAGGGGGTGGGTACCTATGTCTCCTGACCTATCACGGGCCCCGTGGAGTCCCTCGCCCCCGCGTGGCCTACCGCGGCCCCAAAATGACGCTGCGGCAGATCTGCCGCATGTTACGCGCCATGCGTGAAGGCGGGCCTGCAGGTACGAGGTGAGGCTGACCCCGCCCTACAGCACACACAGCGGTGGATACGCTAAAGCTCTCTCACATTGTAACTAACACCGGGGAATGGCATCGATAATGTAATGTAACGCTTTATAGGAGGCACAAACTGAATGACTGATTGAATTTAGGGTGACTGAAGAGCGGAGAGTGATTCATTCCTTTCAATTGGATACAAACTTATAATGTCCAGAACATTGACTTCAAACTTTTCAATTTGTAATTTAACAAGCTTCCTATTTTTTATTAAAGACAGTTAAATAATTAAGTAGGGAAATCTGATCTTAAAGGTGCACGATGCAGGATTTTTAGCCTTGCTGTGGTCCTGTGTTTACAATCAAAGAAGTCTCCTCCTCCATCCTAAACCCCCACCCACTCAAGGTACCTGACTTCAGCCATCTAGCTACCTAACATAGCTAGCTGGATAGCTAGAGGTAACGTTACTTGCAGATCAAACAGAAAACACACCAACTCTGCAAAGACAACAAATACGATTATATTAAACCCATTTTATTCAACTGAGATTATATATATGAGCTTTTCCAACCTGAAATAAAAAGTACCTCTGTACTCTAGCACTCCTACAGGATGATTTGGTTTTGATCTTTAGGAAATTTTTTATTTAAACTAAACCAGAGGTTTAGCATGCTGCCAATCAGAACTTGACCACCAGTTTAACCCTCATATTATCTCTTAAAACCCAGTTAACGTTATTTTTTAATCTTCACACTATATGACTTCTCCTAATTTGTGGGATTAAATAGTAAACACACAATAAACATATGTTTTCAAAAGGCCTGTACAAAGGCATGGGGTCATTTGTGGGGCAGCTGTATAAAATGTAAGAAAAAATACAACAAATTACAATTTTTTTTGTCTCCATATTTTTGTGGGTGATTCTGGCACTTTCCTATACATGTTTTAAACTTCACAAACTTCACTTACCTCAGGTTCTAAATTGAAATGTTTCATCACATATTTTTCATATTTAGGGATAAAAGGGAGACACACAATCGGTGATGCAGAAAGTGTTATCATTTTCCTACTACAATACGTTTGTGTCAGCTTAAACATAAAAGGTGTCATAAAATGGCAATATAATATGAGGGGTAAAGTCTGTATAAAATGAGGTCGCTGCTGTTACAAAGAGCACAACTGTGCTCCTCTCGTTTCCTCTAATACCATCACTTAATTCTGCAGGACATTACATCATCAACTACGTACATCAGTGTTTGTTTCTTGATTATTTCTTTATCAAATGTGGGGCATTATGCCCTCGACTGATTTACAATCATTACTTTATACTTTTACTGTATTAATTATTCAGTTTATGCTCTTAGCCATAGGCTAGTGATTTGCAAGGCCATCATTGCAAGCTGTTATGAATCTGTGCATGTCAAAAGTGCAGTAGGAGCAACACTGGATGTAGAACAGTGATAAACCATGAAGCAGAAAAGGTTGTATGCATTTGACATTTGTTTGTTAGCACAGCACTCATTATATCGTGTTTAATACGGATGCAAAAATAAACGCAGCAAACAATATACACCTACGTACTGATTTTTTTGTCTTCGTTTAATACGATTTAATCGCATCTATGGGTGAGGAAGCTTGTGAATTTGGGTGCAAATAAAACACTCATCCAATGGATTCATAAATTCCTCGCTAACAGGCAACAGGATGTGCGTGTAAACTCTGGGGGGATCATCTATTATTAACATCAGCACAGGGGCGTCACAATTGCGTGTCCTTTCACCCTTGGTTACTATATTAAGATGACTGCGTCAGCCACCATTCTAACTCCTCGCTGATTAAATTTGCGGTTGACGCAGCCTTAGTTGTCCTTTTAACTGACGACAAAATCGATTACAGAGAGGAGATAAATTATTTGTACAGCTGGTGCACAGTTAATTATTATAAAATAATAGTTTGATTTGAATCACTATGAAAACAAAATAAACTATCATTTAGTTCAGTTAATTCAAATCTCTCCACCTGTTGTGGAGGAGTGCAGATACCTCGGCACCATCATTGATAGTAAACTGCCACGGAAAGCTAACATTAACGCACGGTAGACAAAAGCGAAGGAGCTTTATTTTCAGCGCAAAGTAATAAACCCCAAAGCTGAAAAAACAACGTTGGTCTTGTTTTGGAAGTTTCGCACAGAATATGCTGACCTTCTGAATAAAGTACTGGGGAAGTGCTCTTTCTGTCCAAAATAAGAACCAGACAGACTAATTAATAAGTAAAGTAGGTAGCAAGATTTTAGGTTTCTCTTTAGAGAGAATCCGAACTGTCACTAATCTCGCTGGCAAGATGGTGGCTAACCTTTCCCATCTGTTGTTCCTGAAGTACACGACCATCTAGCCTTAGATATCAGATGCCCTGAATGAGGACACTTACCTCATTTATAGTTAAGTGTATAATAGGTTATACAGTGAGCACCATAATTCATTGGACAGCGACACATTTTTTGTTAATTTGGTTCTGTACTCTAGCACTTTGTGTTTGAAAGGATACAATGACAATTAGGTTGAAGTGCAGATTGTCAGCTTTAATTTGAGGGTATTTTCATCCATATCGGATGAACCATTTAGAAATTATAAAACCTTTCGTACATAGCCCCCCCCATTTTCAGGCATCAAAAAATATTGGACAGTTTAACATAATCTAGAATAAAGTAATAATTTTTTATATTTGGTCACATATCCTTTGCATGCCATGACTTCCTGATGTCTGTGACCCAACAATTTCAAAAGACTCTTGATATCTTATTCACGTTTTAAAGATGGATGATGAGATGATGACTTTATGATCTCCATGGCATTCTTTGACTGACAAATGTGTGTTTGTGTGTCCGTGTGTCTGTCTGCGTGTTTCAGGAAGCAAACGAGTCCCGTCCCGCCCCCGGGCTCACCAGTTGTCAAGGTGACGGAGAGAAGATGCTTCCCAGCCTGCTTTCGTCGCAGGCGCAGCGGAAATATCAAGAGGGTGGGGTGACAACTGAGTTCCCCCCAAACCTGCCTTGAGCTCCCCCTAAACAGCCAATGAGGACGCAGTTTTTTTTTTTTCCGATGGCACCGCCCTCTCCATGAATCACACTTTTGTACAGAATGAGAAGAGTGGCATCTGGCATCATGAGCACTGTTGGGGGGAAGATCAGTGGGGGGGGGGTGACCCGTGCAGGAACTCTAGCAAGACCAAATCTGCACATAACTTTGATTGACGCTGGGAGAGACACCTTCTCTCTCCGCCCATTTTGTTTTTCTGAACTCCAATGCCATGGAAACCGCATTGCTCTTTGTTTTCACCAGTGAACAATCTGCATGTTCCACCCACCAACAAGGCAGCTCAGCTGTGCTCATCTGATTAATTAAGACTTTGGAACACAACCATCTCTGACTGTCAGACGAGGGGGTGGGGCCTGGAGCTCCTGACCTGAGTGTTGTTTGTTTATGTGCGATTCGGGGGAGGGGTTGGACATTTGGTTGAGGCGAGATCAACAGCTGTTCACTGCAAAAACCAAATCTTAACAAGCATTTTAATCTTATATTTTGAATCTTATTTCTGTTACCTTTTTGCTAAATAAGACAAAAAGTTTGCCAGTGGGGTGAGATAGTTTTACTCATTTCAAGATTTGCCAGTGGGGTAAGATAATTTCGCTTGTCAAGCAACTTAAAATAAGCTAATATTTTCCACATTTTTTCCAAATGTTTTGATTTTAAGTCTCATTACAAGGCTAAAACACTTGTTAAGACAGACATTTGTTTTTACAGTGTCCTGATATTACCATTACATTATTTACTGACCATTGTAGCATCATCACTTTACTGATCTTTAATTATTCATTTGCTTATTTGACACTTGGCTGTCCCAACATTTGCTTTCAAGCTAAATTTAATCTGTTGTCCCTGAGCAGATAGCACAAAAAAAACGGAATATATGCAGACGATTATTAGTAAAATATAAGGATCGTAGCATAACCATATTGTCTCTTGTTGGTATTTTTTTGTCATCTCTGACTACTTAGGCCTATATTTTTTACTGTTGTTCAGTCATCGTGTATCTGTGTGACTGTAACCTACCCAGGCACTGCAAATAAAAGTTAGCCTTGGCTCAATCTGGTAGCATACATCAAATGGCAAAATTTATGTTGAACACTATATGTGGTCACTGAAAAATAAATGAAATAAAGTGTGCTGATAATTATAACTTTACTGAATGTTGCCATTGCAATTTATCAATGGAAGCCCTTTAAGTACATAAGTGAAGAAGTGATCTTGGCCTGGTGCAATAATACTCTGGTTGCACTTGTGTCACACAACTTTCAAGCTGCTTGTATGTGTCGTTTTACAAAAGTGTGGTGAGGTTGTTTTGTGTGGCTAGTCTGTGTGTGTTTTTTTTATGGAAGTAAATAAAAATGCAAACGTTGACGTGGACTCTGGCTTTTGAATGGAATTCTGAGGCATCCTCGCGGGTGAAAATGGAGCGTCTTACTTTCATGTTCGGCTGCATTCAGAGGAACTGGAGCAGGCCCGGGCTAACAACCCGTCACCAGATACAGCACAGGGAGAAGCGCTTAACCCTCTGGAGCTCCGGGCAACGAACAAACAGAACAATGCTAATGGACACAGTATCCTATTGTACAGAGTGCACACCCCTCAGACCGATGCAGTCAGAGTGTAATGACTACTGCAAATGCCACTGTCACACGCACATGTACACACACACACACACACACACACACACACACACACACACACACACACACACACACACACACACACACACACACACACACACACACACACACACACACACACACACACACACACACACACACACACACACACACACACACACACACACACACACACACACACACACACACACACACACACACACACACACACACACACACACACCTATATGCATATACAGTGCCCCCCACAATTATTGGCACCCCCTGGTAAAGATGAGTAAAAAGGGTTATAAAAAATTCAGTTCAATTTAGTGAATTAGCTTAATCTCACACTGAAAAATGACAAAAAGCCAACCTTTGATTCTTGGGGATTTTTTTTTTACCTCTCTTACCATCCTCCTCACTGTGCGTGGGTGGCAAAATAAACTTGGGTCCTCTTTCAGGCAAGTTTGTAACAGTTCCAGTTGCTTTGAACTTTTTAAGTATTGCCGTAATGGTAGATATGGGAATTTTCAGGTGAATAGCTATTTTTTTATAGCCATTCCCTAACTTATGAAGCTCAACACACTTTTCCCTCATTTGATTTGTGTGTTCTCCTATCTTTATTTAAAATATAAATGGAAAAAGTGCTTCAGGTACATTTTGTTCATAAGAATTTCTAGGGGTGTCAATAATTGTGGCACACGTGGCTTTGTTAAAAATTATTATTTCTTGATGAAGGACTTTTTTTCTCAGAATAAATTTACTTCAATTAAAGGTTGGATTTTTCTAATTTTTTCAGTGTGAGATTAAGCTAATTCACCAAACGGTGAATTTTTTATAACCCGTTTTGCTCATCTTTACCAGAGGTGCCAATAATAGTGGAGGGCACTGTATACTGTATACAGTTGAAGTCAGAAGTTTACATACACTTAGGTTGAAGTCATTAAAACAAATTTTTAACCACTCCACAGATTTCATGTTAGCAAACTATAATGTTGGCAAGTCAGTTAGGACATCTACTTTGTGCATGACACAAGTAATTTTTCCAACAATGGCTTACAGACAGAATATTTCACTTTTAATTCACTATATCACAATTCCAGTGGGTCAGAAGTTTATATACACTAAGTTGACTCTGCCTTTAAACAGATTGGAAAATTCCAGAAAATTATGTAATGGCTTTAGAAACTTCTGATAGGCTAATTGACATTATTTGAGTCAATTAGAGGTGTACCTGTGGATGTTAAGGCCTACCTTCAAACTCAGTGCCTCTTTGCTTGACATCATGGGAAAATCAAAAGAAATCAGCCAAGACCTCATAAAGAAAATTGTGGACCTCCACAAGTCTGTTTCATCCTTGGGAGCAATTTGCAAACGCATAAAGGTACCACGTTCATCTGTACAAACAATAGTACGCAAGTATAAACACTATGGGACCACGCAGCCGTCATACCGCTCGGGAAGGAGACGCGTTCTGTCTCCTAGAGATCAATGTGCTTTGGTGCGAAAAGTGCAAATCAATCACAGAACAACAGCAAAGGACCTTGTAAAGATGCTGGAGGGAACAGGTACAAAAGTATCTATATCCACAGTAAAACGAGTCCTATATTGACATAACCTGAAAGGCTGCTCAGCCAGGAAGAAGCCACTACTCCAAAACTGCCATAAAAAAGTCTACAGTTTGCAACTGCACATGGGGACAAAGATCTTACTTTTTAGAGAAATGTCCTCTGGTCTGATGAAACAAAAATTTAACTGTTTCGTGTAATGTAATCATTATGTTTCGAGGAAAAAGGGTGAGGCTTGCAAGCCAAAGAACACCATCCCAACCGCGAAGCACGGGGGTGGCAGCATCATGTTGTAGGGATGCTTTGCTGCAGGAGGGACTGGTGCACTTCATAAAATAGATGGCATCTTGAGGAAGTTATCAGCCAGGAAGTTAAAGCTTGGTCGCAAATGGCTCTTCCAAATGAACAATGACTCAAAGCATACTTCCAAAGTTGTGGCAAAATGGCTTAAGGACAACAAAGTAAAGGTATTGGAGTGGACATCAGCTCAATCCAATCAAACATTTGTGGCCAGAACTGAAAAAGCGTGTGCGAGCAAGGAGTCCTACAAACCTGACTCAGTTACACCAGTTTTGTCAGGAGAAATGGACCAAAATTCCAGCAACTTATTGTGAGAAGCTTGTGGAAGGCTACCCGAAACGTTTGACCCAAGTTAAACAATTTAAAGGCAATGCTACCAAATACTACCAGAGTGTATGTAAACTTCTGACCCACTTGGAATGTGATGAAAGAAATAAAAGCTGAAATAAATCATTCTCTCTACTATTATTCTGACATTTCACATTCTTAAAATAAAGTAGTGATCCTAACTGACCTAAGACAAGGAATGTTTACAAGGATTAAATGTCAGGAATTGTGAAAAACTGAGTTTAAATGGATTTGGCTAAGGTGTATGTAAACTTTCAACTTCAACTGTACGTATATATATATATATATATATATATATATATATATATATATACACGTACATGTATATGTACACCCAAAAAACGTAGCCTTACAATGGCTTCTGGAAATTGGTTTGGTACAAGGATCTGCCAAATTGGCACCACGTCCGCAAAAAAACACCAAAATGAATTAAAAATTCCACCCATCTGGATTCTCCACATACCCATTTCCCAGTCCATGAGTTGCCTTTGAACCCCAAGACTGCCCTGCTACGTCATTGGACGAATGTAGCGTGCCAAATTAAAAGAAAAGTGTGTGCTCTTCCAATCCTATCCTAACAAGGAGCAAGTGCATTTATGGGATGTTCTGGAACATTGCCTATGACAGCATTACCACTTCCATCAACAAAGATTGAGCTGATCCACTTTCTTCTTGCAGAAGAGCAATATTGCATTCCTCCTGCAGCATTCCAGGCACCGGTAGACTATACCACAGCCCATATAGGTTGTACTGATTGTTTAATGATGAAGTTAAAGACTGAGGTGAATCAATAGGCTCCTATTTGGTGAAAGTGTGGACACTTGGTCACTAAAACTAACTATTTGGTAGGTAATGAAGAATTCAAAGACAAAGCAAATGATAACCAAACCTGGATCGTGTTAACAAGTTTACAGAAAAAAATGATGAAAGAAAGAAGATTGGCTGTAACAGCAGACACAAGGGTCCTCCAGTTTGACAGAGTTTGAGAACCACTAATCCATGGCTCATAAGAACCTCGCCATGACGACAGTGGGTTGTAATCTTATCAACTGGTAGGCAGAGGACTAAACAAAAACAGGTAACCGCTATCGGCTGACCGCCTTATGGACCTCGGAGGGCCCTGGACATGCGGTTTGTTGACCCGGCGCACTCCATACTGGTCCCGCGCGGGCGACACTGACCCGACACGTGCTGTTGCTCAAACTTTAATGGGGAGATGTAGTCTGAGCGTGTCACAGGAGAGCCAGCCTGTTGGACAGGAAGAGGCGGCTCACATTTCTCCAGCACAGGAAACTGATATTCCTGTAACGCCTCACTGTTCAATTGGATCCAGCAAGGTGTGTGTATGTGTGTCTGTGTATATGTAGTATGTGTATATGTGTATGTATGTGTGCATATCTGTGTGTATGCAATGTTGTATGTACTGTATATACTGTATGTACAGTGCATCCGGAAAGTATTCACAGCGCTTCACTTTTTCCACATTTTGTTCTGTTACAGCCTTATTCCAAAATTGATTAAATTCATTTTTTCCCGCAAAATTCTACACACAACACCCCATAATGACAATGTGAAAAAAGTTTTTTTGAGATTTTGGCAAATTTATTAAAAATAAAAAACTAAAATTTCTCATTTACATAAGTATTCATACCCTTTGCTTTAACGTATTTTTAAAATATCATATTTCATATTTGGTCGCATATCCTTTACATGCTGTTACTTCCTGAAGTCTGTGACCATCAACATCAAAAAAACTGTCGATATCTTATTTTCAGGTACTGTTACAAGCGATACTATAACCTCTCTGCATTTGAATGGATCTCTATGGAAATTGGGGGGTGAGACTAGATTCAGCTGTAAATTACACTGGTACAGTATGGAACACATGGCTGGCTAAACGGCTGTAAGTTATCAAGGGTCTGAGCTATCAAACGAGCCCCAAACCATCACTCTGTTGCCAGATATGGAGTAGATGTGGATGGATCACTGCAAGGGTTATTTCTCCGGATTCATTTTCCTATAGAACTCTATGGGGAAAAAAGTCAGGAGAAACAACCCTTAAAGTGATCCATCCACATCTACTCCATATCTGGCAACAGAGTGATGGTTTGGGGCTCGTTTGATAGCTCAGACCCTTGATAACTTACAGCCATTTAGCCAGCCATGTGTTCCATACTGTACCAGTGTAATTTACAGCTGAATCTAGTCTCACCCCCCAATTTCCATAGAGATCCATTCAAATGCAGAGAGGTTATAGTATCGCTTGTAACAGTACCTGAAAATAAGATATCGACAGTTTTTTTGATGTTGATGGTCACAGACTTCAGGAAGTAACAGCATGTAAAGGATATGCGACCAAATATGAAATATGATACTTTAAAAATACGTTAAAGCAAAGGGTATGAATACTTATGTAAATGAGAAATTTTATTTTTTTATTTTTAATAAATTTGCAAAAATCTCAAAAAAACTTTTTTCACATTGTCATTATGGGGTGTTGTGTGTAGAATTTTGAGGGAAAAAATGAATTTAATCAATTTTGGAATAAGGCTGTAACAGAACAAAATGTGGAAAAAGTGAAGCGCTGTGAATACTTTCCGGATGCACTGTATGTGTGCATGTTTGTGTGTTTGTCAACTTGTGACAATGTGTATGCATTTGCATGTGTATGTATGTATATGTATGTACATGTGTGTATACATATGTGTGTATTGTTTGTATGTATGTGTGTGTGTTTAACTACATGTGTGACAATGTGTATGTATGTCTGTGTGTGTATATATGCATGTATGCATGTATGTGTGTGTGTATGTGTGTGTGAATATGTGTATGTGTGTGGTGTAAAACTGTGTTTATGTGAAATAAAAGCAATGGGAAGCTCAGCAGACCAGCAGTATCTGCCCAGTAGGGCTACAGTAACATTAACCTCGGCCAGATAGACTTAATGGCACCAGTGGAAGTTTCCAGTGCTTTAGTTACCGATCTGAACATCTCACTGGTCACCTTTCAGTGGTCAGTTCAACTGTAGACAAGCAGGAAAATAACATGAGCTCCAAATGCTTAAGAAACTAAAGATCCAGTTACTTTGAACATTTGCAGATAGCTTTATTCTATGTTCTTTAATACAGCCGTAAGAGGGAGATTCTCTTATGAATATGGGAAGGCTTACAGGTATTTCCAACAAAGAACGACATGACAACCTGGTATCCAGCCAATCACAAGCCATACTGCTTAATGGATGCACCAAAGAGTGCCCATGTTAATATAGTTAGTGTCTGTCACATATGAAATCACGTAAAACACGTAAAAATAACAAAAGAATACAATTATAAGAGACCATTCAGCTCATCTAGTCATTTTCCAACAGACTAGAGTGTCTAGTACTGTCCTGATATTTTTAAAAAAAGACGTCCTGATATATATACAGAATTTACCTTTATCTAATTGATTCTGCTGTTGGTCTCGTCACTGATGAATTTCTGCTTGCAATCAATGCACAAAGGCAAGTTCATGTCAGCTCAAATCGGTTCATGATAACGAAACTGAGGTGTTTCACACAGTGCCAACAAACACAGACACGGAGTGAAAGCCAAAAGGTTGAGTATATGATTTTGATTAGGCTCTTCATTTGATTTGTACATGCAACAAATACATAGTGTTGCACATGAACATTTATGGTGTGCATTTGTATGTTCAAGAGAGAAAATGCAACACTTATGTGCATACAAGTATACATGTACACAATTGTAGTGTCTCACAAGCTTATGTCTTGAAATGGAGAAGCAACTACACATACAGTATGTCTTACCCATGCTGTATATGCACAAACATAAGTCAAAGGCAGTGAGATACAAAGACAAAGCACTGAAATACAGTATGTGTGCATGTACACACATCAATATCACTCTCTGGTGCACCTGTGCATTCCACATGAGGGACAGAGCCCTGTGGTGGAGCTGGACATTCACAGTGAGAACCAGGGCCCCGTGGTGCAGCTGTACATTTAGAATGAGAGACAAGGCTCTGTGGTCCAGCCTTACATTTCAAATGTGTGACAGGATCCTGTGGTGCAGCTGTAATTCTAAGATGAAATACAGGGCCCTATGATACAGCTGTATATTCATAATGAAGGTACAGGTCCCTATGGTGCAGCTGTATAGTCACAGTGAGGGACAGTGTCCTGTGGTGCAGCTACATTCACAGACAGTGCCCTCTGATGCAGCTGTACCTTCAGGATGGTGTACATCGCCCTGTGGCGTAGTCAAAATTTGACACAGATGGGCAGGACCCTCACTGTTATCCCATTTATAGAATTATGGAACTTGTGTAAATGGATAAGAACCGATTGTAAGATTGAATGCTACCTTCGTCTCAGTTTCCAACTCTGCAAATGGAAACACTTGGCGGTAAAAAGTAAGAACCGTCACTTGCGACCCTGAGAGAGGGAAGATGAACCAAGGCCGATGCCACCTATCCACTCCTCCACCGGCTACCTGTCTTTGTGTTGTACGGTTCTAGCACAGTCTCTGCTCATATCCTTAAGTGCCGCTCTGAAGCAGACGCATTCGGTTACTGCACTCTGCTGACCCCGCGGTGGCTGTGGAGCTCGGCTGCTCCAATGCTAACGTTCTGGCCCAGTGGACCTCCATTGGATGGAAGTGAGGGTTGGGCTGGAGAGGGGTCCTGTTGCAAAAAGATCCTTATATAAGCCAGGCTCACCAGTGTTAGCTTACATGAAGCAAGCCAGGAGACTGCACACTGGGCAGAGCACAGCCTCGAAGCCAAGATGGCGGAAATGTTGTGATGTGCCCCCAACCAATTTCCCCTCATCTTTCCATCACCTAATACCCTAGTACACTGGCTGCACTGCGTGTGACACACACAAATGAAATATTATTATGCAACATACCAGCCACACATGCAGCACACAGTGAAATACACCCATACACATACACACACACACACATGTACACAGACACACACACACGTACTACGAGCAAACACATGTTTTCAGTTCACACAAACACCTACCCACTGAAAAACCCACCCATACATGTTCTGTATGAATATTTCCTTCAAGCTCACTTCTGATTGGCAGCCCACCAAACAGCTGCACTGCTGATTGGTTAAAATATAAAACGCCATGTTAGCAACACTATTAACAAGGTCTCCAAATGAAAAAAACTAAATCACCTTCAAATACAAGACAAGAACAATATAAGAACTGTGTTACTTTCAGGGCTGAAAAAACATTAATTTTAAATCTCAACTGAATAAAATAGGCTTGATGTACACTGCCTGGCCAAATAAAAAGTCGCCGTTGCACCCGTCATGCATAGTGCCCACTGTACAAGCCTCTGGAGGCAGTGTTATGATCTGGGGTTGCTTCAATTGGTCAGGTCTAGGCTCAGCAACGTTATGCAGCAATAAAATGAAGTCAGCTGAGTACCTGAATGTACTGAATGACCAGGTTATCCCATCAATGGGCATATTCCAGGACAACAATGCCAAGATTCATCGGACTCAAACTGTGAAAGAGTGGTTCAGGGAGCATGAGGAATCATTTTCACACATGAATTGGCCACCAGAGTCCTGACCTTAACTCCATTGAAAGTCTTTGGGATGTGCTGGAGAAGACTTTACGGAGTGGTTTGACTCTCCCGTTGTCAATACAAGATCTCGGCCAAAAATGAATGCAAGTCTGGACGGAAATAAATGTTGTGACGTTGCATAAGGTTGTCGAAACAATGCCACGACAAATGCGCGCCATAATCAAAGCTAAAGGCGGTCCAACAAAATATTAGTGTGCGCAACCTATTTTTTGGCCAGGCAGTGTATGTCATAGCATTTCTTTTCTTTGGTTCTTTATGTATAAAATCACAATTTCATGACTAGTAATGCTGCTATTTTATTGCATTGGTTGATAAAGCGATAGATCATAAACTTTAACATGTTCATGTATACCTCACCAAATGCAGGCGTCTCTCCCCCCCCGCACCCCCCTGGTGTAAAATGACCCCACGCACGCAGCTCTGAGGCATTAATCCCCACGGCGCAAGAGCAGAGGAACTGTGTCACAGAGACACATGAGCACGCCTGCGGCAGGGGCCGTGATCGCATCGCCTCACACCTGCGCCCCCCCCCCCAACAGAGCAACGGCGTCCATAGGTCCGGGGCGCATGTGAGGCGCGAGTCAGGCGTACGCTGCTGCTTGTTGGGAGGGGAGGGTGTGTGTGTGAGATATACGTCAGCAGAGGTCTGTGGAAATAGTTACATACAAGACAGGCGTGTGCGAGTACAGCAGAGGGGGGGGGGGGGGGGGGAGGGGGGTACATGTGCGTGTATAGAACTGACTGTACGCAGGGACTGGGAGAGCCCATGCAGTGTATGGATGCAGTGTATGGATGCAGTTGTCAATTACATTGATAAAACTGGCTAGTTTAACCTCTGCATTGGTTTTAAAGAGCCTGACTCTGGTGATTATCGCACAATCGCGTGTCCCTCTCATATTAGTACACAACACTACCTGCTTGTAGGATTGGAGGTTTACTCATGTTGTCTGTTTGTTTTTATTACATTACTGCCTTTTCACCTCACATCCAGGCCATTACTGTAGTTGACAACTCAATTAATTTGCCTGGTTAAATAATAGTCATATAAATGTAAAAGAAGAGTTTGTGTGTGTTTGTGTAGTTGAGAAGGGACCATGTGCAGCGTGTGTGTGTGTGTGTGTATGTGTTAGCAGCTGCTCGTTGTGGTCCAAGACAACCTTTCTTTTGAAATGAGATCGCCACCTCCGAAACACAATGACCCAACACGTGAATCTAAATAAAAATCATTTATTATTAATATTATTATCATTTATACCTATAGCAGAGAAAGGTCCGCCATGCCACCTCAGAACTACAGTGCGGAGTCTGAACCCGGGTCCGCCCAGCCCGACAGAGCGACACGTGGACTGGGGGGGGGGGGGGGGGGGGGGGGGGAGGGGAAAAAGAGGGTGCTGGGGGTCCCACTCATTCTTCTCTTCATTCTCCATGCTTGTTTATATGAGGGGGGGGCTTCCAGGGTACTGAGGCATGAAGACGGGAGGGGGGCCGATTTATTCCATTTTCAAAATTATATTTAACCCTAAATGGGAATGGGGGGGGGGCACTGAGACACCTTCAAGCTCATTGGTCTGGCAGCTGACTGGGCGGAGTCAACTGTATACTGACACGGATAGGGAGGGAAGGAAGGAGGGTGTGTGTGTGTGTGTGTGTTTGAGAGAATATGTGCAGCTGTGTTTTTTCTGTATGCGCGCACAGGCGCGCATGTGTGTGTGTGTGTGTGTGTGTGTGTGTGTT
Source organism: Synaphobranchus kaupii (assembly GCA_029718625.1). Lineage (NCBI taxonomy): Eukaryota > Metazoa > Chordata > Actinopteri > Anguilliformes > Synaphobranchidae > Synaphobranchus > Synaphobranchus kaupii. Next base: position 21,606,814 of record CM056388.1, on the reverse strand, counting down.
CCACTGGTCAACGGTGTATTGATCCGGTGTCCCTGTACACTTGAAGAGGTTTCTGCCACAAACGGGATAAAAAGTTGAGGTAACAAAAGTATTCCTGAAAGACAAAAAACAAAGAAAGAAGAAGAGAAAAGAATGAACAATGACCTGTTCTCTGTTCCTCTCTTACTGCCGTCGTACGTCACACGGCACAACGCTCATTACATTCAGAAACTACAGAGCCGCATCCTGTTATAAGGCCGTGAAAACAGATTCACAAAAAGCAGAGTAAACTACCGCATGTCCGAACTCAACAGGACAGACGCATGAGACGCTGGATAAACTGATAAAAATGTATGCGCTACACTCTCGTAAAAGTTTTACCCTCGTAAAAGTGGCCACTTTGATTAGAAATTGACATTAAAGTTAAATTTATTTCAATTTAGGGCGTCCGGTAGGTGGCTTATGCGGAAGGGATATGCAGGAGTTTATTGTATGTCACTGAGGGATGAAGGCCTCTAAGTCTGAATGGAAACAGCCACCTCTTTCCTGTGAATGTTGCGGCCCTTGCCTTGGTTTGCTACCATTGGCTGAGTGATGAACAACTCATTCTTACCATTGGCTCCCTGAACTGGGTCACGTCTCTGAAGGTATGTAGGGCACAGGGTGTGTGGTAAACTCAGCCCCCTAGTGGTCAGTTTACGGCCAAAGAACACATAGGAATGGCACTGGTCGAGATCGTTTGCAAAGCCTTTGGCTGCAATTAAGGAGAGTACACGCACGCCGCCCTCAATTACAGGCCAGGTCCCAACAACAACTCCTGTCACAAAACTAAACCTACACAATGTTTATTTTTTTTGTAGTGTAGCGTGATGTTACATTATTTAAAATAAGCTATGCTTGCCAGGTACGCTTTGAAATGTATAAATACAGTACTGTGTGCACATTCCTGTGTGAACCTATGTGCGTATGTCTGTGAGAGTGTACAAGTATTTGAGTATGCGGGTGTGTGTAGTGGTCTATATAGGTAGTAAGGTGCATGTAGTGATGTGTGTGAGTCTGTGGCTTTGTGTGTGTGTGTGAGAGAGTGTGAGAGAGAGAGAGTGTGTGTGTGTGTTACCTGCTCTCTCATCGCGCTGTGGTGGAGCCACTGGACGGCAGGGTGCCATCAGTGTTGGAGTGAGACTGCTCCTTCAGCACTGGGTCTGTGGGGACACACACCTTACTATGTATACAGACCACCCACGCACGCACGCACGCCACGACAAACCACTGTATACAAACCTTACCACCTGCACAGAATATAACATACACACTCACACTTGCGTGCGCACACGCACGCACACACACACACACACACGCACACACACACACACAAAATCACTCACACTCACTACACACATGGGCATGTATGCACACGCACGCACACGCACACGCACACACACACACACACACACACACACAAAATCACTCACACTCTCACTACACACATGGGCATGTATGCACACGCACGCACACGCACACGTGCACACACGCACACACACACACACAATCACTCACACTCTCACTACACACATGGGCATGTATGCACACGCACGCACACACACACACACACACACAGACACACTCACACTACACACATGCACGTGCACACGCGCACACACACACACGCATGCACGCACACTCACAGAAGTACGGGTGCTCCATGGCCTCTGTAGCAGTCAGTCTCTGCTGGTGGTCGTATCGCAGTAGTTTGTCCAGCAGGTCCAGAGCTTCGGGACTGACCAGGTGCTGGTTCTCCGACTGGACAAACTGCTCCCAGCGTTTCCGCGTCTGCCTGGAGGAGGCGACAGAGAGCACCATCACACAGGGGGCCTCGCAGCAACGGGTAGGGACTGCATTCACGTGGTTTCCAACGGCAACCTCATTGCAACGGCACCAACGACCCTGACTCAGCCATATTTCTTTTACAGACAACTTCATCCCCAATTTTTCACTTTGTGGAAATACAGAAGGGCCGATTGTATCCGCCGCGCCGCCTGATTGGTGCAGCTACCTCGTCAGTTCAGAGCAGGCGAGCACACGCTTCAGGACAACGGAGGACATGAGGACAATCTTCCATTGTGGCCAGCTAAGCTCCGCCCCTCATGGCTGCCGGAACATGGCCGGACCTGGCACTCAGCTGCCAGTACGGCCGGCCACGTTTTACCAATGCCCTCCACCCCTTTCCACCAGCGCCCCCTGGTGCTACTCACTGGCCCAGCAGGTCCTTGAAGCGTGGGTCCAGTTCGATGTGATACTTGCGCAGGTAGCCAAAGAGCTCGTCTGTCCCCAGAACCTTGGCGATCCGCACGAGCTGGTACCAGAGTAACAGAACCCAGAGTCAGAACAAATCAACCCCCAAAAGAACATTGTGTGTGTGTGCGTGTGTTTATACACTGTACAGCAATAGTTAACTGTCGCAAGAAAGTTGGTGATGTGCATTTCATACGGTTATACTTAAAATGTCATATTTTCTAATATCCACGTAATAGTGGGTATTAGAACACTTATAAGATAAGAATACCCCAGTGCCAAGCCAATACGTCCCCCTCAGCCCAACAGCTGTTTGGAACGGCACATCTTTCTGTGTAAAGAGATCTGCCTTCATGCTCAATTTCAGACAGAACAATTACAATAGATGGATTCGGTCTCACTCCTATTAGACCGATGAATCACTTACCCGATCACTGTAAGAAAGGGTGTGTATATGGAGAGTGTAAGCTTAATAGTTAATAATTAGTTATAAGGGTCCCCTGGTTTAGATACCCAGTCAGAGAGGGCTATGGGGTGTACATGGTGAATGCACTGGTGATAATTAGTTATTAAGTGTTAGTTAAACCCTTCTCTAGCACCACCTTTTTTGAACACAAGCCCAAAAATAAAATGGTTATTGTTTTTGAACCTTTTTGACTACGGGCATAATCCTGGTCTCTTCTGTAAGGTAACCCTGTGGAGTTTGTTTTCCAAGAGTCAGCATTACCTTAAGTGTTACTAAAATAAAGTAACAGAAGCTCAAACAGTGAAAGTCTTTTCTTGCCTAAAATTTTATATTGCCGGGATAAGGATACCGACTTTACAGTGATGCGTGTCGTGTGGGGATTCCCAGAACACACAGAACTAGCAGAGTCGTCGTTTTGATATTACCCGTTTTGTGTCATGTTACAAAATAAGGAACTGTTGTCGCTATAACATTGGAATCGTAAAATAGTTTATAGAGGTACAATCAAGTGTTTGAACACTTTCAAACTGTATATTGTGTTACCAGATTGATTGAAAATTTCAAAAAATAAAAAAATAAAATAAAAACACAATTAATGCAACTAAAATAAACCACTTCCGGCATGAATATGGGCCGGCACTAGTTAAGGTGGTTAAAGAAAATTAGGCATAGTTTTTGATACCTGGTCATAGTTATACCATGGTACCAGAATTAGTTTTTGATACCTGGTCATAGTTATACCATGGTACCAGAATTAGTATTGATACCTGGTCATAGTTGTCCTGGCCATGGAAGAATGGTTCCTTCTGGAAGATCATACTGGCCAGCATGCAGCCCAGACTCCACATGTCCAAGCTGTAGTCATACATCTGCCAGCCACCAGAGAGAAACATTAATTAATAAAACACCACACTGATGATCAAACACCCAGGAACATAGTTATACATCTACCAACCAATACAGAGCAACACTGATGAATAAAACAACAGCTTGGTCATCAAAAGCACATCTAAACCGCTAAATCTGACAGTAGTCAATGACCTAGAGAAATGAAACCAATGGGTTGTAAATACAAGTGTTGTGGGGTTGATTCCCATCTGAGGGGCACCTTTCGTATAGGCCTGAACTGCTTCAGTAAATATTCAGCTGTACAAAAAAAAAAGCAGCTGAGTAAAGCTTCAAAGGGCAAAGGTGTCTCTAAGAAAATGAATCAGTAAAGAATTATGTTATTATAAATGAATGTCAAGCAAGGTAGGGTTTGGGAAAGACTTTCTGGTGTGAAACTACTGCACTGAGATGTTTGAACCTTATCCATTAACTGATCCCACTCCTACTCAAGTTGATTTATGAATGCATTTTCACAGCTCCAGATATCAGCCCATCAACAGAACAGACCACAGAATTCTGTATATCTCAGCAACAATGTGAGGCAAAAATATCCCCAAAAAAAGGAGAGCCCCATTAACAGCAGAACCCATGGAAAGTCAATGGGCGACGTCATAGTCACTGTTCATATTTTTTCACGGTCTATGGTCGGAAAACACTCACCTGGTAATCCACCAGGAGCTCCGGGCCCTTGAAGTAGCGCGACGCCACCCTGACGTTGTACTCCTGAGCAGGGTGGTAGAACTCCGCCAGGCCCCAGTCAATCAGACGCAGCTACGGCGTGCGCACGTGAGCACACGCACAGACACAAAGACACGGACAGTATGTGAACTGGAACAAACCTGTAATAATCATTTTTTGCCAACTGCTTCCCTGAACCCCAGAAAAAAAAAAAATCAGCTTCGAAACGCTACTAACAAGGTGTTGCCGCAGCGCCATCTCGTGGCAGATATACACCACTACAAGTCTCGAGAGGAGGCCAGGAGCCAGGCTATAGCAGTACTCCACCTTGGCACTTTGCTTTGCAAAGGCTTTGACAGTTTGATGCAAATTACTGCTCCTAGGTTTGCCCTTATGGTTTAATAACTTGGCACTTTGCTTTGCCGTGCCTTTAGTAAACGTTTTACCAGGTGGTTATTAAGTATTAAGACTGTGCCTGTGTGCAATTGCCTGTGTTTAGCCATTTCTACTGATTTACCTTAATGCTTTACGGTTACTCGCTACATGACTTCATGTTCTGTATGCACTACCCAAATGCCCTTATTGCAGCTCTCATGAGTTTCACTTTTACGGTCATGCCGTGACAGCTGTGTCAGAAGCTCTGCATGAGGGCGCTGAAATGAACTTGTAAAAAATGACATTAATAATAGCACGGCTCCCCCTACCTTCCTCATCTGGTGGTCGATCATCACGTTGTGTGGCTTCACGTCCCTGTGCATGATGCCCATGCTGTGGCAGTAGTCCAGAGCCTGGGGGACACGGGAAGCACACGGAAAGAACACAAAGTCATAAAAAGGCTCTCACTCACACACACACACGCACACGCACACGCACACGCACTGCTCTTACCTTTAGTAACTCATACATGTAGAAACGAATATCAAAATCTGTTAACTTCTGGTACAGCTCCTGAATGTGACAGAGACAGAACATGAGAAATGGCAAACCAATCAGAAGATGAATCGCATGCTCTGAAAACATTGGGCCTGCACCAATTTAATGTGCTCTACGCAAAGACATGCAGAATTTCCACACTCTACACACTGTCCACTCCTGCAAAGAGGGTTTGTGATAGAGGGTTTGTGGCTCAGATCACCACAGAATGTTTGTGAGTGTGTATTCGTACATGGGCGGGTGTGCACTGTAAGTGTGTGTATAAGTGTGTGAGAGAGGGTGCATGTATAGGTGAGCTTGTGAGTGTGTGTTATGGAGGTGGGTGTGTATGAGAGAGGAGGTGTGTGTGAGAGCACATGCTCATGAGATTTGGGAAAGCCAAAATCATGACCCCGTGACAAACACCTGTCCTGGTGGGCAGAACTCAGGACCGTTGTCATGGTGAGACATAGCACAGCGCTTTCTGATTGGGTTATGGTTCTGTTAATGACCAATCAGATTAAGCAACCACTGTGTGCGCTGGCCTGGTTCACAGGCCTGCCCTGATGTTCCAACCTCACATGAAACGTGTGTAAAGTGGGAACAGGTCTACCTTAAAATCTGTGTTATTGATGCATTCAAAGACAAGCGCCGGCGTTCGGGACTGCAGAAGAAATCAGAGAGGAGAAGATGTGAAACTGCCGTAAATTTGCATTCAAAACTGCACAGACACTAACAAAACAAACAAATCAACAAAGCCAAACTAAACACACATTACTGCAGTCACTAATAAGTACATTATTTACTGAGAAAATCATTCAAATAGGCAGGATCAGCTGCTATGCACAAAAGCACATTTAGCGTTGACTGCAGTTGTGATCGTGTAATTAGATTAGAATTACAGGAAATGCAAAGTTTGAATGGTTCCTGCATATCTGGTGATGAGAGTGTGTCAGAGACTGACACCACCCTGAGGGTAATATTCCGGCACAGCAGAGGAAACAGATCTGGTATTGAGGTTAGTAAGCTCCGTTTGGTCAGTCGCTGCCATGTGACTTTGGGCCAGCCCACGATGGGGACAGAAGGGGAGAGCAAGTCGTACCACCGGGTCCTTCACGGTGTCCACCAGGCGGATGATGTTGGTTCCGCCACACAGGTTCTCCAGAATCTTGATCTCCCTCTTGATCTTCTTCTTCTTGACAGGCTGCAGGGGTCAAAGGTCACATTGTCATGCAACCAATCGCAACCCAACATGGAGAAAAATAATTAAATGAGGAGATACGACAGGACGTGAGCTTGTATTAAGGGGTCAGGGGTCAGCTCACCTTGAGGATTTTGACCACCACCTTCTCATTGTTGTTGATGTTGATGGCCTCAAACACCTCGCTGTACTTTCCACGTCCCAGTTTACGCACCAGCTGGTAATCTTCTTGGTTACTGAGATGAAAGCAAGAGAAAGATTAATCTTCCTGGTTACTCCACAGTGGGGGAGGGAGGGAGAGATTAATTTTCCTTATTACTGGGAGGACAGAGAATTAGAGATTAATCCGGCTGGTTACTAGGCAGAGAGCAACAATAATCCCCATTTACTAGCCATTAAGAGAGATTAATCCCCTGGTTACTAGGCAGAAGGAGATAGAGAGATTAAACCTCCTGGTTACTGGGAGAGTGAGAGAGAGATAGAGATAGAGAGAGCATGTTTCAGACCCAAACTGTGGGTCAATAACCAGAAACCTTTGTGGTGGACCACAAGATATGTGTGGAAATATTTATATCGACTGTAGGCTACTTCACTCCAACCACACATTCATATAAATTGAAACGAAACACCGGCCATTGCTAGTGTACACAAACTTATATTTACATGTATTTTTATTCCATATTTGACCATATTTTGGGCTGCAATATTTCTGTGAGGCAGGTCATAGAAAGTGCATTTCCTTGTTAAATGGGTCCTGAACTCATAAAATTGGGGAACAAAACTTGTTTTAGAGAGCACTAGTGAGCTATAAACAGAGCAGGCAGAGAGCACACGTCTACTTGACCATAGACGCCAAGGCACATTTAGTTTCCAACACATAATCAGTGTGCCTGTTTTTAATTCAGGAATGATCACCCATTAATAACCAAATATTTTTTACCTCATTGAGTATACTAGAATAGCATTTACATATGAGCACCTAACATTTAAATCCTTTCACTTTTAACAACACATATAGACATTCTACTTTGTCCGAATATATCTGATCTCTAATGAGTTCATACCGGCTTGTTCATTCTATCTTAATGAAAAACAGGTTGTGGATGGGAGGTAGACTCCCTGCCTCACGCGCGAGCTCGCCAGCTGCCTCTGGCGTCAGGACAGCGCGCGTCACAGCGCTGTCACACTAATGACTCATTCAATGCTATAGTACTAAACAAAGAGGAAACGCAAGACAGGCAGCCAGAAAGACAAATATAGGACTTTCTGTGTTTTTTCCTCAAATACTTAACATCTTCCTTACGGACTATGTAATGAGATGTTGTTTCACCCCACACTCCCATATAGAATATAACGTATAGCTTATAGGCTACACACATACATGAACACGCGCGTGCATGTGATTTTAGTCCTATCTCACAATCTCGACTGGAGGAATGTTTAGACATTTGGCTAAATTTAGCATCGTGTGTTTTCTGTCAAAAAATCACAAACGCAAGCGAGTCTTCGGGCACATCCAATAAGGTGCTGGTATTCCGTTCAAACACCCCGTGAAACACAAAACCACCCCTGAACTTTTGTGACCCGACAGTCTGAGAATGTGGGGGACATGGCCCTCGTGAGGAGACACACGGTCCCTAGTTAGTGGCAGCTCTGCGTTGTCTAGTTCCAAACTGACCAGGCCTGCTATAGTCCGGGCGGTTCGATGTTGATCCCGGGTTGATCGATAACTCAGAGCACCCGGGGCGCAAACTACGCGTCCGCTCCACAACCGTGACCCCAGCACGTTAACAACCCTCTGCCTACAGACCATTGGATATATGGCCGTTTTTTTAACACAACCAGCGAATCCCCAAATATGAATGACATTTAATTTCATCAAACACACAGCTCGTAATCACGGTACACACAAACCCGACCAAAAGAAAGACAGCAATCCAATTATGCCGTTTATCATCCAGCTTACTACGTAGCTACGTAGCTACGTTTCAAAACTTGAAATTGAAACGCTGATTTTGACAATGAATCCGATTTCCACATCAAGCAGCAGCAAGCCCCGTCTATGAAGGCGTAACTGATGTTAATAGCATTATAGCATTTTATTCTCTATTTTAAGACACGGTTTTACTGTAACAGTGAAGCGTGGTCCTCTCACCTCCAGCTGGGCACGTGGGCTTCATAATCCCAGTACTCCCGGCTCTTCAAAGTGTTCACGTCGGCGTAAACCCGGGATTTGCTACCGGCCGCCGGGCCGGGCATGGCGCGGGCAGGAGCTCGGTCTGAGCAGGACTTGCTTACAGCAGGGCTCTTCGAAACTCTGACCGGGAATGCGGAACACCGAACTTCTCCAGGAGTCCGTGGTCTTGGGCTTTCCAAGTACGGGTTTCTGATCGCGGATACTTTGTGTTGAAGGAGATGGTCAGAGTGCGCTGCGGGCTGTGACTGCTGAGACGCGCTCGCCGCTCGGATTGTCAGAGCCAAGCCGACCTGGGTTCCGAGCTTGAGAAGAAGCCGGGGAGAGAAGGGGAGGAGAGGGCCAGCCAGTTTCAGCGAGGCGGCAGGGTATAACGTTAGATAAATTAAGCTGAGGTAGAGGAAATGGTTCAGTAGGGTTCCAATCACGAACACCCAACTAGGCTAGCGGCCTATGTTTAACGTTACTAAAATTACAGCTACAATCTTGGGGTAACGTATAACGGGGGGATCTAAGATCGCAGGTTAAACCCCCCACCCCCAGTGGGCCGCGAGTCCCTGATCCGAAAACGGGAGATCCGACCAGGACGACTCCCGGGGACAGGCCCAGCGCCGGACTGCTATCCCTGTCCCCCCGACGTAATGTTGCAATGTTGCGGTGTATGTTAACGGAAAAGCTAAAATAAATGTTTAAAAAACTGATTTCACAATTTACCCCTAGCTACTGGATATATTAAGAAGTACAGCCGGTTGGAGGGAGGGGGTGGGCTAAATCGATGTTGTTAGCTAGTTAGCAAGCTGGCTCTGTGTGCCAGGCAGGGTGAACGTCGCGCCTCTAGTAAGCGCGGTATCGTGCACCCTCGCCGGGGCGCGGAACCGGTGTAAGCGTAAGGAGCACCAGCAATAGAAAATACCGAGCAAAGCGCTCTGTTGGCCAGGTTCGGGGAGCTCTTTTTGGAACCCCCCCGGTCCGTACTCCGTAATGCAGGGAACCGGATTGCGGCAGAAACACCCGGAAACGATCGGGATCAGAATCAAAAAGCCCAAATCGGGTCAGATAAGAATGGCGGGGAAGGGGATACATTTCATTAGTCAAATCTATGGCGCCCTCTAACAAGGAGGAGGTCCCTTGCAAAAAAAGTGAAGTTCCTGAATGCCATGTAGGCGATGACTGTTTCCTTCACGGCTGAATCAAATGAATATTGATCTGTTTTGAATACCGCCTGGGAGTTATGTTCTATAAATCATTGGAAAACGTAATGCGTCGTTTAAAGGATTTTTGTCCAAACGTAAATATACAAATAAATAAACTTATTAACCTTATTTATTTTTTTATTTTGACCCCTAAACAAACTTGTCAAACCAAATGGTATCATTCTATTTATTAAGATTGCCTACATTGTTCTCCATATGGTCCATTGAACAAACTAAGTCTAGTCTTAAATAAGATGGGTTCCCCTGATTGTGTTTGTTAGCACATAGGCTATTAGTAAAACTACGTTGAATTATCCATTTGTTCATGTAAAAAAATAATCCATAAATAACATGGCCAGTCTGGCAGTTTAAATTGCTTCTCACAAGGGGGTGGTTTCCTTGACATCCTCAGGGTGATGTACCTGACTTTCCTGCTTTAGGAATATCCCACACCTTAATGAGCCTCCAAAGAGTGATCTTGTGTATAAGAGACACGGTTCACTTTCAACATGTTACTACCATCACCCGGTTTGTAGGTCAATGTTCAGTCAGGTAAGATAAGAGTGTACCCCAATGATAATGTACAATGTAGTAATTTAACAGTTGTATGATCCAATTTATAACTGTCAAATGTGCCTTTCAAGTTACCAGTTTAATTCAAATCTGCACAACAGAAGCCCTCTAGCACCACACCAATTAGGGGTGCAATTTTGAGGGGATAGTGTGGAATGCGAGAAGTATAATCTAATCCATGTTATTAAGAAATCAAGACTGGGTTAAATCTTAAATTGTTTCTTTTTAATGCTATTGGGTGTGCAACTAGGCTACTCAAACTAAAGGTCATTCAATAACAAGTGATTTGTGTGTGTATATGCATGTATCTATGAAATTAAATATTTAAAATAACATAACCATAATGATGATATTCTTCATGCTCATAAGCACTATAATATTTTTTGACAAGCTACAACAGGGCAGGGGGTTTATAAGGAGTCAGCTGGTAATCAACAGTTGCTTTGAAGCCTGGCTTCGATCTTTATTTAAAAATTTACCAAGTATTTACCAAGACTATCGCGATTTATGTATTATTGTGTAATGAAAGATTCAATAAAACTGCTTATTAGTATTGCTAAGCTTTGTATTTGCAGTATGTACACTGTGTGACATCGGTGCGGTTGCCGCGAGCTAACCACACGTGCACAGTTGTGTTTACCTTAGTAACCATGGCGGAGGACGTCTCAGAAGAGGACAAACAACATCTTGTCGAAACTGTGGATGATCTCAGGTTGATAAAATAAGCACGTATACAATTATTATAACACGACCACGACTATGTTTTTAAGTGAGCAAATGTATAACAGAGGAAACCTGTGTACAATATTGTGCCAATGGCACTTGGTTGCTATACAAATCAGCTTGCGATAGCTATGTAACTTAGCTAGCTAACGTTAGCTAGCTACCTAGCCAACTAACTTAACTTACATTAACTAGTTAGACGGTTAGCATGAAATAATAATATTATATATATAATAATCTATACCATGTAAAAGTATTAGTGAGCTGGTGATAATTTAATGTGGAGCATCGGCTCTGACAGCAAGTCAGCTAGATAACTTAGCTTGCAGCGGAGTTGCAACTCAACCAAACTCATAAGGCTAGTCTACTGGCAACGCGAGACGACAGTGTGATTTAGCTAAGTTAGCAATCTAATAATAATAACAGCTAAAAATATACATGCATTGCTTGTAACCTAAATAATAGCGCTATAAATATTAATGCAAGCCTAATCAGTACTGTTACATTATAATAACTGATTAAGCAGTTTTGATGGTGATGTAAATATAACAGTAGGCTGCTGATTTAGCTTATTGGTAATTGCATTTGACCAGAGTTACTAGGTATGATGTGTTAAAACATGCAATGTTGAGATGGGGGCACCTTGTATAGCTAGAATATTGAAGCTAGAAACACTGCATGTGGAATTTATCCATATGGAAATGCACACTTCCTTCTAAACATATTTATTCAAATTTATGCTGGACTATTCTTTAAAAAAAAAAAAATTGTAATGCAGATATTTAAATGTTTGAAACATTAATAATTGCACTGAAGTCTCAGGTGTTAATTAAATTAACCTAAACAAATTGCCATAAGTGGAACATGAGATGATAAGGAGTGGTCATTGAAATCTCACATATTTATGTGATCTCACTAAAAGCTTGCACATTTAAAAGAAAGTGGCAGTTATTCACGAACAAGAACGATTTTAAAAAATGAACGATGAAAACGCAGTGTGTAGCCATCTCTCAGTAGTTTTGGGGTGGGTGGGGGTGGTGGCTAGGGAAGTGATCCCCAATTGTGTTCCTGGAGATCTACCATCATTGAAACCCTATTTTGGCACACCTGATTCCACTAATTAGCAGCTAAACGAGATCTCTAGCTATTGAATGAGGTGTGCTTTGTTAGGGTTGGAGTGAAAACCTACAGGACGGTAGATCTCCAGGAACAGGGTTGGGGACCACTGGTCTAGGGGTAATCTTATTCAAAGACCATCCACCTAGGTCAGTGGTCCCCTATACTCTGTTAACAGAGGTGGAAAATTCAGGTTCAGAAAGTAAAAGTCCTCCTTCTTCTTCATGGGTGGAAGAAAAACATGGCAGGACTTTTACTTTCTGACCCCTGGACTTTCCACCTCTGTCTGTTAACGGCTTTGTAAACACAGTTTTCCCCTGTAATGATATCGTAGGTGCGCAGGGCGCTGTTCCCTGTGTTTTCCTGTCTGTTTATTATAGTTTATAATAGTATTTGGAATGGTTTATAATAGCATAGTTTATAATGGTATTTGGAATGATTTATAATAGTATAGTTTATAATAGTATTTGGAATGAAAGTGTGGTGTTGCTGATTTGCCCACAGCTTACTGTGAACTACAGTCAACGTTCATTGCTAGGGATAGCTGCTACATTATGCAAAGGATGTGCTTTGCCTTGTCTGTTCTGTAATGATGATGATGTCTCTGTACGCACTTACTGTACGTCGCTTTGGATAAAAGCGTCTGCTAAATAAATGTAATGTAATGTAATGTGAATTATCACAAGGCACGCATGTTAACTTGTGCTGTTTGTGTGCGTTAGTTATCGCGTGTGTGTGTGCATTAATGCAGTGTGTACGCGGGGTACGTGGGTTAACACAGCACATACTCGTTTGTGTTCCCAGGCTTAGCAATGCTGCTCTCCAGGCGGAAACAGAGATGTTTGAGCGGTTCATCAGACGACAAGAGGCCAAGGATGAGAGCGCTCACTCTGACAGCCAGGGAGGGATTTTCCAGGACATAGGAATGGTAAAGAGCCGTGATCCTATATCTGCAGAGGTGGAAAGTCCAGGGGTCAGAAAGTAAAAGCCCTGCCATGTTTTTCTTCCACCCATGAACTCAGCCAGCTGATTTCACTAATTATTCTACCTCCTGGCTGAAGAATTGTGCTATTTAGCAAATCCAGGTGATTGAAACAAAATATTGGGGAGGTCTTTCTGAACCAGAATTTTCCACCTCTGTATATCTCCACTGTCAGGCATCAGTCAGTTCTCTCTCAGGGCGTGGACCCGTTTCTGTGTTTGTTCTACACATTTACATTAGTTTCAGCTGACAGTATGGTCCAATCGTTTCCGATGCTACTTAAATACTTAAAAAACACAAACAAACTAAAGATGCAAGCAACTGCAAAGAAAATGAAAGCGCGAAGCACTGCTTGTGGCAAATGAGTGAGCACCTCGGTCTCGGATCGAATCCAGCCCATGCCAGTGCCGACTGTCGCCAGTGGCCCTGCAGGGGCGGCGCCCAAGGGATATACGGGAGGGATTCAGTCGGAGGGGATAGCAGTCTTCATTGCTCAAGTGACCCCTGTTGGCTGGCCGGGCGGCTCGTGGCTTGCTCTCTGTGCACGTGTATGATTGGGTCTCGCCGGCCCGCACTGTGCACGTGCGTGGTTTGTGGCTGTAGTGTGAAAAGAAGAAGCTGGCTGGCACCGTGTGTTTCGGAACCGCGAGCTGTCTTCACCCTCCCGAGCCGGCAGCAGGGGCCGCATATGAGCACGCTTGTACATAGTCGGACATTCCAAATTTGGGCGGGATTGGAGATGCCAAATGCACAAAAAAAACAAAACAATGAAAGTGCTATTATTAATACACCAATCCTTCCATACGTGTGTTTGTGTGTGTATAACAGTGCCAAGGGAGGAAGGCCAGGTTGGCTCAGGAGAAGCATCGCCTCACTACGGAGCAGAAGTGTGACGTGGCAGAGCGAGAGTATGACACAGTGCGGGAGGAACTGAAACACCTCAAGGAGAGCTCAGAGAGGCAGCTGCACAGCCACCAGGTAACCACAGGGGGCACCAGAGGGACTGCTGCAGAGCCACCAGGCAGAGGTATAAAATCCAGGTCCAGAACGTAAAAGTCCTCGCCAGTATTTTGTTCCAATCACCTGTATTTGCTAATTAGTACAAGTATTCAGCCAGGAGGTACAACTAATTAGTGAAATCAGCTGGCTGAGTTCATGGGTGGAAGAAACACATGGCTGGACTTTTACTTTCTGAACCCCGGAATTTACACCTCTGCCGGCAGGTAACCACAGGAGGAGCCAGAGAGCAGTGCACCAGTACAGACAAGGGCTGTCTGCTCTCTTCATCAGACCCTTTCATTGGGAAAAATATAATTTTTTATGGCCAGGTTTTGCAATACAGTTGATAGTAGAAACTCTGCATCTAAGAATTGTATCACACAACCTGACAATGTAAATTATTGCACTTTTAACAATTGTCAGAAATTATACATTATGTCTGGTTTCTGACACTAGTCCCTGGATGGGCTTTTAAAACAAAAAAGGAAAAGAAACAAGGAAATACATTTGTAAATCATAACTAATATTTTGTGATAATTTAATTCAAGATATTATCTCTTATGTTGCAGGGCTGTAAAAGGCTGAAGTTCACACACTGTTTTTAGAGTTTCTTATGATTAGGGCCACCGGTTTATCTCTACTTGTTTCCTCGCATGATCTTCAGTCCTCCGCCTGCAAGAGGTCGAGAGTACTTTTGTCAAGCCAAGTGTCAAACAATTATCCCGATTTAATCGCTCCAATCATCTACAGTTGAAGTCGAAAGTGTACACCTTAGCCAAATCCATTTAAACTCAGTTTTTCACAATTCCTGACATTTAATCCTAGTGAACATTCCCTGTCTTAGGTCAGTTAGGATCACAACTTTATTTTAAGAATGTGAAATGTCAGAATAATAGTAGAGAGAATGATTTATTTCAGCTTTTATTTCTTTCATCACATTTCCAGTGGGTCAGAAGTTTACATACACTCTGTTAGTATTTGGTAGCATCGCCTTTAAATTGTTTAACTTGGGTCAAACATTTTGGGTAGCCTTCCACAAGCTTCTCACAATAAGTTGCTGGAATTTTGGCCCATTCTTCCAGACAGAACTGGTGTAACTGAGTCAGGTTTGTAGGCCTCCTTGCTCGCACATGCTTTTTCAGTTCTGCCCACAAATTTTCGATTGGATTGAGGTCAGGACTTTGTGATGGCCACTCCAATACCTTGACTTTGTTGTCCTTAAGCCATTTTGCCACAACTTTTGAAGTATGCTTTGGGTCATCGTCCATTTGGAAGAGTTGCAAACTGTAGTCTGGCTTTTTTATGGCGGTTTTGGAGTAGTAGCTTCTTCCTTGCTCAGCAGCCTTTCAGGTTATGTCGATATAGGACTCGTTTTACTGTGGATATAGATACTTTTGTACCTGTTCCCTCCAGCATCTTCACAAGGTCCATTGCTGTTGTTCTGAGATTGATTTGCACTTTTCGCACCAAAGCACGTTCATCTCTAGGAGACAGAATGCGTCTCCTTCCTGAGGGGTATGAAGGCTGCGTGGTCCCATGGTGTTTATACTTGCGTACTATTGTTTGTACAGACGAACGTGGTACCTTCAGGCATTTGGATATTGCTCCCAAGGATGAACCAGACTTGTGGAGGTTCACAATTTTCTTTCTGAGGTCTTGGCTGATTTCCTTTCATTTTCCCATTATGTCAAGCAAAGATGCACTGAGTTTGAAGGTAGGCCTTAAAATACATCCACAGGTACACCTCCAATTGACTCAAATAATGTCAATTAGCCTAATAGGAAGTTTCTAAAGCCATGACATAATTTTCTGGAATTTTCCAAGCTGTT
Organism: Synaphobranchus kaupii; assembly: GCA_029718625.1. Lineage (NCBI taxonomy): Eukaryota > Metazoa > Chordata > Actinopteri > Anguilliformes > Synaphobranchidae > Synaphobranchus > Synaphobranchus kaupii. The sequence goes on along the minus strand of CM056388.1, from coordinate 21,590,789 downwards.
TAAAGGCACAGTCAACTTAGTGTATGTAAACTTCTGACCCACTGGAATTGTGATATAGTGAATTAAAAGTGGAATAATCTGTCTGTAAACAATTGTTGGAAAAATTACTTGTGTCATGCACAAAGTAGTCCTAACTGACTTGCCAACACTATAGTTTGCTAACATGAAATCTGTGGAGTGGTTAAAAATGAGTTTTAATGACTTCAACCTAAGTGTATGTAAACTTCCGACTTCAACTGTACATTGAAAAAGTAATTGGCACTAACTAAGCACAGATGATGATTCACAGCAATGTTTACAAGGGATACTCACATGTTCAATTCAGCCCTGCGGACATGTGTCAGTATTTTGACATTTTTGCTTGAAGCAGTGGGAAATAGTCACATTAAGAATGACAGCAGTTATATAACATTTAACATGCACAAATAGTTAAACAAACAAAGAAAAATATAGTATTAATAATAACAATAAGTGGCATGTTTAAAAAAAATAAACAAATAAAAATGGTGAATGTCATGTACAAAGCAAATTCAAGGTTCTAAACTGTGATTAAAAGTGCGACAATGTATAGTCAGATTCTGGAATGCACTGGGATCAAGATTCCCGTCCTTGTCAGTTGTTGCAATCATAAGTTTGACAGCCCCTGTCAACAGTGTTGATACCCAGCGCTCCTATCCCCATTACGGTAACGTGACAACAGCTGCTCCATCAAAGACTCAAACCACACAATTTAGCTGCAACATGTACCAAAACCAACTTTAAAGAAGTAAACACGGACACGCAGTAACCTTGTTCTACTATTTTAGTAATGCAATTTGAGCATGATCTGAACACTGTAACAGTGTTCTGTTAAAGTGTAATTCCACCAAAAAATTATGTTTGATTTGTAGAAAAGTAGCTCTCCTCCTGATTAAAATGAGCTCTAAGCCAACTTTCTACCTGTAGTGAGAGCAGATATAGCCCCAAACTATTGTGCATGTACCAGGTACCTGTTTTACTGTGAACTACAACGGCCAAGAGCACTTACAGTTTTTGGGTGATGTCAGACAACGGCAGTCACAGGTTGCCACGCCCACTGAACAATGTTACCGGAGCGGAGGCCGAGGGGCTGGGCTGGGCATTTTACTGCTAGTCCCGCAGCGTCTCTTCGAGACTAGAGAGGCCACGTATGTAACAATTCTACTGAAAAAATACCACCACCATTGGTCTCCAGAAAAACGGGGGAAATATGGCCATTCATTTAGGAAAACACAGCCCTTCATTTAACCTATCTACTTTTGGTATTGTGAAAACATATTAGCTAGCCTCGCCAGAAGTCTGCAACACTTAACGTTACCTACGTATGGTAACTACCGCAATGCCAACTGAAATGGAAATGTTTGCTGCAATGAGTGGTAGGCTACCAGGGCGCAGTTTCATGCCGAAACAGTCCCGGATTGGCAGCGCATTCAGCTACGGATCCGGCCGTGTATTCAGGTTCAAAACAGAAAGCCTTCCACCGACGACAAAATCTAGTAATATATTAAAAACAATTTTTGAAATGGCAAAAAGCTGATGTGTGGGTTACCTACTACATGGCAAACAGATTTAAAAAACCCGCATTTGCACCTTTCTTTAATGCCAACAAGCCGTGGCGAACAACAGGGAACGCACTAGCCCAGAAAAAATACATTGCTTCTGTAATCGAATGCTCAAAGCGAAACCGTTTGATTATGGTCAGCTCGCTAATGTTAGTCCACTTTTCATGGTCGTGGATCATAATGTAACGTTAGTTGGCATGGTGCCTTACCGGGGTATTTATGGCAGATGAAATGTCAGGGAATGATACCGGAGGCCCCTGAGTTGGATCATTTGTCCACTCTGTAACCGCATAAGGTCCTATTTGGTTTCTTTTGCCAAAATATCTAACGTGTCAATGTAATTTTTTGACATTATAATAAAATGGCAGTGATGTCTAGCTTGATCTACGATGTGTCCCTACTCAGAACAGTAACAGACGCAGCATTGCTTTCCCCCTCGCTGGCTCCACCTACGTGTCTATGTAACTTACACGCTCACTGACAGCACTGTAGTTTTACAAGAATGCGGAAGAGGTAGAGGTATACGTCATTTTGATGTATACCTCTACCAAAATTTCTTCTTTATCTTTGGATATTTCAGTACAGAAATGATTTTGGCCAGCCACAAAGAGAGCCTTAATTAGTTGTGCCTTAATCTGTTAAATAAGGTTAATGTTGTTTTTTGGTGGAATTACCCTTTAAAGGCAGAAAACATGCTCTTTCTTTCCGTGATGGACCGAACTAAGCAATTAAATGCACCAGACTATCAATGCATTTTACTCGTAGGCTATTTGTTCCTACCGGCCGGCAACTTCAAGCATTGTATTTGTACCTTTTCTTGCTTGTAAAAGATACTTATGAGTACCCAAATAGAACATCATGGAAATTTGTTCCTTAAAGAACTGCACTGAACTTCACTGTACATTTATTTCTGAGAATTTGTGATCCATAAATTAATTGAATAAATTAATGTTTTTTTAAAACACTCTGTGATTTCTGCCGCAGTTTTCCTTGATTTTCAACTTTGCCGTGACTGCTCCGAGACTTTAGCCAATATTTTCTGTGACAAACACCCAGCCTTAAAGCTGGAGTACGCAACTTTCTCAACGTTCGCATTTGTTGTCAAAACATTTCAAAGTCATAACACTCTCCACCCCACTACATTGTCGGGCTATAGCTACATTCTAACTACATTCGTAGTGCCGGCACTGGTCGACTACAACAAAGAAGAGCAACAAGTTGCAATGGCCACGTTCGCTCCGCCGCCGTACTTCTACAGAGAATATAGGTCAGCACAAAATAAAGGATTCAACGATAGTTTGACTTCAAAAATGATGGTATAAACACTCAAAATAACCCAGATAGACTGTCGTCGTATTTTATTTGCTTTGGGTGCACTGTGGAGTGTTTAAGTGCGTTTGGTAGTGGATGCTACCGGTTACCTTAGAGTTGCACTAGCAATAGCAACGTGTGTATGTCCAAAAGAAGGGACAGCATGGAATTACCTGAAAATGGTTTCCATCAATCAACTACATCATGGGTAAGTCGTAATTGAGACATTATGTACAAAATTCCGAACTATCCCTATAAGTTGCTTGTATTCAATTTTTATATCTTTATATTTTTTGAGATATTTACCTTTTAGCCCAAAAAATTCCCATGGAGAATGAATGGTGGAATGTTGACCCATGAGCTTCTTTTTTCTTTTTTTTTGCCCTTTACAGCTGAAGTGCTCCCTCTCCAGCTGGTATTGTCACAAGTCACTACAGCAGCTCTATATACTTACATTGCTTCTTCGGAACATCTGTTTTATATAAAAAGATAGCATAGGGCTGGAGCGCTGCTCGGGTAACATCAGTCGGTTTTGCATAGAAGGTGCTCTTTGGCTAGGTGCTGAAGTCTTCAATTTTGAAACAAGAAGCCAAGGCACTCTTATTTTTTTAAATGAAAAAGTCTTCATTTGTAATGGCATTCCTATGAGGCATTAAAAACATCCATGTTGACACACTAACGCGTTTCGGCGTTTGCCTTCATTAGAGTGTTGACTTAGTTTTTGCATTTTTGCCAAGGTTTCTTTGCATTTGTGGCACTTTATCTTTACATAAATTATTAAAATAAACAAATCTATTTTCATAACAAATGAATGGTACAACTGTCCTGCTTCATTTTTAAGCCATTTCCCATGTTTCTGTGATGCTCACACCTAGAGTTATAAAACCTTAAATAGAACAGTACCCAAATAGGCGAGGATTGACCAAATAAGGGGTTAATTGATGTTTCTTTGTTTTTAAATGTCGGTCTATTGTTATCTTTGCAACATTTATTATTGTATTGCAACGTAAATAAATTAAATCTGTCTGTGTGCAATGTATCAGGATGCTTTTCATTTGTCATTAGTGTGGTTGTGAAACCACATCTTTTGTTATTCACCATACTTACTATTATTCCGCCACTTTTTGAGTGGCAGAATACTATTATTCCGCCACTTTTTGAGCTCCTACACCATTCACACCATCGACACCATTCATACGTCATATTATACCTTTATACACCCTCCAGGGTGCTATTACTTTTTACCTTTATACCATATACACTTTTTCAGATAATTTACCTTTAATCTGCAAAAAAATTTATCGGAGTCAATGCGCAAATTTTGAAAACCGATGCAATAGAATGTGGATGCTGTAACATATTACACTGCTTATGACATCACAATGCCTTCCTCTACAACACTGTTATGACCTAACAATACTATCCCAGATGATTTGACATTACCTTTTTGTGCTTTCATCACAATTAATTACTTCTTTGTATCACTTCCAGGTCCTTTAGACTACTTACCATAAAATACATCACCACTTTCACCTTCTTTAGATCCCTTTATACCGCATTACCACGTCATACCATTTCCACCTTTTATTTACCACCTCACACTATACCATATGATATTACCATTTTTCTATGCCATTTCCAGCAATTGATACCACTGCGAAGCAACCACACCTACAATTTCTTTAGGAATTGTTAATCTTTGAAGTTCTATCCATGTTAACTTTCCCTTCTCTGTCTCATGTATTAGGTCAACGAATTGTTTTCATAAGCATCTCAATTAGCCTCTCAGTTGTATAATTTTTTTCTTTTTTTTTCTCAATTGTATAATTAGTCACTTGATTGTGTCATTGAGTGCCTACAGGGGCCACTGGAGGACAACAGTTAAATTCAAAGTTTAAATACCTGCTATTCACATTGTCGAGATAAACTGCATATGCAACTGCAAGGTTCTCTGTTGTGCACCTAGGCAGCCCTGATTGGTTGTTTTTTTCCCCATTTGTGCACTGGCCTGTGACCCACCCCTTGCCAGGCCACTTTGGAAGAGGCGGAGATTAGGCTGATTGAGGTGAAGAAGGCCAGCTACGAGTTTGACCGCGACGTTGCCAAGGTGATTCGAGAGAAGAAGGGTGGCATGATGGACGCAGAGAAGGTCGTCCGTTACGTGGAGGACAGGATGAAGGCGAAGGTGAGTGGGAGCTTAGAGGGGTCAAGGGTCACAGAGCAGCAGACAGGACTCTGATTTTGATTGGCTGTTGGTGTCACGCTGGGAAAGAATTGACATTTATAGCAGTATTAAACAGATATTAAGTTGCCCGAGCTGCATAAAACGAGGTTGTAAAGGGCTGTTGCAAGAGTCTCATCTTTAGTTTACGTGCTTGTCTTCTGTAGATACACATTCTTAAGATTTAAAAAATAAGAGCCCTCAATTTCTTCATGTATTAATATAGCAGCCACTTGCACCAGATTCTAAGGCTGCATTCGAATAGTCAAATTCAAGCAAGGAAGGATCCTTTAGATCACATGAACCGGAAATAGTTTCCGGGCAGCCATGCTAAGGACCGTTCAAATTTCTTATATTGAGAAGGAAAGGAGCTTCACGATTCCTTTTATCCGTCCGTTCACAAAGGATGCTCTGGACTATCCTTTTCAGAAGGAAGGTAGTATTTGCGCCCCACAATGCAATGCCGCCAATGTTTTCGTAAGCATCTGAGTTGTCCGGAACCTACCGAATTACCGAATTCAAACAACAAGGCGAACATCTGAGAAATACCAGAAATCTAAATGTGAATAGCTAGTATTGTTGGTTAGTAGTGGCTTATAATAGAAAGTAAACAAACAATGACACAATCAGACAATACACCAAATTTCGCCGAGATAAAACGAACAGTTCAAGTGAAATGCAGACGGCAATGATGCGCCTTTTGTCGTAATTTTGTAGTTCGCTTTGTTGAACAGTCACGTCAATACGACTGGACGTCGCACCACGACGCAAGTTAGAGAAGGAGGTTTGAATTCCACAGTAGACGCTAGATTCCTTATAAATCTCTCCTTCCAACTTTTTCTTGACCCCCATGACGTTTTCTGCCGAGGTCAAGGAAAAGTTGCAAGGAAAGGAAAAAGGAGCTATTTTTTTGACTATTCGAATGCAGCCTAAAGCTGCATGCATTACCTTTCTGAAAAACGACACCTGTGTGTTGTGGGGCCTGTACGCATCATCAGTGCAAGACAAAAACAAGGAAAACCACAGGACTACACTCTCACATGCCTGATCAATTTCAGCACCACACCTCTCACGCTAACTGAAGCGCTCACCCCCGTCCCGCTCGCCCTGCAGGACGCCCTGGTGGAGAAGCTGCGTCTGAAAAATGGTGCGCTGAGGGTGCAGAAGCGGAAGCTGGAGTTGCAGCTGAAGCAGAAGGAGGAGGTGGGGGAGGCGCGGCACCACGTGGACTTCCAGCAGCTGAAGATCAAGAATACCCAGTACCTGCAGCAGATCGACATCCTCAACCAGGACCTCCTACGGCTTAAACTGTTGGCTGGGAGCACCCAGCAGATCCTCCACTCACACAAGGTCACGCCCACACCCTCACCATGTATGCCTCTGCCTGTCTTTCTAACACAAGATCTCACCCTCACCATGTATGCCTCTGCCTGTCTTTCTAACACAAGATCTCACCCTCACCATGTATGCCTCTGCCTGTCTTTCCAACACAAGATCTCACCCTCACCATGTATGCCTCTGCCTGTCTTTCTAACACAAGATCTCACCCTCACCATGTATGCCTCTGCCTGTCTTTCCAACACAAGATCTCACCATGTACTCTATGTCTCTGCCTGTCTGTCTGTCTGTCTGTCTAACAAGGTCACGCCCTCACACCCACACCATGCATGTCTCTGTCTGTCTGTCTGTCTAACACAATGTCTCACCCACACCATGTACGTATGTCTCTGTCTGTCTCTCTGTCTAACACAAGGTCTCACCCACACCCACACCATGCACGTCTCTGTCTATCTTGCACAAGGTTACGCCCACACCCACGTGCCACACCATGTCTGTCAGCCTGTCTGTCTTTTACAAGGTGACACCCACACACAGTACCACACCATGTCAGTGTCTCTGTCTGCCTGTCTGACCAACCCTAAGCATCAATGTCCAATTAGATTTGACAAGCTGATCTGAAAAGGCCACCTATTCTGTGCTTAATGGTAGCTCTGATGGTGCGGGTTGTGTTGGTGCAATACAGCAGAGCACTGTGTTCGTTTTATGCAGTACCATGTTAGTCGAGCAGTGGCGTGTTAGTGTGAAACAGTGCTGTGTTTGTGTGACGCAGTGGTGTGTTGTCATGGCATACTACTCTTAATGGAGCAGCAAGTGTGTGTGTGTGTGTGTGTGTGTGAGCCTGACGCAGCGGTATGTTGTAATATTCCAGAATAAACTGCAACAACTGATCAACGAATCAAAGTTGCTGAGCAACGAAATTGCTTCGCGGGACGACGTAGTGGCCAAGATGGAGGAGGAGACACGGCAGGCGGAGCATGTGAGTGCACACATTCCCCAACATTCTCCTACCGTCATCCCTCTGTCTCTAACCCCCACAAAAATACAACATAGGGGTGGGTTGGTCTGGCACAGGGGTGTCAAATTCAAGTCCTGGAAGGCCACACTGTCTGCACACTGTTCCCTTTCAATCAGCCAATTACAATCTTGAGAACAAGATATTCTTTGGCCAATCGATGACGAAAACTACTGTGGACCTCCAGGATTCTAACACCCGTGGTCTAGTGCATTACAGCCAGGTCAAATCGGGAATCAACAACTGGAACCGCAAATAAAATCTTGTGCTCAGTTTCGGTCATTAAGCGGAGAACCTCACATTGCAGGGGTGCGTCCCAATTATTGAAAAATACACCCTCCCTTCCTCCACTACCACCTCCTCTACTCCGTGCCCCGGAAACGGATCTTTGTGTTTTAATCTAATGTTGCTGATTACATATTAATTACGCATTAATGGTTACATATAAATTGTCTCGATGCAAACCGCAATGTCAGGTACATTGTAGACTGTACATTTAAATATTTGAACTCGAAACGTTCTGGCAGTTTTGCATACTTCCGGGTAGGAGAGGAGTGGTAGTGGGGGAGTGGAGGAAAGTAGGTGGGGAGTGAAGAATATGTGCGGCGCCCCCCCCTGGCAGGAGTGCGCGGAGGCGGAGGCCGTGAACGCGCAGCTGAGACGGCAGCTGGAGAGCTTCAGCGTCCCCCCGCTGCTGGACTACATCAAGGCCAAGAGCATCCACGGCGAGCTGGAGCAGACCATGCGATCCTGGCAGCGCAAGGTGGTCATCGCCGAGGTGACGACCCCGCGTCCCCTTCACCTTTCTGCTTTAAATCAGATGACCTTTACAGTCTCCGCTTAGCTTTCAGCGTCGTTTTAGCCGCTCTGTCGGTTTCTTTTAGAGATGATGATGATTGTATGCTTTGCGCCTTGCTACCTGTGTAGCGCTTCGTGTGCAGGAGGCGCATTTCATAAATAGTGTTATTTTTTCTGGAGGGTCCTTTAGCCAGGACTCAAACTCCTTTCTCTGCTGTCCTGCAGATGGCGCTGAGGAACCACACAAAGATGCTGGAAAAGCTTCAGTTTCAGGCATCTGGTGCAGAAAACCTGACCCAGTAACCCCATCTTACCACACCCCAACCTGACCCAATGACCCCACCATACCACACCCCAACCTGACCCAATGACCCCACCATATCACACCCCAACCTGACCCAATGACCCCACCATACCACACCCCAACCTGACCCAAAGACCCCATCTTACCACACCCCAACCTGACCCAATGACCCCACCATACCACACCCCAACCTGACCCAATGACCCCACCATATCACACCCCAACCTGACCCAATGACCCCACCATACCACACCCCAACCTGACCCAAAGACCCCACTATACCACACCCCAACCTGACCCAATGACCCCACCACACCCCAACCTGACCCAATGACCCCACCATACCACACCCCAACCTGACCCAATGACCCCACCATATCACACCCCAACCTGACCCAATGACCCCACCATACCACACCCCAGCTTGACCCAATGACCCCACCATACCACACCCCAACCTGACCCAGTAACTCCACCTTACCACACCCCAACCTGACCCAATGACCCCACCTTACCACACCCCAACCTGACCCAGTAACTCCACCTTACCACACCCCAACCTGACCCAATGACCCCACCTTACCACACCCAAACCTGACCCAGTAACCCCACCTTACCACACCCCAACCTGACCCAGTAACCCCACCTTACCACACCCAACCTGACCCAATGACCCCACCTTACCACACCCAAACCTGACCCAGTAACCCCACCTTACCACACCCCAACCTGACCCAGTAACCCCACCTTACCACACCCCAACCTGACCCAGTAACCCACCTTACCACACCCCAACCTGACCCAATGACCCCACCTTACCACACCCCAACCTGACCAAGTAACTCCACCTTACCACACCCCAACCTGACCCAATGACCCCACCTTACCACACCCCAACCTGACCCAGTAACCCCACCTTACCACACCCCAACCTGACCCAGTAACCCACCTTACCACACCCCAACCTGACCCAGTAACCCCACCTTACCACACCCCAACCTGACCCAATGAACCCACCTTACCACACCCCAACCTGACCCAGTAACTCCACCTTACCACACCCCAACCTGACCCAATGACCCCACCTTACCACACCCCAACCTGACCCAATGAACCCACCTTACCACACCCCAACCTGACCCAATGAACCCACCTTACCACACCCTAACCTGACCCAGTAACCCCCTTACCACACCCCAACCTGACCTAGTAACCCACCTTACCACACCCCAACCTGACCCAGTAACCCACCTTACCACACCCCAACCTGACCCAGTAACCCACCTTACCACACCCCAACCTGACCCAGTAACCCCACCTTACCACACCCCAACCTGACCCAATGACCCCACCTTACCACACCCCAACCTGACCCAGTAACCCCACCTTACCACACCCCAACCTGACCCAGTAACCCACCTTACCACACCCCAACCTGACCCAATGAACCCACCTTACCACACCCGAACATCCATTAAGCTACCACCAACCAGTGGGTGGTGACAGTGTCATACTTTACATAATCTCAGTGTGTGTGTGTGTTTGAGGGGTTAGGGGGTTGTATGTTGTCTCATATTTAGTATTATATTTAGGTTCGACACAGCAGAGGTCAAAGCACAACTGACCTTTGGGTTGTGTAGTTACCTGGCCATGATATGAGTCCAAATGGTGGCGAAATACATTAGTTAGCTTCCCTGGGGTGATAATCCAGAATAGTATGTATTTTGAGTGTCATTTTGAGTCAGTTTTCGCTGCCCTATAGAAGTGAATGGAGAGCGACAAATACCCTATTCTGTATTATCACCCTGGGTGAGCAGAGCAACTAACGAACATATTTCGCCACCATTTAGACTCATATCATGGCCAGGTAACTACACAACCCAAAATTCTACCAAAGTTCAGTTGTGCTTTGAAAACAAGAGCTCCCATACTACCATTCAAGTGATTGGTGATACAACTAGATATTGGAATAAAATCTCAGCTGTTTGCTGGATGTTTAACTGTTCATCTTTCTGGCTCTTATATTTTGCTGAAAAATACACATACAAATACATTTTTAGTTTGCCCAACAAGTATGTGTCTGTGGTTATGTGCACAGAAACGTGTATGACTGTGTAAACGTGTGTACGTGTGTGTGCATTCTTATGCATGTGGGAACATACACTACTCACAAAAAGTTAGGGATATTTGGCTTTCGGGTGAAATTTATGGAAAATGTAAGTTCACGCTACAGTGATATTATACGTATCATGAAAGTAGGGCATTTAAGTAGAAGCATGCAATGGTGATTTCCTCATCTCAAACAATTTATTGAAACAAAAGCCAACAACAGTGGTGGGTATACCACAACAAAAATGTCAATGTCTCAATAACTTGTCATGTGCCCTTGAGCATCAATTACAGCTTGACAACGACGTCTAATGCTGTTCACAAGTCGACTTATTGTCTGCTGAGGCATGGCATCCCACTCTTCTTGAAGGGCGGCCCTCAGGTCATTGAGGTTCTGGGGTACAGAGTTACGAGCCTCTACACGGTGAGTCAGCTGATCCCATAGGTTTTCTATGGGATTCAGGTCTGGAGAAAGTGCAGGCCACTCCATTTGAGGTACCCCAGTCTCCAGCAGCCTTTCCCTAATGATGCGACCTCGATGAGCTGGAGCATTGTCGTCCATGAAGATGAAATTAGGCCTGTGTTGTTCATGCAGGGGCACAATGACTGGATTAATGATGTTATTCAGGTAGTATGGGCTTGTCACTGTACCATTCACAAAGTGTAGGGCAGTTCTGTATTGACTAGACACACCTGCCCACACTGTAACACCGCCACCACCAAAGGGTCGTCTGGTGACAACAGTGGCTGATGCATAGCGCTCTCCTTGACGTCTCCAACATTGTTGGCGGCCATCATTTCTGCTCAACGTGAATCGACTTTCATCAGAGAACAGCACTGAGGCCCACTGGTCCCTCGTCCAGCGTAAATGCTCCCTGGCCCATGCAAGACGATGACGCCTATGCCTGGTGGTGTGGTCAGGTACCCTTGCAGGTCGTCTAGCACGCAGACCACGCTGATGTAAACGGTTTCGAATGGTCTGACGTGACACTTGGGTGCCTCTCACCTCCCTTAAATGTGCCTGGAGTTGAGTGGCATTCATCATCCGGTTCCGCAGGGCACTGTTCACAATGAAGCGGTCGTCAGTGTGGGGTGTGGCCAAAGGACGTCCACTTCTATGCCTTTCTGTGACTCTTCCAGTCTCTCTGTATCTCTGTTGCAACCTGCTGATGACACTCTGTGACACTCTAAGCTCAGTGGCCACTTCCCTCTGAGAACATCCTGTTTGAAGCCTCGCAATGGCGAGGTACTGTTGATCAATTGTTAGGTGTTGTCTTGGTCTCATGATGTCAAAATGTGAACAGCATGATGAAGAGGACTGTTTAAATACCAATTCTAATTGAACCAGGAAATTTATTGGTCGATTCATGGATCAAACACCTGTTGTGAATTTTGCCGTTCAGTTCCTTGTTAGAGAACAGCAAGTTGTGCAAAAAGTACTGAAACATTGAATAGTTGGACATGTGCATTCAAAAGTTTAGAGAAGGTCAAATTAATTTCACCTGTAAAGGTTATAGTGCATTTTAGGTTCATCCTGAAATTTCACCCGAAAGCCGAATATCCCTAACTTTTTGTGAGTAGTGTATATACACGTGTGGATCTGGCTTGGGGTCAATTCCATTTTCAGTTCAGTCCATTCACAAATTCAAATTTCCAGGCGCTGAACTGAATTTCAGTTCATTTTGTGAATCGAACAAAATGAAAATGGAATTGACCCCAAGCCCGATGTGTGTGGCTGAGCATGTGTGTGTTCAGGTTCTGCAGGGGAAGTGTCGTCTTATATAAACTTCCTGTTTGTGGCGAGCTTCCTGTCGGCAGAGCCGACAGCGTGCAGCCTTCTTCACCCAATACACACTGATCCTCCTGGACACCACACACCTTTCAAACAAGGACAACCGCAGAATTAATGGAAAAGGTTTTATTTGTTGTTGCTGTGTGTATTAAATGCTAGAGATCACTTTAGCTCAAATGTACACATCCACTGCCACACACAGCTTTAACAGAATCTTCCAGAAACTACAAATGGGGGGGGGGGGGGGGGGGGACACGTAACGGGGGACACGTACACAGAGGCTAACACCGTGAGCATGCACAGGGCTGACACGGGCAAGGTTAGGGGCTAACTACTTCCTACTGCCCAGGTCAAAGGTCATGGTATCCGCACTCCAGATAACCAGTCTGTTAATCTCATCATGACTCATCCCGTCAAACTCCTACTGAGAATATAGATGTTTTTCTGATATAAAGTTTTTAATAATTAAAATAAAAATACACTTAAACTTGCACACATGCAAAACATACATTTTTTAAAAATTCTTTTAACCTTATGGTTTTAGTCACTCAGTGGGTTCATTGTCGTTTCCCTTGAGAAGCTGGGGGCGGACCTGAAGCAGCACAGAGACCCGGGGGGGTGATCTGGGCCCGACAGGAAACAGGGCCTTGCGTCTGCACTAAAGGCCAAAGTGCCGTCACTCTACTGTGCACGCCCCCAATACTTCATCTGTACTGTAACGCTTAGTATGATCACTGCCCCGATGAGGACAGGGCCTTGACCTTTGACCCCAGTCCAATTTTATCCTTTGGGGGCTCCTGTAAACTGGCACTTACAATAATTAATATTAAATATACAATTCTTCCCCAAAACATAAAAATAAAAAGCAAGCACCAATTCAGTCTGGAGGCTAATAATCACTTGATCATTTTCAAAATCAGGCAGTAAAAAAATAACAAATGAAGCAGAAATATTAAGCAACATATGCTGAGACAAAAGCCTCCAGTAACAGGGTTTGAGCTGTCTCTGACCTCTCCGTAGTTCTTTGAGTGTTTTTTTCCCATTTGTATTTTTAAAGTATCTTCCTGAATCTCATATGAGCCAGTGGGAGAGGGGCGTGGTCTGGCGGGCAGTTTGCGTCTTGGGATGAGCACAATAAGTGCGATATGCAATGAGCTTTACCCATCCTTATGGGCGGGGGGTCAGCTCTCTATCCATGCCCCCTCCCCTCTGCCCCATAATACAAGATACACAAAACGGCAGATTCTCTACAGCAACAAAGATTGTCAGACCCTACTTCCTTACCCTGGGATGACCTGATTGGTCACAGGAGTTTCAGGTGCCATATTACTTTATAAACATTCACAAAGTGGTGGTCCCACAAATAGAACCTCCATTGCCACAAATATTTGATTTGGATACACCCCTTCATGAATATTTATAAGATGGCTCAAACTTAAACCATTAATGTTACGAACACAGAGCTGATAATCTGGATAGTCTCAAGCAGTCATTCCCAAACTTGTTCCCTGGGGACCCACCATGTATGCTGGTTTTTGCAGCAAATGCTTTTGTTAATGCTCTACCATAATTTTACTGCCTTAAATTTATGTTAAAACAGTGCAGGTTTCCATTTGTTCCGTCATCAAACTCTTAATTTTCATTTTGATTCATTTCAGTGAATTCAGAAATTAACACCTCACAAATTTCACCTGCCAGAATATAATTGACAATTAAAAATGGAAACTCTTTCTAAAGGAATCTTTTGCCATATAGCACATTACAGAAAATTAAGGCATTATATGATCTAGCTAATTAAAAGTCATGTGATGTGAATGTGGGCCATTTACTCACCACACATGTACTGCCATTTCTGACATACTGGGGGTATATGCTTCAACAGACATGATGTCCGATTAAGAACAAGCAACAGGTTACAACAGAGTAATTATGGTTGGAGCAAAAACCAGCACACACAATGCAGCCCCAGGACCGAGCTGGAGAACCACTGTTCTAAATAACCTCAAGTGAAACCGCTCAAATGGAGGTGTAGCCCGGTAACCTTGTGCCAGCTTGGCGGGCCTGGAGAAGTGCCGCCTGGCTGTGGTGCTGTCCCAACATGCTGTGGGGAACGTGGATAGCGAGAGGCGCAACAAGGAATGGCTTCTCCTTCAGCAGATTTTCACCTCATACAATTATCAGAGCTGGAAAATCCAGGGGTCAGAAAGTCCTGCCATGTTTATTCCACCCATGAACACCTGATTTCACTAATTAGTTCTACCTCCTGGCTGAAGAATTGTGGCAATTACTAAATCCAGTTGATTGGAACAAAATACTGGTATTTCTGAACCAGGATTTTTCACTTCTGCACAATATGCCCCAGGAAGTCCCCCCCAAACACAACAAAAACACCAAAGCACTGAAGTGAACTCACATGGAAGGTACAATCATTTAAATATGTCCTCTTTGCCATTAGAAAAACTAATTTTTAAAAAATAAAAAAAATCATAACCACACAAAATAAAGTGTCAATAGGCAAAATAGCAGGTGCACTTTATAAACGCATACAACGCAACTCCTACTTCACAACTCGTAAACATACTAGCATACATACTATTTATGTACATACAGTAATAACAAGGGGCGTACAGGCCCTAGTCATTGCAAGGGTGACGGACCCATAATCCTTAGCTGCTAGAACCACACACACATATACATATATGTGTATATATATATATATATATATGGGCAGAAATTAGAAGTGTATATATTTATATACATATATATTTCTATACATTTCCATAGCAATTTCAGCACATCCCAATGGGATGTCGTACAGTGGAGGCTTTGGTAAGTCCAGCAGTAACCATGGTGACCCAGAAAATAAACACAATATTTAATAATTAGTAAATTTTCCCTTATAGTTTCGCTAATATGGCCACGAAGATGAAAAATCTCAATGATTGTTCATGATTGTTAATGAAGCATCTCCACCAAGCAGCAGCAGCACAGAAAGCAGGGGGCTTGTCAGGTGACCCAGATGTGACCAATACCGTTGCTTGGGAGAGGTACACCCTCGCCCTTGTGGGCTAGCCCCGCCCTGCTTCACCCTGTTGCTCAGAACCACCATTGGCCATTTTGGTTCTTGTCCCTGACACTCCCAGAACCACCACCACAACCGGGCATTTGATTTTGTCTGTGTTTTGTTCATTTGGGACTTTCAGAAGACCACCCCTACCCTTAACCCCAACAACCAATCATTACACATTTCCAAAATAACATAATTAATATATACGTTTCTTTTTTTACCGTGCCCATGTTTCCACTGCACTCTTAACACCCTATACATTCCAACTGAGCCCTTGTGTTCATGTAGCGGAACACTTGCTCCACGATGGAGGTGGGCATCAAGACATGGCACAGGGTAGGGGAGGTAGGTGTGTGTGTGTGTGCGAGAGAGTGTGTGGGTGAGTGTGAGACAGCAAGTGAGAGACCTTCCACCCGAATGAGACACAATGAGATGCAGGGCAGGGCTGTGCATGGAGAGTGGGGCTAGGGTGCTGGTTTGGGGGATGGGCGGGTAGGATTTGGGGCGCTGGTGTCTATATGCAAGGGGTCTCGGGGAAGCCCCCTCCCTCGGCAGTGTGCTGGACGGTGTGTTCCTGCAGTGCTGCCAGGTCCCCGAAGCGCTCCCCGCACCAGACGCACTTGAACTGGGTCTCGCGGGCGTGCACGCTCCCGTGCTTGGCCAGGTGCTCGCGCTGCTTGAAGCCCTTGTCGCAGCTGGGGCACTTGAAGGGCTTCTCGCCCGTGTGCACGCGTCGGTGTCGCTGGAGGTCCGACGAGTACTTGAAGCGCTTCTCGCAGTCGGGGCACTTGAGCGGCTTCTCGCGGGCCGGGTCGCAGTGGTGCTGCACAAACTCGGACGAGGACAGGAAGCGGCGGTCGCAGAGTGAGCACTTGAGCGGCTTCTCGGTGCAGTGCGAGTTCTGGTGCCGCTGCAGCGTCGACGACTTCTTGTAGCCCTTACCGCAGACGTCACACTTATGCGGCCGGTCGGCGGCGGCCTCGGTGCCCGCCGCCCCGCACTTGTGGCGCAGCAGCTCCCCTGACTGGGCGAAGGTCTTCTGGCAGGAGGCGCACTTGAACAGGCTCTCCACGCCGTGGACGTGCTGGTGGTAGAGCAGGTGGGAGGGCTGCAGGAAGCCCTTGTCGCACAGGGCGCACTTGTAGGGACGCTCGGCGGCGCTCTTGTGCGTTCGACGGTGGCGGACGAGCGCGTACTGCTGCTTGAAGCTCATCTGGCACTCCTCGCACTGGAAGGGCCGCTCCTCTGAGTGCGTGCGCTCGTGCTGCCGCAGGTCCGAGGGCCGCTTGAAGCCCTTCCCGCAGGTGCCACAGCGGAACGGCCGCTCGCCCTGCGGCTGGCACTGGTGGTGCAGTAACTCCGATGACTCCTTGAAGTGCAGCTCGCACAGGTTGCACTTGAACAGGTGCTCGCCCGAGTGGGCGTACATATGGCGCACCAGGTGGGAGCGGTGCTTGAAGCTCTTGTCGCACGCGGCGCACTTGAAGGGCCGCTCGTTGCTGTGGGTGCGCTGGTGGTGCGCCAGATGTGAGGACTGGCTGAAGCTCTTGTCGCATGAATCGCACTTGTAGGGCTTCTCGCCTGTGTGCACCCGCTCGTGGCGGGAGAGCTCCGACAGGTGGCGGAAGCCCTTCTGGCAGACAGAGCACTTGTACGGCCGGTCGGTGGGTGAGGGCTCGAAGCCCTCGGGGGCTGGCTCGCCCACCGCCGCCTCGTCGGCGGACGGCTGCTGGGGGTTGGAGGCCGAGGAGGTGGGCGTGGTGTTGCCGGAGCCAGGCCGGTAGGTCTTCTCGCAGATGGAGCACTTCATGGGGTTGCCGTTGCTGTGGGCGTTGTGGTGCTGGGCCAGCGAGGTGAGCAGGGAGAAACCCATCTTGCACACACCGCAGACGAAGGGCTTCTGCTCCACCTGCACACACTGGTGCTCCAGCAGGTCGGTTGCCTGGTGGAAAACCTTCAGGCACTGGGTGCACTGGAAGGATCGGTCCTGGCTCACCATGCACTGGTGCTCATGTGGGTTGGCCAGGTGGGAGATGTCGTGTCCGCAGGCCCCGCACTTGTGCCCGCCCTCGCCCCCTACCTGCAGGGAGGGCTGTTGCGGCTGAGCAGCGTGCTGCTGCTGGCCGTGCTGTTGCAAGCCAGGGTCGGGCTGCAGCACGATGCCGTACACGGCGCAGCCCAGCGCGCTCTCAACCCCTGGAGGGATGGTGTGCACCACGGAGGGCGGGGCCACGGCGTGCTGCTGCCATGCCTCAGTCATCCTGCCACGGGTGTAGGGGTTCAGCTTTAGGAGCGCAAATTGGGGCGTGGCTCATCAGGTGGGGAGGCGGCGATGGGTGGACTCGGCGGCTGATTTGCGAGGAGAAAGGGGGCGGGGCTTGGAAAACTCGTCAATCTCCTCCAGTGATGGGCGGCTGTTTCCAACAGCAACCGGTGAGCAAGGTCTGGATAATTAAAGGGACGGTAAAGTCTGTGTGGACAGCAGGTTGGAGACACTCCGCTGGCAGTGAGCATGCATGACCCGATTCCTCCCTGCACAGAGAAGCCCTGTAAGAATAACAGAGATTCATTACTACACTGTTCCACCTTTACTGACACCAACTATAACAATGACACCATTTCAAACCCCTTAACATGGCTACAGCCAAGTTTTGGAGCACAGTTTTAGATAAATAAATACTTCTACTATGTTGGGCTGCCTTGAAAATAATTGTATGAAGGTTTAAAGATTAAAACTAATCAGGTAAGATAAATTGCTGCAAATATAACTGTAGTGAACACATCTAAGTACACACCTGTTAACATTGAAATGTTAGTACCCATGACACATTTGTCCTTAAAATGAAAACATAGTTCAGTGTGCCTACATAGTTCATCCTGCAAGATGCAGGAGTTTTACCTAGAATTCCTAAAATAACCATGCTCAGTCATATCTATGTTGCACTGGCAATCTGTTGAAAATAAAAATTGCCGGAACCTTGCTCGTCTGCCTGTATTTTTCTAAGATGTGTCTGGGGCATTTCTGGGTGTGGCGCTCTTTTCTGTGTGGGGAGGGGTGGGAGTGGCTACAGAGCCTGTGGGGTGTGATCAGGTTTCAGCTGCGAGTTTGTAGCCAGCTGGCTACTGCAATCGCAGAGGTGAAGAAGCACAAGCACAATCACCTTCAATCAAACTAAACAACAAGCCTACAGGTTGCATTCAAAAAGCAGAGTCAACCTAGGATTTGCTCTTCCTCGATTGCAGCTGAAGTTTTGCAAGGGTTTGAAAAGTGAGGTGCCGTGTTTTCTGTTAGACCTGTAAGTAACGTTACCTCTAGCTATCCTGCTAGGTAGCTAGATTGCCAAAGTTGGGTACCTTTAGTCTCAAATGAATGACGATGTAATGTGTTACATTTGAGAAAATAAATAATATTCGTATACAAACATCTTCATGAAAAAGTTGTTTAGTTTACAGGTATTAGCTAGCCAACTATGATAGACAAGAAATGGTCTGCTAATTTTACAAATTCCACACACGATTACATCTTTACATTCCAGTTAAATAAGAACGCCATTTTTCAGCCAGGCATTTAGGGCACTGAGCCCGCTGAATTTCTCACTGCCATGGTTTAAAGCAGGAAGCAGGCCTGAGATCACAAGCTTGCAAATGGGCTTGATACAGTTATATAATGAAATAAAATTGTTCTTAAAAACCTCCAATTTTCTAAACCTGGTGTGTCATTTGTGCCCGCATGACTGGTTACAAGCTCCAGCTTTAGCGGAGTGTTGTTTTTAAACTTTTTTTTTTTTCCTGATTTTTCCATTTCTCTCAATTTCGTAGGCAATTTTACCCTATACAATTCCCAGAGTAGCAACCGCGAGAGAATCGCCGCTACAGCCCCTTCGTCCGGTAGCATGATAGAGGGTGACACGTCCTCTTCAGGGTGCGACTCCTCGAGTCCCTCACCCCACCCTGGGAGCAACCGCCAATTGCCACTCCCTCAAGGCACCGGCCATACTCGGATCCGGCAGGACCGGGGTTCGAACCCCCAATCCTCGGGGTGCAACTGCACAGACAGAAAGCCTGCGCCTTTGTCCGCTGCAACACCGAGTGTTTTTTAATCGCGGGAGCTTGATGTTTTATGCAATCCACTCTCGCACTTTTGAATATTCCCAGAATTTTGCAACCCTAATAACACCTAACAATCTATTTACTGTTACCATCCATAGAGAACAATGCATGTTGCTAAAAAAAAACTATTTTATTTTCGCTTGACATTGCTGCGCTACCTCAAGCATGTTTTTTTTCCCTCAACGGAGGTGAGTGGGTTTAGGACAGAGGAGGAGACTTGGTTGATTGTAAACACAGGACCACAGCAAGACTAAAAATCCTGCACAGTGCATCTTTAAGAAAACGTTGTGGCTTTAACAGCGCTGGCAGTTACTAGCTACAGCTTGCATCATTGGCATTGGTTGACCCCGATGGCTTGTGACCAAGGGGAAATCAGTGGCCGTGTGGCATGGTGGCTCGAGAGCAGGGGCCATATCCATAAAACCTCTCCAAGTAGGAGTGGTGCTCCAGGATCAGTTTTCCACTGGTCCATAGGCCAACCTTATCCATTATGAGCTCATAGGCAAAACAGGTCTCTTGTGCTTTATGAATACAGGCCCTGGACTTGCAACAGATGCCGACTCTAAATAACCTGGATTTCTGCAGTAAATATTCAGCTCTTTAAACTGAAAAATGCAAGCTATTCAAGTTAATATTGTTAAGCTTTGGCTCCACACTTGCAAGGCAGTACCTCAGGCTGCAAGCAAAGAGCAGTGGAATGACAGACATTTGGCCACTACAGCATTCAAATGCCAAAAACGCCAAACAAAGCCAAATGTGTGAGATCAATACCTTTGTTACCCAATGTCTCTCAGCAAAGACCAATGTTTCTGATGCATCTCCTGAGATGGAAATAAAGTACCCCCCCCCCCTTTTAAAATGCAGTGCAAAGTTTTTGGTAAGATCCAATGACAGGCTTGTGAAAAAGAATATTGGAAAAGGCAAATCATTTTATTGACGATTTGCCCTGTCATGGGAAAAGGGTTGCATCAATCACCCTGTCTGTTTGGGCCAGCTGGAGGAAGTGAAATATCTCGGTTTCATTTGATAGAGTTCCCTAGAGAAACACCAGGGTGGATTCCCGGCCCCAAAGGGAAGAGAAAGCCAGGAAACCACTCACCAAACGGTAACAAGGCGCCCAAAACTAACAGAAACCCAGGAAACCGCCAAGCAAACGGTGCTGCTGCACCCGGGTCTGCCTCTTCTCAGAGCTACTTCTGTTCAAAGCCAAATCTCCTTTTTGCAGCCTCTTTCCCCTGCAGTACTGTCCTGATCATAGACCACGTGTAATATGCAGCCTAAATACTAAAGGACTTGACAAAATTGATAAAGATATCTAACAATTCGGTACTGAAATGATTCCCACTTTCCTTGAGAGCTGGACACCATTACAAATCCGTACAAAGCAGGGCAGGGCAGGGCAGTCTAGAATCAGCTGTAGCTACATGGTGAAAAGGATAGCCTGTAATAAGCCTGTCTGTTTGGGAATTTTAAGAACAACTTAAAGCTACATAAATCAGTACAGTATTTGCATTCAAATAAGTTATGTCGTTGGAACTGCGGTTTGGTTTTTACATGTATTTTAATTTGTCAATCATCCACAATGTAGAGTGGGAACAAACACCTGAAATAGCTTTTTTTTTCCTATTCCAGTTTGGAACAAATCCGTTTCCGTAGTGAAAGGGTAAGGGGTGATGTCTCTCATATTAAAACAAATAATAATAATAATCGGCAGCAGTAACGTTGCACGCTGACTGGACAACTGACATTTGAGCGAATGTGACTTTCTGAATCTGGTGATTATTGGGAGACGCATTAAAAGCTGGACACAAATATAGCTCGAGCTGAATAGCTACATTTGTGGCTAGTTTCCGGTGGCCTAAAATGGCTTACAATACGCATAACGTTAGTTAGCTAGCCATCCACTGGATATGAACATGCATAAACAAGACAGGAAATAACTTACACACCAATTACAGAAATGGCGTCTACAAAACGACAATATACGTAGAGCCAATTAAAGAAATTATGTTTCAACTGGGTCGCGATATAATATATCCGATCAAGTCACTGGTTTCTCCAATCGAACCCGGAACCATCAATATAGTTAGCCATTTTATCGGTTAGCCATGATGAGCCACCCTTATTGTTTTGTTTTTTTTGGAAGGGGGGTGGGGGGCAAATTCTCTTTTCGGCAAACAAACCACACATCATTTCAATTGCAGGTTATAATTTCGTATGAATCAATGCCAGAATATTTCAGCTAACTCCGAACAGATCAATGCATTCTATCACATTAGCTAGCTGGTTGATGGTTATAACGTTAGTTAACATACTTGGATACTAGCTACAGCTTGCTACACAATTGCATCTGAGAGTAAAATATCATCCTACACATTCTCGCTCGTGAGCCTTAGCCAGGTAATCACTGCAGAAGATGCTGCACAAATCATCAAATAAATACACCCTTTATCAGAGATACTGTATATATTACCTTAATGCTCACCTTATGCGCCAATCAACCTTGTTTTCAGTGATAAATTAGATAGCACTCCTGTTTTACAGCGGGCAGAATGGAGGGCCCCGGCGGTCTCCGGTTCTACGGACTGCGGCCAGATTAGGCCGCTTTCTGCGTTGCTCTCTCTTCCAGCTGGTGAGCTGTAGTGGTCTGGAAAGGGCAGCTTTGTTTGTTACGCGAAATTGATAGATAGTCGTTTTTTAATGTCCAGTGGATCTCTCTGACACATCCCGTTTTACCTGGAATCCTGTGACTATCACCCTGCTTTTCTCCAGGTCCAGGGTCCTTACTTTGATTACAAATATTCACAGCTCAAACAGTGCAAAGAAACACAGGAACCTGAATAGGAAATAACTGCCGTCCACAGAAACACACACCGGAAACGTGCACACAGCACACCCCGAGGGTCACCGGTTGCCAACTGTCTCTTGAAGCTACACCTTGCACAACTGTTTCGTTTTTGCCCCTCTTGTAAACATGTGGATTTCTTCCAAAATGTACGAGAATCCTTGTTTATTTAAGTTGCGATCAAGAAATCTTACATTTTTTAAATGTATTATAATGGCCAATCTGAATAATTGCTTAAATTTCCATGATTATAATAAGATATGGCAGGCTACAAAACAAACTTGTCATCCGGTTATAATGTAATACAAAATGGGTCATTCAAGGTAAATGTCTCCTCTGCAGCAAGCAAATGACAATGGATCTGAAAAATAAGCAGTCAGCATGGCAAAGCTGATATCATTAGAATTTAGAAAGCTCTGATTTGTTGTTATTTAATTGCAAATGCAGTATGCATTGCACGCCAGTGTTCTGTAGCCTATCTCACTAATTGCATGTTCCAAGCATGTAATCCCCAGAATCAATACTATTATTATATAGGGCTATCCAAAGTAAAATACCGGTACAATGTAGCACTGCTGTGCAGAATGCTTTTAGAATTAATCGTATCCATCAGTTATAGATGGTTAAGGGTTCATTAAATTTGAACTAAGCCACTGTATTAGAATTCATTGCTATCAACATATCAAAATAAGTTGAAAAGTGAAACACCTGCCAACTGAGCGATTACATGAATATGTTTAAATAAGGTTTTAAATAACTGATGTTTCAAATACTACTACTACTACTACTACTACTATTACTACTATTACTACTACTACTATTACTACTACTACGAGGTTTTATCGTGGATGATGGTATTATATGGTCTTATAAACCTAGCGAGGGCTCAAATAGAGTCGGAGAGCAATCCACGTGACAGGGTGGAACTATTTCGCGCTGGATAATGTTTGCCCGGGGAATAAGTACTTCAATAATGTTTCTATCGGATATAGCAAACGTTAGATCTTGGTTTTTCAAACAAGTTATTTTCATGGCTGTATGATCGAGTAACTTACTTCGTTGTGGCATGTTAGTCAGCTACAGCAGCAGCTCCGAAGAAGACGAAGAAAACGAAGACCGGGATAAAAGGAAGCATAAACGTTTTAAAAACGACGATTCCCCACCAGCTTGCAAAAAGCCAGGATGCGTCACAGGAACACGGTAAGTAAGGCAACTACCTAGCCTACATATAACTACCGGTGTAGTTTTGCGCTCTTAAGGTTACTACAAATATACGTAATTTTCCAACAATTTTGTTCTGTTGTGGGACCTATGTGTGCGACTGACTGCTCATAATGTAGCTAGCTTTCATTCTTTAGTTGGATGTACACAGAGGTGGATATCCAGGGACATAAAGTAAAAGTCCTCCCCAGTATTTTGCTCCAATCACCTGGATTTGCAAATTAACATAATTTTTCAGCGACGAGATAGAACTAATTGGTGAAATCAGTGAGTCTATGGGTGGAAGAAACACATGGCAGGGCTTTTACTTTATGTCCCCTGGATTTCCACCTCTGGATGTAAATCTCTGTGCCCTTTTATGTTTACAATAGTTTGTGGTTATGTGTTTCCTGGCTTCTTATTTTAAAGCCATTTCTCCTACTTCCATCTGCAGTGCAGAAACTGGTGAAGATTTAACAGCACCACAACATATCCTGAGCACTTGTGCTTGGATTACATCGAGCTTTTCTAGATGAGATCTTGCTGCAGATCCATAAACAACACTCTTGTAGTTATTGATTTTATTAACGCCACACTTCTGTTGATTCCTGTTGACTCCAAAAACCTGCAGGACTATATCATAGACCAGACTATATCTAGGTTGTTCGTTTCATGGGTATCTATTATGGTTCCAGATTAACATGGAAAAGCTCATCTTAGAAAAATGGTTGAGAAATTAATGTGATGCCTCTTGAAAGGTTGTGGGGAGCTGATAGAGCATATTTAAGGCATATATATATATATATACAATTGCACTCAAAATTATTCAACCCCGTTCACTTTTTGCCCACTTTATTGTGTTGTAGATTTAATTTTAAATCAGTATTCAACCCCTTTGCTTTAATGTATTTTTAAAGTATCATATTTCATATTTGGTCGCATATCGTTTGCATGCTATTACTTCCTGAAGTCTGTGACCCATCAACATCAAAAGACTGTCCATCTTATTTTCAGGTACTGTTACAAGCGATACTATAACCTCTCTGCATTTGAATTGATCTTTATGGGAATTGCGGGGTAAGACTAGATTCAGCTGTAAATTATGCTGGTACAGTATGGAACACAGTCATCAATGGTCTAAGGTATCAAACGAGCCCCAAACCATCACTCTACGGCCAGATATGGAGTAGATATGGATGGATCACTTTAAGGGTTTCTTCTCCTGACTTTTTTCCCCATAGAGTTCTATAGGAAAATGTGTCAGGAGAACAAACCCTTAAAGTGATCCATCCATATCTACTCCATATCCGGCCGTAGAGTGATGGTTTGGGGCTCGTTTGATACCTTAGACCCTTGATAACTTACAGCCATTTCGCCAGTCATGTGTTCCATACTGTACCAGTGTAATTTACAGCTGAATCTAGTCTCACCCCCCAATTCCCATAGAGATCCATTCAAATGCAGAGAGGTTATAGTATCGCTTGTAACAGTACCTGAAAATAAGATATCGAGAGTCTTTTGATGTTGATGGGTCACAGACTTCAGGAAAAGCAAAGGAGTTGAATACTTATGCACACGAGAGATTTCAGTTTTTGATTTTTAATACATTTGCAAAAATTTCAAAAAATATGTTTTCACTTTGTCATTATGGGTTATTGAGTGTAGATTGATGGGCAAAAATGGCAATTTTATCCATTTAAAATTAAATCTACAACACAAAGTGTGCAAAAAGTGAAGGGGGTTGAATAATTTTGAGTGCAACTGTGTGTGTGTATAATATATATATATATATATATATATGTGCTCTTTCAGCTCCCCACAACCTTTCAAGAGGCATCACATCACATTAATAACTTTATTACATTTCTCAACCATTTTACTAACATAGGCTTTTCCACGTTAATCTGGAACCATAGTAGATAACCACGAAACGAACAACCTAGATATAGTCTGGTCTATGATATAGTCCTGCAGGTTTTTGGAATCAACAGGATGAGGGCTTCTGCCCTCTGCTGGTTAAATGGTTTAAAAGTTGTTCGCTTGACGTTTGGACTGTAGCTGCAGGTGGTAGACCGATTCCACTCATAAAGCAAGTAAAAGTGGTGTTCAGGTGTAATAAAATGGGGATGAGACAGTCGTGATGCCACCTTGCTCTGCAGCAACCTTGGAGGTAAGTATCGACCAATCCGTGTTGGCGTTCTATTTTTTGTTAACAAAATACTTAATGATTGGTGGAGCTTCTGTCTGGTTTTGATGGAAAGGCTAACAATCGTATAGATTATGGTGACCACAGGACTGTCCAGTCCCTGCTTTATCACAGGTGGTGTTCAGTTCCCGTGTATTCTCTCCACAGGGATGGCCACACCCAAATGGCCGAGCTCCACCCTACACAGGCAAAGTCCCGCCTGCCGTTGCCAGGTAGCGTACTCGAAATGTTCAGTGAAACCGAGGACCTGTCAACCGAGGACAGTTCGCAGCACGGCGGGAGAGTGCGATCCTTCCAGCACGAGCGGGGCAACTGGGCTACGCACGTGTACCTTCCGTGTAAGTCCACCTGCCACAAATATGTACCTGTCCCGAAAAAAAAGCTGCATGCGCGGACCTGCTGAATACGTGTACCATGTTGCACATGTAAACCAGTCTTCTTGTCGTGCACAATTGGCTGTGTGATCCAACTGAGACTCGTGCCGGCCCCTCACTCCCGCAGACTCCGCTGATGACGGCTTCCTGGACCTGGTGGGGGAGATGATGCAAGTGGTGTCGGCCCGTGGCCTCTCCCTGACCTGGGCGGAGGAGTTCCACGTCAGCCTGTCTCAGACGGTGATCCTGCGGCACCACTGGATCCAGCCCTTCGTGCTGTCCCTTCGTACGGGCCTGGCCTCCTCCCCACGGTGAGGGGCGCTGATTTTGGGAGAGAGAAGCTGGTGTCAGTGTGTCTGTGATACTGGGAGAGAGAGGCTGATGTTCGTGTGTGCCTTTTCTCCATTTTTTAGGATGGTGTGTTTGGCTGAAAAGATGAAGGTGTACATCAACGAGGAGAAGACCAGGTAGTGCATTTGCTTCCTTGTCTTCACAATGTAGAACTCCAAAAAATGCCCAACCCATTTTCAAGAGAAGGAGGAGGTTAACCACATTAATTTCTTAGTGATGCTCTGTGTTTCTGATGTGCAGTGCATGATGGGACTCTGTTAGTGGGTGAGACTGGCATAACTCTGTACTTTCTGCTTGCAGAACCTTTCTGGGTGTGGAAATCACCACTGGGCATGCTCAGCTGTTGGAGGTTATGAGGGCTGTGGACCGAACCATGGAGGAGTTCAGTCTAAGCACTTTCTACAAGGTCAGAACCGCTCACTGAAGGTCACCATAGATGGTACCAAGCTGATACAACTACGACAGAATTAAATTATGCAGGGTTGTGCACCATACAGAACTGAATTGAGAATGCCTCTTAAATTCCAATTCAATTCTTGAATTTGAATTGAGGTAGCAAACAGGATGCAGAATTGCAATTTGAATTTGAATTAAAGGAAGTAGAATTAAAATTCTATGAAATTCATTATACTACATGCTTTAGGTGTAGCTTTTAACAGTAAGGCTTTATATCTCAATATGATTTGTACATTAAACATGTTATCATACAAACAACATATGGTATGCCTCTAAATTAGATTTTGTTAACAAATGTTTTTCTCCCAACAATGAATCTTTAAAGTACCATCTATAGAATAATCATCATATTTAATTTAACTTTCATTTTGTGGAACATGGTGGAAGAACACTTCATTTCCCAGAATGCATTAGTTTACCCAAAAGTCTTCAGAATGGAGCCATACAAGACCTTTGAGGATCTTTTGACAATTAAATGTAACAACGTTGAACAATGAGTTGTGGATTGGAATAAATGATAATTGCATTTACCATGACGTTTTGTCATTTGTTTGAGTGCTGAGGTTGAAATGAAAAACAATATTACTCATTATTCTACATATAAGGGAACAAATGGGAATAATTTCTTGAAATAAATGATGTAATTATTTATATTTTGCAGCACAATGTTAGATTTAATAAATTTCTGTTTGACTGAGTGGAATTTCTTTTAATTGCAATTAAATTCCACTTCCTGTCATTCCAATTCCATTCAAATTCCAACTCATGAATTGAATGGGGGCCAATTCTTAAATTCAGAACTTTGCACAACCCTGGTTCACAGTACTAATTATTATTGCTATAAAACCAAGGAAATTGTAAACTTGAGTCCCAAGGCTTCTATGAATGGTAGCGGTCCCAAATCTATGGGGTCAGGAACGGTCTCTCTTGGTTCTGCTATGATGATTTAAATCCTAACCTGTTGGCTGTTTCCATTTAGTGTTCCACTTTTTCTCTGCATAATTTTTCTGTTCTTCCAGGGCGTTGTTTAAATAAAAATAGGCTTTCCTGGCCTGTTTGGCTACGATATTAAATTTCCCTGAGCAATGTGAAAAGCTGAAATCCCAGGCTGTGTCAGGAGCAGCGGTCTTCCATGCTATTGACGATGCTTGTTGAGTGCACTGGATGAGAAACTTAATAGGTGAAATCTTCTGTAAATGTACTAGTGCGCTTCAACCCCCCGGGTGATATACTTACCTCCGGGGTATCGCTGTGTATATTCGGGAGCATAGGTTTGTTTTAAAAATGAGACGCAGCTTCACTGACACTTTCCTTCAACAACAACAAAAATAGAAAATAGTGGAGGATATTTTTTGCCTACGGCAAGTCGTGTACTAAACTAAACAGTATACAGTAAACTGTACACAGTCTGCTCATACACAGGAGACTGGACGCAGTAGATAGGGCTCTGATTTGGACACAGCCCTTGGCCCTTAAATTGTCCGATGAGTGCTCCTGAATCCCCTCAACAAAACCCTGGAAATAAGGATTTCATCCTAGTATTTTAAGTGCCCCCATTTGTGAGAAAAAAGCACCCACTCAAAAGCTTTTTGACGAAGTTGACTCAAATATGCGCCCTCAAAGGGGTGATGGGATCATATTCGGTCACGGCCCCAGTGTTTAGGGCGCGAGACATGTGCAGTGTATGATGGGAATGACTTATGCCAACTCCTTCCCCTCCCCCCACAGAACCCCTCTTTCCACATCAGCCTGGCCTGGTCTGTAGGCGACTGCGCAGACAGGCTGCGCAGCGAATGTCTGCAGGAGCTGCAGGTATGACCTCTGACCCACGCACCTGACACACAGGTGGGAGGGCTCTTCTCCCCATCCGTCTGTCTGTCTGGTCTCTCTTTGTTTCTCTTGCGCCATCTGTCTGTTCCCTGCAGCTTCTCTCTGTCATATCTGTTTCTCTCCCTCTCCATGTCTGTAGGCCACTCTGGACTCCCATGAGGACGGCTCCTTCCTGCTGAGATTTGACTGCGACGAGCTCCGCTGCAAATCCGGGAACAAGGTCTTCACCTTCCCCCTGCGCTGACCTCTGCCCTCTGACCCCAGTGAGTGAGGCTTCATCAGTCTCCCAATGGGTGTGGCTCTCCCGATCAGCGATTCACACATCTGAACCCACCCTCGCGTTCCCCCATCGCAAGCGCTATCTGGGGAGAAAACATTGCACGCTAGCCACACCGCACCCTTATAGTGGAGACGAGGGTCATGGCAGTTTCTTCCCCCCATCCGGTCATTGCTTTCCTGATTCCCAGGCCAGTCCCTGGCAACTTTTCTCACTAGCACATTTACACACATTTTACATTTTGTTTGCAAAAAATAAACTATTTTAAACTTTTCTGCAAGTTGCTTGTTGGGCCTAAAACTTTTAATTCCAGGTGAAGATTGTGTGACCCATGCCAGTCTGAACGGTAACATCACTGCCAAACCATGCCTTAAATGTAACATAAGTACAATTGTTTTGTTTTTTTTGTGATCCCAGGTGAACTCATTTTAATGGAAACACGGCTTGTGAAAATGGATTAGTTTATTAACTGACTTAATGCAACAGTCTTATTGCAAACAGACAGTTCATTACAGCACACGATGATTAGGGATGAAATGAGATTTAGCGACAACAGAACATGTTATTACAAATTAAAGTTTGGTTTGTCCTCTCATACTTTCAAAAAGTACATTTTGATCAAGTTAGTGACACCTCACACCCCTAAAAAACATATTTTTTGATGCAATTATAACAATGGAAGTTGTTACTCATAAAACGTAAATGGAAAAACAAACATTTAAAAATAAATGTAGCATAAACACCAGGGACACAAACTGGCACACAAAATACGATTTGAGGGTTGTGTGAGTTGTGGTGTCAACAAGAAAAGAAAAAAAACGTTTTCTTGCACAATGTATTTACTGGTACACACGTTTCGGAAAACTCAAGATTTATTGCACATAAGAAGCTTGAGGTCGTAAATGAACAAGAGCATTATCTGCTAACTTTTTAATTTGCATACACTCCACAAACAATATAGTTTCACAACAGTAGCTTTGTTTCATTGCACCAGGTGGTGGTTGTTTAACCTTGATTACGTTTTGATGAGCAGAGCTGGAGGGGTATACTACGAAGCAGGATTACTTGGCTTAGCTGGATAACTGCACTGAGTAAAACCCGGAACAGCTGTTTTTACTTCAGTCCACGTTCCAGATTTAGGAGGGTTCCGGGTTTTACTCGGTGCAGTTATCCAGCGTACGCGGTAATCCGTAGTACAGCGGACAATGCGCTGAGCTCAGGTTCTGGGAGTGAAAACAGCCAAGGCACAGGAGAGAGGGCATGGGGTACCCATGGAAACTGAATTATTTACCCACCGTTCCCCTGCCACCCACAGAGGAGGCAGCCGAAATGCTATAGTACAGAACACAATCTCAGGGGGGGCAAACCAGTTGTTAGGGAGCTGGGGAAGCTGTGGTACAGATACAGAAAGTTGAGGCAGATTGGGTACAGATACACAAGAAGTATGTTACCAGCACCACTCTTCGGAGGTTGCTGTGCAACATAGCACAGTACGTGTTCCACAGGTCCACCAGCAGAGGGCAGACATGAGTTTGCGGCACTGAGAAACCAGGGCGTGTCCGAATCCGCACACTTGCCTACTATGTAGTATGCCAGTTGAGTATAATTCTTTAAAAAGCTAAGTATGCGACAATTCTTAAAATTGAGTTTTCTTAATATCCCTGGATGATGTACTTATTTCTGGGTTTTCGCTGATAATAGTACACATATTTTTCGCATTCTGAAAGTCACTAAACAGGTCTGATTCGAACACAGCCCAGGGGATATCTCAGGGTTGTGTTTGGTGGTTTATTGTTGGTAGAATCCAACGAGCCAATCGGAAGTCCGTTTGCTTTAATCAGGCGCTCTAATTGGTTCAGCAGGGTGAGTGGTTAAAAGGGTGACACGCAGCCCCACGATAGAGCGGGTGTCAGCACTGGAGGCAGCTGGGAGTTTGTAGCTGAGGTGGAGGACCCTGTTCGTATGCAGCAGAGAAACAGGACAGCAGCGGGGTGTACTACGACGCAGGGTTACAGAGTTAACTGGATAACTGCACTGAGTAAAACCCTGAACCCTCCCATATCTGGAACATGGACGGAAGTAAAAAGAGCTGTTTTGGATTTTACTCCAGAAGAGTTATCCAGGTAACTCAGTAATCCTGCTTTGTGAAATACCCCCTGGCCTCTTGAGGTATTTATTTGTGCAATAAAAAAATAAACATGGCAGACCGAGACTTCGTTAACCCCAAAATGGGTGGAGTTATCACATGCTTTCAAGGACTCTGAACCAATCGTTTTATTGTGGGATGTGAGGTTACATGATTGCTTCATTTGAATCAGTGAGCGGGTTCGATTTAGTGAACCGGTGCGCCGTTACGCCCACATTGGTGACGCTCCCTGGGGAAGACGGCGAAGGAGGGGCTTTCTTGTTTATTTAAATCGAACAGGAACCGGCGCAAACATGGCTCAACAAACCGACCCAGCCGTAATTGCTGCAAGGTCATCGTCATCATAACATTACGCCGCCCAGCGCATCAAGAGTACGCCGATTCTTTTAAAAATTGCACGCAATCAGCGCTAATCCGGTTAACCTGCTCCATGCCCAGGCGCTTAATCGAACCCACCCAGTGATTGACAGCAGAAGCTGCTCCACCCACAGCAGCACGACTGAAAACAACAGTAAACATGACTACATCAATCTACATCGTGGTAAACATCACCGTCTCTGTATCAGACACACTGACTAGACTAAAAGGTTTCAACATTTGTTTTGTTCAAAGATATATTTATCTGAGTTTCAGGTGGAGTAACACAATCCTGCCCTTCAACAGAACAATGGCACAATCGCAGTTCATGTCAGAGGTCATAGAGGGGTTAGCCAAGGTCAACACCCCCCTCCCCCTTGTGAAGAATCATTGGACCGGCCTTAACACAAAGGCATTTTGGGATAAAAACACAAGACACATTGGAAAAAGGTTTAAAAAAAATAAAAATAATAAATGATAAATCAACGATAAAATTAAGCAATACAAAAAGCTGGATAACATTAAAATTAAAAAGGCAAGCATTCCAAATAGCTGGAATACACATCAGGAAGCTGGCAGAAAAATCAGTTGGCGTGAGCAAGACTTGTATAAAGCACATCGTAGAGATAAACTTTGGAAGTTCTACATATCCCACCGTTCTCCCAGCCCTGTTTGTTAGAAACGGGCAGAGGTACATCATGCACAAGAGCTTTAAAAACAGTCAGAAACATAAAAAAAAGTGTGGCACTTTGATCCTCAAGAGTATACTGCAGTTGTGTGACAACATCATAAGTGAATATCAGGTCTTTTTTTGTTCAACATAAAATAAACATAGAAACAATTTAAATATGCACAGTAAGCTATAAAATGCCTATAAAATCTGACCTCTTTGACCTATGGATTACAGGACAGGTCGGTAACTGAGCTGGATAGACGTTTAGATACAGTTTGTCATACATAGAGCCTGTAGAAATGCCTGACAGTGTGATTTAAGGCATGTGACTGCATTTCACCCCGTATCCTCATGGCCTCACTATTGACACTAACCTCAGAAATTATAGATAAACAGCACAAGTGTGTGACCATAAACAATGAATTGGAAATAGCTTGTCGGCACTGGTCAACATGTTCTGTTAAAGGGACGCACCAACAGCATTCAGGAAATAAATATGATTAAACTGCAACAATATTTGCTTTCAAAAACATGTATTTTGCCCTTATAAAATGTCCAAAAGGCAACAATAGACCAGCATTTAAAAGCTGGAGTTTTATCAACATGCAGGGGGAATCCACTGTCAAAAACCAAAAGGAAAATGACTGCTTAATGATCAAGCATAACCTTATTAATAATTTGACAAGAGGCATTTATCTGCACGAATATTTCCTTGGCACAATGGCACTATAATATCAAACCATATTTTTAAAACTGCTCGTCATCCTTTTAATTAATTTAGAAATAATGTCAAAAGCCATTTATTGTCTGTATTTGAAAAACACAAATGCACAATACCCAATCATATTCTCTTGGTTACAGGTCTTGTATCTAACAACTATCTGGGCCAATAAAACTGAATAGGACATCCACTGACGAATGTGTCCACATTTCCACAGTTCAAAGTTCAACGTACTAACTACTCTAACCCAAAGAAATAACATTAAATCTCCTGTTGGCTGTTAGCGTCTGGCTGTTGGCTAATTTTCCCGGCAGTGTAAGGGTTACGCTGTTATAATTTGCACGCGGACATGGATTATCCGTTATTGGATTTCGAAAAATCCAATGACTGTATTACGTGCAAGTTCAAAAACCTTCTACGAAGTTGCCGAAAACCTCAGGGCATACTAAGACGCTGTGATTACCTAAAAAGACAACACGGATCTTTAAGCCAGTTCATGAATTTCTCAAAGCAACTTGGATTCATTTTGGAACACATCTTAAAAATCGTTTCCTTGTGAAACACAAATGTCGAATGATATTTGTCACTAAATCCTGTCGATGGAGAGGGAAGCGTTTCATCATATGAAGCATATTCTTCCCACGTCATAAAGTGATAAAGTGTCAGCATGCATTTACTTTTGCGTCAGTCAACAGACCTGGTGGCCTCACTTGTAATATTTAGATGATTAATGCAGAGGATTAATGCACCGCAATGGGACGAGATGTGAGAAGAGACTACACTGACCTAGCGCTGGTCAACTACTGAAGGAACTACTCTTAGAATTTCTAAGGGCCCTAGTTATATAGCACTGTAGCGCACAGACGACAACTCTCTCTCTCCTTCTCTCATAGCATCTGTATTCTTCTGTATCTTTCACCAGCATCTTTCATGAATAATTAATAAATACATTCATTCATATTTAATTTCCTACAATCGATGAATTCCTGTCATGATTAAAACGTACGCTCTGGCCATCCTTGTAGGGAGGGGGAAGGGGAGTGCCGTATCGCATCAATCCGAGGTCCCATTTAATGCCCGGAGGTATCCCTGGAGTGGCTCAACAGGCACAGTCCCCCCCCCCCGCAGTTGTGATTGGCGGAGGCTGAGGGGGGAGGGGTTAAGCTTGGAGGCTCGTCAGGGGGAGAAGAGCACCTTCTTGATGTAGTCGACGGTGGTGAAGTTGAGCAGCATGGCCACGTGCTCGCTCCCCGGCAGCTCGTGCAGGTGGACGGGCTGCGTCTGGCGGTCGACCCAGCGGCGGCAGGCCAAGGCGCTCAGCAGGTTCACCGTCCCGTCCCCGTCGCCGTAGTCCACGGTGGGGTCGACGTCGGGGAAGCCGGCGCCGTAGTGGAAGGCCTCGGGCGTGTCCACGCCCGTCCCGTACAGGCAGTGTATGGCGACGCCGGGGGGCTCCAGGATGTTCACCAGCGACTCCGTGTCGCGGCGCATGGCCCAGCCCTCCTCGTACCCGATGTCGGAGAAGAAGTGCTGGTAGTCCCCCAGCGTGTAGTTCTCGTTAGTGGTGAACACCAGCACCTTGTCGGAGGGCCATGTGTTGCCGTACGGGAGGAGCCAGGGGGTGGAGACGGCCGTGCGCTGCTGAATGCGGATCTTCAGGGAGCTGATCAGCGGGATGCGGTCATTATCACCTGCAGGGAGTTTTTTGAACTCTCATCTATTTTGTTTAGGGGTTGGAGAACACTAACTCATGGCAACACTGGAGACAGCATATTTTTTCACCTCTAACAAACAAGAACATCACTGAGAGTTATAAAAAAGAGAAAGCAATCCTAACCAGCAAGTCAAACATGGCCAGAGTAGCCACACTGACAAAGGAAGCCTGACAGAGAATCGCAGATAAATCAAGTGCACAAGAAGACTTTATTCACTTAAGCGTGGATAATTAAATGTGGTTAAAATATGTGGACTCTTCCCAGGGCATGTGACAGCAGCTACAAGAGGACCCGGCAGCAGGTCAAAGTCACGAGCAAGTGGCTAACCACCCAAAACTATCCCAATGTAGCCAACCAGAGAAAGGCTGAGACACATCCTTCATTGATGTATTGTGTAATCTTGTATAATGTTTTGTTCGTTTCATTTTATTTGTATTGTCTTCAAATGTGACGCACTTTGCGATGCATTTTATGTTTGAAAGGTGCTATACAAGTAACGTTTATTATAATATTTTCAGCGTCGCCAACAGCATATAAACATGTTCCAGTGCAAGGAAGCGGAGTCCATTACACACTGTCTGTGTTACTGCTATTAATTGCCAACAAATGTCAACAAATTGATCAGGTTAACCTGGTTAGTCACGTACGTGAAACAGGGCTCAGCCCTTTTTGAAATGTTGATAGGTTTTGACTGAAGCATATCAATGTAGTGAGGGCTATCACATCCTATTAATGACAGTCACATTATGCCATACATACATACATGCACAAAATCTCACAGACGGCCACCACTCATTCACAATTGAAAATTTCCTGATGTTTCGGAAAATCTGAGATTTTTTAAAATTCACGTGGATTCGGATTATGCGCGCGCACACACACA
Organism: Synaphobranchus kaupii; assembly: GCA_029718625.1. Classification (NCBI taxonomy): domain Eukaryota; kingdom Metazoa; phylum Chordata; class Actinopteri; order Anguilliformes; family Synaphobranchidae; genus Synaphobranchus; species Synaphobranchus kaupii. Next base: position 21,555,110 of record CM056388.1, on the reverse strand, counting down.
CACACACAGGTGGGGTGTTACCAGAGGTCATGACGCGCAGGGTTTTGGCCACGCCTGCCCAGGGGGCACCGAGGGAGATGAAGGTCTTGATGTAGCGGTCCTTCCAGGACTGGGGCTGCTGGCTCAGGAAGTAGAGGGTGTACATGTTCCCCATGCTGTGGGCGATGAGCACCACAGGACTCCCGGCCTTGTGCGCCATCTCCTCGATCATCTTCTGCAGCGCCAGGAAGTAGGGCTTGTTCTCATCTGCAACGCAGCCGCGGAAGCCCTTTATGCCCGCACTATGAGCAGCAGTGTAGTAGTGGTGTGGTGATTTCTGTATTTTATATAGAGGAGTGCGGTCTGTATTAAGAAAGCGTGGTCTGGTCTGCATCGACACAAAGGGGTGTAGGAGGGGTGTGCTCCTTAATAATACAGAGGGCTGTGGTCTTTATTAGTATTGGGGGGGTGGTATATATGAATATAAAGGAGTGTGGTCTGTTTGGTTGAAGACTTAATTTGCAGAAAGGTTGGAAATAGCACCAGTCTGCAGAGACAGCATTCCTGTTTCATGTCCTAGAGTGTGTGTGTGTGCATGCACATGAGTGTCTAACTGTGTGAGAGTAAGCGTGTGCAAGTGTGTGTGTTTGTGTGTATAAGGGTGTATGTGCAAGTGTGAATGTGTGTGTGTTGTACTCACTCGGAGCCTTGCGCCAGTCGTAAGGAGCTCCCCGCAAGTCATCGTCTCGTGTGTACCCCCAATCTGCCAACGCCTGCGCTATGGTGAAGAAGTACATCCCTGCAATACACACAGATCTTAGACAGAGACAGACTCACACAGTCACACAGAATTGGACAGATACGTGGTGCTGATGGTCCACTCACCGACGCTGTGCTTTGCTGGGTCCAGGAACTCCAAGGGGTACGTCTTCCCAAACCCCGGAACCCTCACAGTTACCCCTGGGGGTGCATCTGTCCTCCTCTTCCTCCAATTATAGATCAGCCTGCAACATAAGACCGCAAGTCTCTTTCTCTTTCACCAAGCACACACACACACAATCCCTTTCCCACAAGCATACGTATACACACACACACACATACGCACCCCTGCAAACCCAAACCACAAATGCGTGAGAGCCATGTGAAAGTTTTCTTTGCTTTCACAATTTGTTCACTGTGAGCAATTGATTTAACCGTGTTTTTGCTATTCTAACTGCACCAGCACCGTACTGTACAAAACAAGGATCTGAAAAAGGTCCGAAAATCAATAAACGTTTAAGCAGGCCATCTCTAAATTAGGCGTGGAGCTCGTCCAAGGAATTATTCATCTTAATTAAATTGAACATTGGACTTTGTGAGGGTTTGGGGGTGTAATTGAATGACCATGTCAGACATGGACGGTTCAATGCGCTCATTTGCGGTCCACTGTCAGAAGTGGGAAGCAGAAATATTAATCCCCCATAAATGATCGACATCCCAAGTCTGCATAACATGAACAAACCAAAACGCAGACCTCCTTCTCAGTACATAATTCATTCTCAGGCCCTCAAGTCTAGTTCCAATTTCAAATTGAATTCAAATTCAATTCTGCATACATATACACACACACACACGCATGGTTTCAAATGTAATGCGGCACACATGCACACACAAGCGTACAAAGTCAGATATGGTTTCAAATCCCAATCCATCCAAAAATAGTCTCAGTTTCAGTCCCAATTCCTCATCCCAGCGGAACAAGAAAGTGAAACGTAGAAGAGCCGAGAATAAGTCTGCGAACTGCGACTGCCCATGTAAGGCAGCTGAAGCACTGGATGTCAAAAAGACACGGAGAAACGCGTCTCAAAAGGCTGAGTACTGCAACCCAAAACCCACAAAAGACGTCAAGAAATGGTTCCCTTTAAAGCTGTGGAATACGTACAACTATTCTACAAACCCCAATTCCAAAAAAGTTAGGACAGTACGTAAAATGCACAAACAGAAAGTAGTGATTTGTAAATTATCTTTTACATATATTTAATTGAAAACAATACAAAGAAATTATATTTCATGTTTTACCTTATTAACTGTATTGTTTTTTGTAAATATACGCTAATTCCGAATTTGGTGCCTGCAACACTTGGGACAGGGGCAACAACAAAAAAAAGACTGGGAAGTTCAAAAAACACCTGTTTGGAACATTCCCCAGGTGATGCTATTATGACTGGGTATAAAAGGATATCAAAAGACTCTTGATATCTTATTTTCAGGTACTCTTACAAGCGATACTACAGTATAACCTCTCTGCATTTTAATGGATCTTTATGGGAATTGGGGGGTGGGGCTAGATTTAAGCTGTAAATTACACGAGAATAGTACGGAATCCATGGTTGGCCAAATGGCTGTAAGTCATCAAGAGTCTGAGTTATCAAACGAGCCTCAAACCATCACTCTGCTGCCAGATATGCAGTAGATATGGATGGATCACTTTAAGGGTTGTTTCTCCTGACTCACTGAACTCTCATTTTGAGTATTTGAATCCAGTATATGTCTAACTCTATCCAATACTGCTGTGATTGGGCAGATTTTAGGCTCTCCTGAAATCCCCACCATCATCGGACAGTGACGAGCTGAATCAGGTGGCTCTGACTGTATAACTAAGGCACAGTGTGGCTTGTGTGTGTGAGACACCGAGAGAACTTTGCAAAGTAGCCAGGTGACTTAAGATCTCTGGAGATTGTGAGTGTCTCGGGCCTGAGGTGAAATCTGCAGTGATAACCTGCCTTGTTTCCCCAGCGAGCATCTACTCCCTGGGTTACAGTGTATAGAGAAAACCGCCCTAATCTCCTCAGCAATTGGTTAAAAGAAGGGGAACAACTCCTTCCTTGAGGGCCACTGTGCATTCTGCATTTTGTCCCAATGCATTATGCTGGTTTAATTTAAACAGCTCTACACACCAGTGCTGGTTCACTCCTATGTTGCACCACAGTAAAAATGTTTTCAGCAAGAATATATGTGCAGTTTGCAACTCTGGCATATGACTTTATCGTACATGTCAGGTGAAATAAATGTGATCTGGCACTTTCAGTATGTAATTAAAGTTGTACTTGAATTTGACTGGAACTTTCAGAAATAACAATGACAAGCCAGGCAATCTTTCATATGTTCCAGTCAATTTACTCCCCTGGCCAGCTTTCTCACTCAACCAATGAGAAAAAAGGATGGAAAAAAATCATGTTCATTCATTCGCCGAAGTAGCAGAAATCCAGAGCACTGAGAATGAATGACAGAGAGCCATCTGTTCGGGAGCAATAGGTAATTTAATTAGCTATATTTTATAAGTTAACTTCAAGCGGTAGAATTTTCTAAATGCAAGGTTTTATAAAGATATTAATAAAAAGACCCTAAGGGCACTAGCTAATAGTTAACAAGCTTTACTAACATTAAACGTTAGCCATGCCTGCGAGTTCAGTAGGTTAGCTTACTGGTTAGCTGGCCAGCTAACTTACCATTTGACATTTACATACCACATTACCTGGATATGGCAAGCTAGCCTCACTACCAGTCTCAGAGTGCAGAATGCACTTGCTAGTCTGAAGTCTGTTTCAAGACTATTAGTGAGTTAGCCAGCTAATTTCTTTGTGTTGCAAGCCAAGGGTTATATGCAAGCCAAGTTCATATGTTTAAAAGTGAAATCAGTATAGCTTATGACAACGTTAAGTAGGTAGTCTGCTGTAATTTAGGTGTCTGACATTTTAAAGTTATATGAGTTAGCTCACGAATATTCATGATGCAAAAGAGCAGAGTTGTCATTGAAAGTGTCCCATTTGAAGTCTCAGCATTTATCCTTGTACCTGAAGTACTGTATTTATTAGAAAAGCATCAGTGGAATAAATACTTTTTAAACATTGTTTTTCTTATATACACATATATATGATGCATTAGCGATACCTAGTTTAGATAAATTTTAGATTGTTGGAAAGTTTGCCATTTTTTGTTATGTTCATGTAGTGAACAAGGTTTTACTCATTCCCAGAATTTATAAAGCCTAACTTAACCCTTCCATCATCAAACATCTTGTCTTGGCCCCTCCCCGACTCAACTCTTAATCCCACCCCCTCCCATCCCCTCCTCAGTCCTAAACCCCACTAACCTCAGTTTGAAGCGCCTCCCCGTGCCCTCCTCACCTCATGTTATCGATCCAGCAGTCGATGGCCACAGGCACCAGCAGCTCCAGGTTTAGCCATAGGGTGAAGTAGTCATTGGTCTTCTTGTAGCAGATGTAGTGGACCACGCTAGGCTTGTCCAGCTTTGCCTCCAGCTGGTTCCCCAGGTCACCTGGAACTGTGGGGGTAAAGCAGGAATGGAATGAGCACCCCCAATGTGTAGAGGTTTGAGCTGTTCCACGTCTCATTAGAAGTCACTATACTGAGTGGAAGCCTACCATATGTGGCTATCCACTAATCTGCCTGGAACGGCTCATCAGCTATGCATTCAGAGTGCCACTTTCATCCCTGGTCAATGGTCACATGAATAGGGCCCACCAACCAGAAACCAGCTGCCTCAGTTTGAAAGCAGCAAAAACGGTTTTCATACTGAACACACCCCAGTGTTGTAATCTTTGGATAACCCACCTTGTGACCACTGTGAGTGTTGCTCTCTTCACATGACACAAACTATTATGCAAAATTCTGAATTTTTCCAAGACATTTTAATGAAGACATCTATATCATGATAGAATCCAGATATCACTACTTTAATTTGGCTCAGTAGCATTTACATATAGTGCTAAGAAGGGGTAAACATATCGATAAACTGAAGAAGTAGGCCTACAACATTGCTATTGTTGCTGTGCTAGCCTGAGACGAGCACAGATGGAACACTGCTTCAACAGTTCAAGGAAGCCACGAAGAGAGAAATCAGAAGTGAAATTTTAAATTGCTTTTCTTACAACATCCTTTGGCTTGGTTAAAACAGAAATGCGAAATTTCGCTAAGCCTAACAAATAGGAAACAAGCCATCCACTGAGGAACTTGGGACGCTTTGTGTGTCTAGGGATCGTGGCATGAAAAACCACATCTGAACAAGAATAACTCAAACAAGGGAACACACGGGCGACCGCAGTGCTATCACGGACGGGCACACGTTTGGCGTAGGCCTACTGGCACACTGGTTAATGTTTTTCCAAGCGCGTGACAAGGCGCATGATAGAGCATGACTCCATCGGATATTTTAAAGCACGCAAACGACCATTTAGTTAGCATTAGTTTATAAATGCAGTTAGATTACTTGACAATAATAACCGCTTCATGTCGTGCAACTACAAGCCGACTCTAGTCAAAACTTGGAAAACCGGTAACGTTAACGTGGCTCACTAACTTACCCCTAGAAATTCGATTTTATCTCAGTTAAACCACAGAACCGTTCTGTGGTCTAACTTAAACTCAACCAGATAGATATGCACATGGCTGATTAGATCCATGTTGTTGTTTTAGTTTCCGGGTCCGGTGTTCTTACATTAGTTAACGGTAGCTTGCTCATTTGGAACTGGAATATAATTAGCTAAATTCGCTACGGTTGCATCAATTAATCTTTCGACTGTCTTATGACCAGTCAAGCGAAATAAACTAAATTCTAGACCGGACATGATGTAAACGGTAGAGGAAAGCCTGAAGTTCCCGCAAACGACCTAAATTCATGTTGTGGAAAAGATAGGTTTTTATTTCGCTCACGAAGTTGGTAGTGAGCTAGTTAGACATTTTAGTTAATCAATTTCACAACTAACAGAGGCAATTGCACAGGGTTGTGTAATGCTCAGGGGGAAATGGTTGTAAACGCGGTCATTTACGTCTGAATTACCTGAATAATAAACAAATGAAAATGCTCCAGGAAGCAACAAAATATAAGCTGGACACGTTGCTAAATGATAGTTAATGTCCTAGCTAATGTAAAGAAGAACAAAAACAGGATAACGTTAGTAACAACAGCAGAAGAGCTAACGTTAATTATAACTATTTGGATGCATTCTGACATTCAATCTTCAGTGAATGCAGGCATTACATTTTCATGCAGAGTTGGGCCGCTAAGAGCACTTCGATATAAGACCTTTCATTGTTTTAGTATAGGCTTGGAACACATTTATTTACATTTAAATTGGTCTTGCGAGTGACCGATCTTGATTGTCATTTTAAAATCTAAAGATACAGGTTAATTGATGTATTAAATTCCGATGATTTTTAACTTACTCAAGACGACAGGGGGTCTCGCCGCGCTGGAATTGCTGGGGGTTTTGTTTACTGGAGTTCCATAGCAAAATGCCACAGAAAACAGATGGAGCAGCGGCAGAATCAGCCCACTAAAGAACACCATCTCTCCCGATGGCTCATTACTCGGTAGTTGTAACGAAACTAGGGTGTTATACTGTCCAAATACTTAAGCTTCACCAGCGCCCGGTAAACAAAACGATAAACAACATAAGGCAATCACGATAAGAGATTGAAAACAAACAGAGAAATGATCGCTCAGCCAGTTTTAGGTTCTGCCTGCTGAAGTCTGAACCAGACGCAGCCAGATAGTATCGAGGAAGAGAGGGCGTGGCAGGGAAACTAATGAGACTGATTCAATCGATCCGCCGCATGAGAAAAAGAAAAAGAACTTGACTGAGTCTTTAAACGTCTTTAACGTTGTTTATTTCAAGCAATTACGACGAAAACGAAGAATTTCACCATGATATATGTAGGGTAAGATAAGCTGCTTATTGCTTTTATCGTGATTAGTTTAAAAAATATATTATGTTCAACACAATTCTGTGAAAAGTTTGGGATCCAGGAAACTACTCATTCAGTGTTTTTTTATCCAGAGTATTTTCACATACTTCTTTAGACCTTCTGCTTGCTGGACAGTAATACCATCAGCTTAGTAACACAAGCCACCCTACATTGCAGTGCAATTAAACGTGATGGGCTCAATTACATTACATTAATTTAGCAGACGCTTTTATCCAAAGCAATGTACAATTAGTGCATACAGAGACATCATCAAGATCACTACAGATCAGACAAGACAAAGCACATCCTTCCCATAATGTAGCAGCTATCCCTAGTAATGAACGTTGACTGTAGTTCACAGTAAGCTGTGGGTCAGTCAATCAGTCACCAATTGTTCTGTTATGTTTCTGTTGGAAGTACTGCAACTGAAGCTTGTACATTCGTCCTAAATACTGCAGAGCAGTGACTATTCTCCACACTCAAGCCACACAGTAGTTGTCCTCATTGGAGGACATGCAAATCTGTCAATGGCAACTGTGCCTGTAGGTTCCTGATGAGGAGCTAGGGGGCGCTGATGTAATGGTAACCCAGTGAACACTGGCCAACTAAACCCAATTCTGCCCTGTCTGGGTATACCAATTGTGTAGCGCTGCTGTGGACAACCAGTGACATTGTGTAGCCTAGCCTTGATCCAGGCTCTGGAGCTCAGCTTGCACCTGTGGCGAATGCTACTGAGACCCAATTCACCTACATTAAAGAATATGCGTTCCAGCTAAGTGTTTAAGTTGGAATGCTATGGATTATGATTTCATATTCAAGAGTTCCTCATGTAGGACATAGACCCGTTGCTCAATGAGAGCCAGCAGTCTTATGGCTGGAGTTTTTTCCCTGGTGTTTTTCACAGCTCAGTCTGAACACAGGTGTTGTTTAGGTGTGGCACTGTAGGTACCACCTCCACCATCCTCACCTCATATTTTATAGCAGAACATGCTCATTTCACTGGGGTAAAACTGGTTTGCAATACATGTGTACACAGCACACATATGATCAATTGCATACATGGGCAATTTGTAATCTGATTGTTTGAGAACTGGAACTGGGTTTGTAGGTTGTAGGTTCGAGTTCCAACTGAGACATTGCTGTTGTAACCTTGAGCAAGGTCTTTAACCCTGAATTTCTTAAGTAAATATTTTTATGGACGGGTATTGGGAACACCTGCATTTTAGGTTAGGATAGGCACACACATACATTGTGTTATGTAATGCTATGTAAATTCAGTGATGTAGCAGGGGGCAGTCCCCGGGGGTCAAAGCCTGGAAGATGATGGGACGGAGTGATGTCTGTGATTGACTGTTCAAATCTTTGGCAAAAAAAACATGGCAGCAAATTGGCAAATGCTTGGTTTGGTTGCCAGTTTGCTAAACGCTACTGGAACTTTGACTGGAACTGTGTTCTATGGTCAGATGAAATGAAAATTGAGCTTTTCAGCAACCAACACTCAAGGTGGATTTGGTGTAAAAAGAAGGATAGCTATACCAAAAATAACCTGATCCCCACTGTTAAGTATGGTGGAGGTTCCGTGATGTTGTGGGGCTGTTTTTCCTCCAAAGGCCCTGGGAACCTTGTTAGGGTACATGGCATTGTGAGGGGGAGTGTAAGGTTCGGAGAACTAAACACGACCTATAAGGATTTCTAAAAGCGTATCTAGAAAGATACGCCACAAAGGCGTAAGTAACCGCATCAGGACGGAGATAACACAAGATCGGGAACAAAACTTCCCTAGCACAAGGCACAACAAAGCAACCTCAAAAACAGAGGCGATCTCGATAAACAGCGAGAATAACTAACAAAAGAACCTCAAGCACTAAATAATTAGGCGTAACAGGAGGTTGTGAAACAAAGCAAAACTTGAAAAAACAAGTGAAGGAAAGAACAGAAAAGAGAATCTGTTAATCAAAGCTCTGGAGGCAAAAGAGCTTGAACACAAAAGGTAAACGGTAAAAAGAATAAAGGATAAAGAGAACGATTGGAAAGAAAAAATATAACCAATCTAATCCTAATTCTTAACCGGACTTGCTGCATTTCTTATTCGTACGAACCAGAAATGCAGTGACCGAATACCTATACCTTACCGACTTTGTTGTCAACATAGCAAAGACAATATCGAAGTGCCGGAATGCGGAAGTCCTGGGTTATTTATAACCGGCAGGAAACCCAAAACAGGTGTAAGGAATAATAGCCGAGCGAGATCCAAAAACCGGAATGGAGACAGAAAAAATCCGATAGAGCATCCTGACGACGCCAAATAGAATAACGACCGCAGAAACATCAGAGGCTGCCAATTACCATGACAGGCATCATGAACTCCATGAAATACCAGGAAATTTGAAATCTGAATCTGGCTGCCTCTGCCAGGAAACTGAAACTGGGTCGTCGTTGGATCTTCCAGCAGGACAATGATCCAAAATATACGTCCAAATCAACACAAAATTGGTTAACTGAACACAAAATCAAGCTTCTGCCATGGCCATCTCAATCCCCTGACCTAACCCCCATTGAAAACCTGTGGGCTGAGCTGAAGAGGAGAGTGCACAAGAGAGGACCTAGGACTCTGGATGATCTGGAGAGATTTTGTAAAGAAGAATGGTCTCAGATTCCTTGCTCTGTAGTCTCCAATCTTATTAGATGTTATGGGAGAAGACTCAGTGCTGTTTTATTGGCAAAGGGAGGTTGTACAAAGTATTAAATGCAGGGGTGCCAATAATTGTGGCACACGTGGTTTTGTTAAAAATAATTATTTCTTGATGAGGAATTTTTTTTTCTTAGAATAAATTTACTTGGATTGGATTTGGATTTTTCTCATTTTTTTCAGTGTGATATTAAGCTAATTCACCAAACAGTGAATTTTTTATAACCCTTTTTAGTCATCTTTACCAGGGGTGCCAATAATAGCGGAGACTGTATGTTGGTCTGGGGTTTCAGTTTGGTCCTTACTTTTGAAAATCCTTGGCCAGTTTGGAGAACTTTCTGTGGTTGTCGCAAAATCCGATTCAGAATCCGACAGATAGCTGAGGTTTTCTGGCCCCATAACCCTTTCGTTTAGTAAATACAGTACATACTGGTTTTGCTGTGAGCACTCACATCTTTTAGGAGCACCTTAAATAAACATTAAAAAAATTATAACAAAGAAACGACAGCCTTATTGCGGGGCCTAAAGACAAGGATCACTGTGATAGAAGGCCTGTGGCTGAGACCACAGATTAGGTGAGTCGCCGACCCTTCACATTTGTGGTTTGATCTGCTTCACTGTGGGTCCCTGTGCATTTTTTTTGCTGCACACACACACACACACACACCCTGGTACACAGTGCTAGGTCAGGCTCACTTCTACCCTCTAAAGCTAGTGTTGGGATTGGGTTTACGGGTCATAGCTATCCAGCTGTATAAATGGATTGTATTTTTAAATAGTAAATAAGTGAGTATGCCTACAATGTAAATACACTCAATCACAAGTACTCAGTTACACACACTTAATAAAGGATGCACACACGTTTAATCACACACACACGTTCAACCGCACACCAAGTCGCACACTCAAACACACACACTCAGCGGCACGCATGCTCATGCACACAGCTTTGGGCCCTTCCTACCAACAGTAAATAAGTGTAGCTCCCAGGGAGCCAACAGTTAGAATGAGGAAACTGAGTTAAGGGGAAGATCCTATATCTGTCTCAGTGTACCTGGATGGTGACCTATTACAGTAACCTTAATTCAGTGGTAGGGGGTGGGTTTAAAGATTTAAAGTTCATTGGAGACAGCACCACAAAGGCGGTACGAATGATTCATTTAGCATGAGAATGAAGACAGTCAAGAGAAGGGGGCCTTGATTTGTACCCCAAAGATACTGGTTCCATGCTGAAGAGCTATTGTAATTTACACTAGATCCTGGTCAGGCCAGTTTAAATCTCATCAACACCAATCCAGGATACTGTCCATTAGAATGGAAATTGCGTCAACCAGCCCATATTCAGTATCATGTATCATATTCAGACTTTTTAGGTTCCTAATGGGAAAATGCCCTTCTGATCTTTTGGCACGGTTTAACCTTGCTTTATCCAGCGTGTTCATACACATTCATGTGTCGGTATTTTGCCCACAAATTATTTTCGAACCAGAAGCTCCCATTAATGACACTGAAATTTGGAATTGTGACAGATACAAAGTAAGGAAGTTCAACTGCTGGCAGTTTCTTCAGATGTATGAACATTATAGGTGTGACTGTGATGGCAATTATCTGCAGTGGAGGAGATACTGTGGTAATAAGGAGACCCTTATTGTCTTAATCCTTTATTTAATATGACATACCCTGAAAAATGTAACCTATTATTAAGAATGATATGACCATGGAAATCAGTGACAAGGAGAGAGAAATTCCTTAATGAGAGGAAACGGGAAGCTTCATTCAGTTTTTGTGGCTCTTTTTTTGCCACTTGCCCTGCTATGATTGCACGCAGTGGGTAAACAGTGTGTGGAGTTGTTATGAGTCTTCCTCTGTTATGCATTGCTTTCACAGATGTGGCCTGGAAACATAGGAAGAGGACAAAATGGTGAACTTTAACCAGAGGAAGGGGTCAAAAAAAACAAACTGTCAACTCCCAGAAAAACAAAAAAACCCTTTGACCTATTTAAACATAACTACTGCTAAATCTACTACAAACTACTTCTTAAAATATCATCTATCTTACAACAAGTGAACTGGAGCAGGGAAGGCACGTTAGTGGGAAGGGAAGACAAGAGAGAGCTACAGTACGTGCACAGCGTTCACCTGTATACAGAAAGTAGCCAGAACATCCCGAACATCAGCCAGTGGTGTGCAGACGGAGCACATTCGCCCGTTTCTATGGCTGCCTTTACACTACCTGGTAAAAGTGACCCAATTCCGATTTTTTGCGGAATGTGGCACAGATCGGATATGTATTATGAACGTGTAAACAGGAAAAAAGCACATGGAATCGGATATTCTCAGATCCGTTTCAGGCCTCAATCATATGTGGAAATAAATCTGATATGAATCGGATATCTGCCAATGCGACTCCCATCTAAACGGACAGATCGGATATTCCCTGTCATTGTGATTCGCACGTCATTGAAAATGCGACGATCTTGTACTTTTTTGCATTTTAATGACGTATAACGTTACTTTCACGTGCACAACTACTCTCCGGTGGAAAAAAAGCAAGTGAAATTATATATATATATATTTTGCGGACCTCTAAAGATGCTTCGGAAAGCAATTGCTTGAATTATTATTTCGGTCTCGTTTGCGTCCATTGCGAGAAAGTGTCGGCTGGTTGTTCACTTTCGTTTTTTTGTTTCGGTAACCAAACCCTCTTGTACGCATGCGGGTTGTTTCAAGTGTTAAGCAAGTGTAAACACAGGTATCGGATATGGGTCACTTTCAAAAGTAGATGTAAACAGGCGGTCAAAAAAATCGGATATAGGCTAAAAATCGGAACTGGGCATCAAGACCTGCAGTGTAAATGCGGCCTATGTGATACGAGAGCAATAAGGATACATGTACAGGTGACGATGATATCACACACTTGGTTACACTCTCAGCCTGGTTTGCATCTGTCGCAGAGGTGGCTGTATGACCTCAAAGGTGTCCAGGGATTGGCTCGGGGGGGCGGAGGGAGGGGGCGGGAGCAGTTTGGAGGGGTGTGACTATAGCCCCGGTGCATTATCGGGCAATGCAGGGGAGTCGGTGGGGGGCTGGCCGGGTGTAGTGGGGGGGATAGGAGCGGGGCCTTGGCTGGGCGCGGCGGGATTAGGGACAGGGAGCTCCTCCGTGGGGGCAGGCGGGTCATTTGTTGGGCCCACCAGGATGTGCTGGATCAAGGCGAGCACGCGGGCGTCAAAGACGGTGTCCAGGTGGGGCAGGCCACGGAGCTCGGTGACGTAGACGGGCTTCTCCTGCTTCCCCACCCATCGCTTGCACAGGCGCATGCTGCGGCTGTCCACCGTGTCGTCGCCGTCGTCGTACGCGATGCCCACCGGGTCAGCATTGGGGAAGTTGTCGTCGTACAGGTAGGTGACCGGGGTGGGGAGCCCCACGCCGTACAAGCAGTGCACCTCCACGCCAGGAGGGGGCAGGCCGGCCGTCAGGTTCTTGGTGTCCTCCCACATGTACCAGCCGTCCTCAAAGTTGATATCCTTGAAGAGGCGGTGGTAGTCTTGGTAGGTGTAGTTGAAAGACGGGGTGGAGATGAAGACGTGGTCGGCAGGCCAAGCTTCCTTTGTGGGGATCATCCACGGGTTTGTTGTCGTCATACGCTGTTCCTCGCGGATCTTGATAGTGGACACCAGCGGGATGCCGTCATTCTCACCTGCAGGACACAGGGTGGGGTCAGGTATTCCCATGTTTCAGTGAAGTCAACAAAACGAATGACTTGACAATATTTAAATAAAGGTAGCCGCAATGACCACCTTCTGCTATCTGAAATGTTTTTTTGTCTTTCAATTAAAGCACAACTGAACAATACTAGAAGTGTCATTTTGAGACTATTAGCTGCCCTATAGAAGTGAAAGGAAAGCGACAAATACCCTATTCTGGATTATCACCCCAGGGGAGCACAGAGCAACTAATGAACATATTTCAGCACTATTTGGACTCATATCATGGCCAGGTAACTACACAACCCAAAGTTCAGTTGTGCTTTAAGAACAGAAATTATTTACATTTACATTTTAGCAGACGCTCTTATCCAGAGTGACACAGCTTACATTCATTACATGATACAATCCATTTATACAGCTGTGTATTTACTGAAACAATTGAGTAATACAGAGACAGCCCCTACAGGTACGTGATACAGAGCCAATACAGGTGAGTGACACAGAGACAGCCCCTACAGGTAATGATACAGACACAGCCCCTACAGGAAAGTGATACAGAGACAGCCCCTACAGGTAAGTGATGCCGAGACAGCCCCTACAGGTAAGTGACACAGAAAGCCCATACAGGTGAGTGACACAGAGACAGCATCTACAGGTAAGTGACAGAGACAGCCCCTACAGGTGAGTGATACAGAGACAGCCCCTACAGGTGAGTGATGCAGAGACAGCCCCTACAGGTGAGTGACACAGAGACAGCCCCTACAGGTGAGTGACGCAGAGACAGCCCCTACAGGTGAGTGATACAGAGACAGCCCATATAGGTGAGTGACACAGAGACAGCCCCTACAGGTGAGTGACGCAGAGACAGCCCCTACAGGTGAGTGATACAGAGACAGCCCATATAGGTGAGTGACACAGAGACAGCCCCTACAGGTGAGTGACGCAGAGACAGCCCCTACAGGTGAGTGACACAGAGACAGCCCCTACAGGTGAGTGACACAGAGACAGCCCCTACAGGTGAGTGACACAGAGACAGCCCCTACATGTAAGTGACACAGAGACAGCCCCTACAGGTGAGTGACACAGAGACAGCCCATATAGGTTAGTGACACAGGGACAGCCCCTACAGGTGAGTGACACAGAGACAGCATCTACAGGTAAGTGACAGAGAGACAGCCCCTACATGTAAGTGACACAGAGACAGCCCCTACAGGTGAGTGACACAGAGACAGCCCCTACAGGTGAGTGACACAGAGACAGCCCCTACAGGTGAGTGACACAGAGACAGCCTCTACAGGTGAGTGACACAGAGACAGCATCTACAGGTAAGTGACAGAGACAGCCCCTACAGGTGAGTGATACAGAGACAGCCCCTACAGGTGAGTGACACAGAGACAGCCCCTACAGGTGAGTGACACAGAGACAGCCCCTACAGGTGAGTGACGCAAAGACAGCCCCTACAGGTGAGTGACACAGAGACAGCCCCTACAGGTGAGTGACGCAGAGACGGCCCCTACAGGTGAGTGACCCAGAGACAGGCCCTACAGGTGAGTGACACAGAGACAGCCCATACAGGTGAGTGACGGGGTCAGCGTGAGGCCCACCTGAGGCCAGGACCCTGAGGGTCTTGACGGCCCCTCCCCAGGGCGCGCCCAGCGAGATGAAGCCCCTGATGTAGCGGTCCTTCCAGGCCTGGGGCTGGCGGTTCAGGAAGTACAGGATGTAGTTGCAGCCCATGCTGTGGCCCAGCAGGTAGACAGGGTGCTGGTACTCCTCGTACATCTCCTCCACCAGCCCCTTCAGCCGCGAGAAGTACTCCTCGTGCTCATCTGAGACAGAGAGAAGGGACTATAATTACCCTTTTAATTTAATTTATCAACATACTCCTCCATTACTATTCACATGATACTATAACGATAAAATACCTTGTGTTGTCCAGCCGGTAATTCTTATTTGAATTTTAGAGGAGCCGTACCTCCCTAAGTTTATGTGCTCCTGTATCGTTGTGCTTGTGTGTGAACTCATGCATGCTTATACATGTATACATGTGTTAAGTGTTAGTGTGCTAGCACATGGATGCGTTAGTATAAGTGCACTGGTATGTATCCATGTGAACGTACATGTACTTGTTAATGTACAGTATTACTCCAGAAATGTAATGTTATGACACATTACATATGTGTACATATGTGCACGTGTGTATCAGCAGTTGCCCTTACTGGGGGCAATCCTCCAGTCGTAGGGAGCCGCACGGATGGTCTCATTGCGGACGTATCCCATGTTCACCAGGTGCTGGACCATAGTGTGGAAGTACCCTGGGAAAGAGAAGCAGCACAGTGTCCATATGCGTGTGTTTTTTAATTATTATTTAGATATTATACATTTATTCAGCTGGATATTTACTTTCTTAACCTTTCTCAAGGTTATAACAGCAGTGTAACTTTTTAATTCAGTCACAAAGGCGCTGACCGACTCATTACACTGAAGAGATTGTGTCATACTAGCTTAAACCAAACTCAGAGCATCTCGGCTAATAACCCTCCACAAATTTTAATAAACCAAATTATTAAGGAAACCAAAAATACTAATTTGGAATACTGGATCAATGAAACTAAAACACGGGTAGTTTCATTGTCTTCAGCCTTCACAATGTCAATGTTTTTATGACTTCACAACGGCAGAGGATCACTTCACCATCGGAGATGCAAAGCAGTCACAGATCCTGATACAGGCTTAGTGACCACAGCCTGGCCATTGAGAAAGGCCCATATTAAAAGCTATGGCTGCCAAAGGAGCAAAGGCCCTGTGGTCACTGCATACTGTGAAACAGGTGTCATGGAGATGCACTGTCTCCTACACTGTTAAAAATATTCTAAGCTTAGAAACAGCTATTTTGATACGTAGCAATTATCCCTCCCCCAATTCAGAGAAATAACTGAGGGAAAAAAAAGATTTTCTGGGGGAGGGACACACAACACCACTAGCTGCCTGACAGCATGGGACTTTATTATCATTTATTATCATATACTATTAATATATAGCAATACATCTTGTTTCACATTATTTACCATTTACTATGTCCTTTCAAGTTAATATTGTATTATTTTTGTCCCTTTCCTCCTCAAGGCTTTCAGGTCCGTAAGATAAGCTTAGGCAAAATGAAATGTTTTTGTTTGGCCAGCAAAGCCCAAATTCTGACTTTTTGCAGAAACTGTGTATGTATACTATCTGAAACCTGAAGAGTGCCGACCTGCCAGCTCAATATGTAACCTGCCTGTTTAAAATGTGTTATTATTATATCCATGTGGTTATTCCCCATTCACACATTTTCAATTAGTGTGATATATTGGTGTATATTGCACTTTTGTCTTTTTCTTAATTTTGTGTTCACTGTTTTTCTCCTTTTTATTTGTACAGTGCACGCCAAAAGTATTTGGACAGTGACACATTTTTGTTGTTTAGGCTCTGTACAGTGACTATGAGGTTAAAGTGCAGACGTTCAGCTTTCATTTGAGGGTGTTTACATCCATATCGGATGAACCTTGTAGTAATTGTAGCCATTCTTTACACACAGTCCCCCCCACACATTTTAGGACACCAAAAGTAATTGGACAAATTAACATAAACTTAAATATAATCATCGTATTTCATATTTGGTTGCATATCTTTTGCATGCCATGACTTCCTGATGTCTGTGACCCAACAACATCAAAAGACTCTTGATATCTTATTTTCAGGTACTCTTAAAAGCGATACTATAACCTCTCTGCATTTGAAAGGATCTCTATGGGAATTGGGTGGTGGGACTAGATTAAGCTGTAAATTACACAGGAAGAGTATGGAACACATGGTTGGCTAAATGGCTGTAAGTAATCAAGAGTCAAACCATCACTCTACTGCCAAATATGCAATAGATTTTGCAACACTGGATAACTCTTCTTCTGTCAATACAGCCTGTCCTTAAATCACAGAGAGAGAGAGAGAGAGAGAGAGAGAGAGAGAGAGGTGTCCTCACCAGCCAACTTGTTTGTATCCAGGAACTCCACGGGGTACGTTTGGCCAAACCCCGGGACCCTTACATCTACCCCTGGGGCATTGGAGGTCTTTCGGGTCGTCCTGTTGTACACAATCCTACAGCGGGGAAATATGTGGGGTCACTCTTCCTGAGCTTGAATCACTCTGGACTCTAACCCCCCACCCCCCTCCCCCATACACACACACACACCCTCTCCCACCTCAGGCAACTGTACTACTGTGTAATCTGTCAATAATCAGAGCTGTGCTTTAGTGACACCAGGCAGCAAAGGAAAGATAGCCCATTCAAATAGTTTATCTTTGGTAGAAGACCCACTTTTTCTGGGACAATGTGCAGCGTTTACTATTTGTGTGCCCTTTATGCAGCTGGCTATTTGCTGAAGCAATTCAGGTTAAGACTGTCGAGTGTATCCCTGTGTGTGGTACTGCTGGGCCTGTAACCAGGAGGTTGTTTGATTCCTGATTTGGGCCACTGCCCCTGCTACCGTTGCGTGAATGCCCCGTCTTTCTCTTCCTCACCGGATGTTGTCAATCCAGCAGTCAAGCCCGATGGGCATGAACATGTTGAGGTCGATCCACAGGGGGAAGTAGTCTTCCGTCTTCTTGTAGCAGAGCCAGTGCACCAGGGTGGGCTTGTCGATCTTGGCCTCCAGGCGGTTTCCCAGGTTCCCTGGCACTGATCCGGTGAGGGGAAAGGGCGCAGGGTTAACCACCAAGCTGTGTTCCTCCCGCTACCACCCCCCTCCACCCCCGATCCAACCCCAGCTCCCCAAAAGGGGGGTGAAGGGGCGTTTTACCACAGGAGACGGGAGCCTCTCGCTCAGTCAGACAGCTCCTCCTGCTCTGATAAAAAAGCAGGCGATTTCTGGAATAAAGTCCAGTTTGTCGTGCGTACGTGGACTGAGCCAAAGTTGTGAAACAACTGGCCATGCACCCCCACCCACACCTGCCATTACGGAGCGAGCTTGTTGCCTCTCTGGTCCTCCTGCTCGTCTGTCACTGTCTGTGTGTCCGTCTTACCCTCTTTCCCCGTGACAGTGTGAGAGTATGTTGCAGAAACTCTGAAGCCTCTCTGTGATTAATGTACCAGTCACTCAGTGTCTCTCTAATGCCCACTGTCCTCTGAAGAGAGGTGCAGTGTGGGAAATGTGTCCAAGAAAACAGGAGACCAACAGGAAGCTGTACACTTACCCACCCTCCTCCCCCCACCCCCCAACTCCCTGTTGTCCACCCCTCAGCCTCCCACTACTGCTCCTGGCACTGGTTCCATCAAAAAGAAAATGTTGTAAATGTCATATGATGAAGATTGCTGAGATTATACAACTCATTCTCACACTATCTCACCCCCAAAGCCCCCCAGCCACAAGCACGCTCTCCACATCGACTGAAATGTATATCAACACACATACATGTTTTTACATGCGAGTGACAATCTTGTCCAAACCACCCCTTAAGTGTCACAGTGACGCAGCATTAAAACCAGCATTAAAGCCATATTTTCAGAACAGCTCCCACCCCCAACCCCCCCTTCTCCCTCTGTGTCCTTGGACAGCATTCGCCTGAACTCACCTATAATCACAGGTGGGGTGCTGTTGTTCGAGCTGTGCCGGGACTTGGCGGTGGGCGGGAAGATGAGGTTGAGGAGCCAGAAACCGGCGGCGTGCTGGAGTGCCAGGAGCAGCAGGAGAACGGGTGCCAGGGCACGCAAAAGCTGCATCTTTCCCTCTGCCTTTCTCTCTGACCGTCTCGCAGTGTGCTGCTATCTCTGCAGCGGGAGCAAGACTGAACTATTCATACGACCTCCCCGCAGGCGGGGGAATGGGGGCGGGTGGGGGAGTGGGGAGGGGGGCTTGGCAACACAGCTTCGGCGAGAGAGAGAGAAAAAAAGGAAAAGCATGAGGTCAGGGCACAGTTGGCAAACGACAGACCCCACACATCGAAAAGCCTCGGATGACCGCTAAACTAATGTGATCAGAGATCAGAACTGGCCACCAGGCCTGACCCTACACATTGTGCTAATCGCTGAATTTTTACAGGTTTTCGCTGAATTTTCAAGCAGCACACAGAAGTTTCCCTCGCAGAAAGACAAACAGCGATGGGTTCAGATACCCAGTGGCCTATTGATTCGTAGCGAAGCCAGCGGGTGAGGGGTGTTTGCACTATAGCAGTGTGGTAAAATATTAACATCACATGAGACTGACAGATAAATGAATAATACTATCTTAAAACCCACATTTTAGGTTTCAATGTTGTGAAACAACCCCTCAAAAAAATAAAAAAGGATCAATAGCATTACATAAATTGATCAGTTTGTGTCTGGAGCCTAAGATAAATGAGATTCCTGTTTTTAAAAGAGTCAATAGTCTGGGGTTTGAGTCTTTGAAATGTCAAACAGTCTGTTCTACTGTATCACAGTAGACTAAATAAATGAAAGAAAATTATCCATAAAACCTTTGCTGTTATTGTAAAAGTACAGATGATTCCCGTTTTTGGCTAAAAAGCCACCCAAATTTTCAATAGCTTAAGAATATAGAACATGGGAGGCAAGCCAAAGTTTGAGAATATAGAACATGGGAGACAAGCCAAAGTTTATAATTCTCCTGAGCTTCTTGGCGTGTCCAAATGTAACTTGTGAGAATGACTACGGGTTCTTTGTACCATACGGATGAACAACGGATTCTCTCAACCAGTGGCTCCTGTATGCAGTCAGAGGGGCTGACGTTTCCATGGATACCAGAAGGCTGCAGTAAACCTTTGGAATACTGTGGATGTGCAGACAAAACTAGGTAGCAGCCAAAGAGTTTGCTTTTTTTTAATGAACTAAAGGTTTACGACACATTCATTAGCATCTGTGATAGGTACAGTTTAAAAAGTTAATGTCTTGCATACACTTGCAAATTCCTGCACTGGTGATGAACTGTTCATCGTTAGAGCAGTGATTCTCAAACTCGGTCCTGGGGACCCCTGTGTATATTGGTTTTTGTTACAATCAATCTCTTG
Source organism: Synaphobranchus kaupii (assembly GCA_029718625.1). Classification (NCBI taxonomy): domain Eukaryota; kingdom Metazoa; phylum Chordata; class Actinopteri; order Anguilliformes; family Synaphobranchidae; genus Synaphobranchus; species Synaphobranchus kaupii. The sequence goes on along the minus strand of CM056388.1, from coordinate 21,534,951 downwards.
TTCAGTTAAGGTTGCTGAACACATGTTTAAGTTCTTTCATAATTTTTTCCCTAAACTTATTAACACAATACCGGTTTGGCTCATTGTCATTTGGTTTTTCTTTCAATTCCTCAATATCTACCAAATGGTTATTTTTAGTGGCCATGTGTCCCCTTTCACCAATTACAAGCCTATTGATTCACCTCAGTCTTTAACTTGACCTGTTAAGTAATTTTGATACCTCTTTTTATGCAATTGTTTGCAATATAACACAATATGAATATCAGACCTCTATTCTTCATGGCGTGCATAGCTATTTATGATAGCTATTTTCTATTTTTGTGAACGCATACAGACTATTTAAATTTTACTATTATTACTCGAACAGCACATTTATTTATAAATAAATGTTTGAATAGGGGGGAGGGGTGTAGTGTTTTAGGAAATGGGGTTGTGACCAGAAGGTTATGAATTTCAAGGGGGCTTGTTATTGTACTTGAGCAAAGAAGATAACCAGAAATGTAAATATCAGCAGAAAAGCATAAAATGAGGGGGAAAAGTTAAGTTAAAAAGTTGGATAGATATGACGTCCACTAAAGAGATAAACAAAAATAAATTGTGCACACGGTGCTGGAGTATGCAGTACACGTGCACCAGGGGTTCGTGTGATGTAGGCTACAATTATACAAGTAAACAATCTGTGGAAGACCTTGTTTTACATATAGCCTATAACTGACCCCCAATATTCTCCCTCCTCACCATAGACGGTATAAAGGTTACTAGCGTACAGTAACATCCAGTACACCCACTGGGCCGTGTTTACGTAGGCCATAGAAGGGATTAGGCGACTCCGTAGCACCGCTTGCAAAAGACAAACGCAAAAATGTACAGATCCACGATGGCGCCTGTGTTCACAGACAGTACAGATATGGTCGTGGTAGTCTGACATGCTTCTGTGGACATTGTTGTTCGGTTCGTGCCGCATGAATTTGTGCCCAGAAGAATAGCAGCAAGTTTAAAAGGCCTAATACATTCGCATGGTTCGCGCCGCGGTCAATGGCCTCTATCCGAGGGAGGCATGCAGTGCCAGTGGAAGCGGAACACTCACCGTGCTGATTTTCCGATTTCCTGGGTTACTTTCTTATTTATATATTTGCATCTAAAGTGTTGCAATTAGATCTTCAGCTATAGGCCTAGTCATATTTCTTATTATAGCAAAAATATTAGTGTAACGGTGAACCAAGCTTCGCTTTCGTCTGTGTTGTTTTTTTTCTCTCCAGATGTTTACATGTAGCCCTAACCCATCGTTTAATGAGAAGCACGCACATACACGTAACTTAAGACGCAAGAATCAGTTTCAGGGGATTCCAAATTAAATCTGCAGTAAATCAAATAAGAGTTGCAGGACGATTAATAGCTTTATTGGTAAAGTTGTAGTTACCCCCACGGGCCTACATTTTTAGGAATTAGTCAGTAGGAGGCTAATTCATCCAGAAAGGGAACGTTTAATAGGCCAACTTAAAACAACGATAGGAACAGCAATCAATCGTTTATTTTATTTTATATATATTTTTTAATAAGGTTACATTCAATATATACGAGTTTTATTTTTTTATTATACAAATAAAATAAATAAAAAGTAGTATTAAGTTTTAAAAAAGCTTTACAAGGGTTTACAATGAGGGTTGGACATAAGGATATATCATGTTCATATACAAATATAAGTTTGCATTCAAATATACCTGAGACATTTTACAGCTTGCATAAATTTACTATGAACAATTATTGAGGTAGTATACATTTCATAATCCTGGAGAAAAATTTGGAGCAGCTTTTGCCACTGTATCTCATCTTGTGAATTAAATATTTGCCCAACAAAATAAATATATTCACTGCATTTCCTCAGTCATTAGATCCCTAAGTCATGACCGCAGAACAGTTCTGTGGTCTATGGCAAGCCGTTTTGTCATTTATTCCCTCACTGACAGACTAGTCAGTATTTAAAAGTGACTAGTATTTATTTTTGGTTACTAGTCTCTATTCCAATTGTTACTCGTAACTATTTTAGTTGTACTAGTAAAAATAAATTAAGTACTAATACTTATTCATTAGTTGGTGGTGGACTGCAGAGTAGGCTGTCATTGCTTTTCAACGCCAGTGCGCGGTTTTCCTGCCACAATTAAATGTAATAGCCTACGCACTTGAACACTGTGGCCACTGGGTGCCGCACGGAACGTGCCACAATTCAAAGCAATCCCTAGTCTGTCGTTGCAGACAAAGTACACCATACACACTTTATGTTTTGTATGAGAATTGATTTTCTTCTTTTCTTCCATCACAAATTTGTTATGTGCATATCGTCAAATAAATTAGTTCAGTGAGATATAAGTTGCTATGGCCAGTTTTGTGAAGTAAATCACAAAAAGATGGGGGGACTGAAAACATGTGAAAAACGATTATCCCAGCTTCAATGTAAAGATTAATTTACAATGCAACAAAGTACCATTGGAAAACAAGAATATATATATATATATATACACAGACACACAGTGCACTCCAAAAGTGTTAGGACAGTGGACAGTGACACATTTGTTGTTTTGGCTCTGTACATCCACAATTGCTACATGGACCATGTAGCAATTGTAGCCATTTACAGTCCCCCCCATTTTAGGGAACCAAAAGTAATTGGTCAAGACAAATTAACATAACCTTAAATAAAGTCATCATATTTAATATTTGGTTGCATATCCTTTGCATACCATGACTTCCTGATGTGACCCAACAACATTAAAAAACACTTGATATCTTATCTCCAGGTACTTGTAAGAAAAAAAGGAACGGCTCCGAAGTTCGTTGAAATGACAAAGTTTATTCTTCGCAACAGCAGTTGTCAGAGATACAGCAATGCACTCTGGATTCAGCGGAGTAAAATCTGAATCCTGTTCTGTAAAATGGATGACTTTAAATACCATTTTAGGGCTTTGTTTTCTACAGGCAGGAAACAGAAATGTGTATTCAAAAATGATGTGATTGATTTAAGGAAGACACTGTTTGGCTCCCTTAGATCAATCAGTCTGTCCATCAGTAGGGGGTCTGAAGGTGCAACTTCCCGTGGTCTAACCAGGAACCAGTCTATTGTATTGCTAATCTAATTTCCTTGGTTGAAATAGGCTTTGATCACTCACTCCCAGCTGCTATTCTATAATTGAATGCTATGCCTAACAGTGGCGACGAGTCACTGTTTTCACTTACAATTTAACCTACATTGTATTTATGATAAGTTGGTTGATTCGGCCGGCGGCGTGGTTGATTTGTCAGTGTTTTGAGTGGATCATATCAGTTTAGAATCTTACAATCCCCCCTTTGATGCTTATCTGCCAGAAAGCATCACTTCACCCAAGTCTGACAAACATGAACACCTCATTCCCAAGAAGTGTGCCAGTGGCGGTGCTGTCCTGTCTTAGGTTGCCCTCTTTTGGCTTGGAGAGTCTTACCCGTCATGGGATCCAGCACCACACCCAGCTGGACTTATTGCCATATTCTGCCATGCTCTTACCTGGTGGAACTTATCATAATTACAATTATTGAGAATTTAGACTAGTGATAATAAAAGTCAGCTGCCAGGAGGAGGTAGATCTAAGGACTACTTCATCCAATTTGCCTGTCTGATGATGTCGCTAGAAAACCCAAAATTCTTCCGCTTCAGAAATGAACACATATAATACAACATAAAACTTTGAAACACAATAAGAACTAGACAAACACATACGGCTGCTTTGAATGTCACTTCCCACAGAAGACCAGAGTATGCAATTGCTAAGTCACCATCATGCATCTGGTTTAACAGTTTCTCCGAGGAGACCATCAATAAAGTCCATGAGCTTTCGTCCAGTTGGTGTAGATTTGTGTTGTTTTGCCACAGCGCCCTGATACTTCAAAAATTTGGTCGTCAGTAGGTCTTTGTACATCCCCGTCACGCTTTCCCGCCTGCAGTGCTCATCCATGTCAGGTGACCAAGCTGTCAGGTTGACGAGGACTGGAACATGGACCCACTGGATGTTGTTGACCAGAACTCCTGGGTTGGGCTGTCATCACTTCCGATTGGGGGCCATCCGTTGCTCTGGACATCCTCCTATCACCACGGCTGCTGGCAGTATCATTATCTTGCATATGGTCCACATTTTAAACTGGTGCCTGAAACAACAAATGAACAATTATTCCCCCTCCCCCCCACATAACAGGTGCCTGAAACATACAAAACAATTCATTTTGAACAATAATACAAACAATTAAATGACAAACAATAATACAAACAATTAATTTGCCCTCCCAATACATATGCAATAGACACCAAAAATGGATAACCCCCCCTTGATTGTAGACATACTATTAAGTATCTGACTGCAATCATTAATCCTCCCTCTGCTCTGCTGTTTCTTCCTGATCTCCTTTCAAATGTCTAACCTCTGCTTGTAATTCATGCAAAGTTTTAAGGAGGGCACAATAACTAAGCCTCTTCCTATGAGAAGATCTGCACTGTCTTGCTATGTGCCCATTGATCCCACATGCAAAACAAACAACCCAATTTGTCTCCTTATGAAAATGTCTGCATTGTCTTGCGATATGTCCTCTATCCCCGCATGCATAGCAGACAATTGCCCCACCTGAATCACCTTTTTTACATTGTCTTGCTATATGTCCGCTCTCCCCACATGCATAGCATACAACAACTCTGCTTGGATTGAATTTAAGGGGCCTTTCAGATCTAGCATGCCTACCATTGTTAGGCACATGTCCTTCATTTCCTGATGAAACAGATTTACGGAAAGAGGTATTATGTGATGATTCACTCCAAATTGCTGCTATGGGCTTAGTTGGGTTATTGTGTATGTTGATGTTATATAACTGAGTCATTTTTGCAACTATATCGGAATATGGTGTGTTGGAATCTATGTGTAGTGCAAGGGCAGTTTGTGTGTGTGTGTCACATTGCGAAATTAAAGCGGATTTGAACATGGGATCCTGCTGCGTCAGATTCGCTACACCGCTGTACGAACTAAATGCTTCCCACAATCTCGCGGCATATGCTGCTGGATGTTCGCCTGGTGACATCACAACCTCTCTTATCTTGTCCCAATCAACCGAGCGTGTCCCTAGAACCCCCAACAATGCAGTTTTCCTGTCATCTCTCCTCGCATTCCTGTTGTGAATAGTCTGAGGGAGCGCACTAGCTAACGCATGGGGCAAACAAGCATTCAATATTATGCAAGCATCAGCATCCGTCAAACGATGTAGGTCAACCATCCTCTCTAAATTGGCTAAAAACTCCATGGGGTCTCGCCTTGCAGGCTCATACGTACCAATATTTTTAACCAAAGATTCAATTTCACTGGGCGACAATGGTTTTACAGTCGTAGTGGTCCTTATATGGTCTCCCCCCTCCCCAGGTACAATCGTCATTGCCTCATGCACTGGTGGTACAGGGAATTTCACCGTACAGTCAGAATTGTTGTCCCACGCATTATTTGTGTTATGTTTACCGGGTTTATTCCAGAAATCACTCTTACTGTAATCTGTTCGGTCTACGCAGTGCTCTGTATTTTTATTGCATTTCTCAAATAAGTGGTCGTATGCGTTTTGTAACTTTTTTACCTCTGTGTGGGTACTATCCAATTCGCGCTGTAACTCAGAATTAAATTGCTTTGATTCGGCAACCTCTTTACGCAGATCCAATTGTATCTCGGCATTCAAGTTAGCGTGTACATGGTTACTTTTAATTGCTGCTTGGTTCTCCTCGATCTGTTGTTTTAAACTGTCGTTCTCCAGTTCAAGAGCCTCTAATCTCTCCTTGCACCGTTTGAATGCAGCAAGAACACCCGTCATAGCTACCGCAATCTTCCCTTTTTGATTTAATTTGCCAACCTTTGGGTGGCTCTCAAATTGGGACACAGCCCATGTATACGGCTTCTCTTGACTTTCAATGCCTTCTAGAATGTCAGATTTGCCGTGCTTGGCAATGTAACGAACCATAAAGCTCTCCATAGCTACAATCTAGGTTCCTTCTACTGATGTTAAGTAGCTAAATAAACAACCCGTTACACGTATAATTATGAGGTCGACCGACAACCAAATATAATATTCTAGCCTTGTTACGGTATCCAACCAAACAATCTGTCAAATTATATAAGGTAAGCCTATATCAGGACAACCCAAATTACCCAGTTACTTTAGGATAATATAAATTACAGTTGCTGTTCCAGTGCTTCGGACACAGCCAACTCAACTCTTCCAGTTACTTTAGGAAGTATTCAATTACAACACCCTATTATCCAGTTACTTTAGGATAAAATAACTCACAGTTGCTGTTCCAGTGCTTCGGACCCAGCTAACTGAACTATTCCAGTTACTTTAGGAATTACGTTTAGACTAAATGTCCCAGTACTTCGGGCACATTAATTATACCGACCAGTTACTTTAGGCCTAGCTACCAAAGTTAATTCCAGTACTTCGGAATTAAAATTGGCCTACAACACTCCTACTGTCAGTTACCAAACAAACAATGTTTCAACAAAGTTTCTCCCGTCCAGGTCGTTTTTAACCAGGGGGGATTTTGCTGTAGCCTATCTTAAAACCAGCATAAACACAAGGAACCAAATCTCTTACCAAGTTGTTTTAGTGGTCCCAGTTATCTTGAAGAAATCGCCGTTGGTGGGTTTCTTCTGTCACCTCGTCTCCAAAAGTTCTTCTGGTTTTCTTCAGGCTTCTTGAAATCACCTCCTGGCTGGCTCACCAATGTAAGAAAAAAAGGAACGGCTCCGAAGTTCGTTGAAATGACAAAGTTTATTCTTCGCAACAGCAGTTGTCAGAGATACAGCAATGCACTCTGGATTCAGCGGAGTAAAATCTGAATCCTGTTCTGTAAAATGGATGACTTTAAATACCATTTTAGGGCTTTGTTTTCTACAGGCAGGAAACAGAAATGTGTATTCAAAAATGATGTGATTGATTTAAGGAAGACACTGTTTGGCTCCCTTAGATCAATCAGTCTGTCCATCAGTAGGGGGTCTGAAGGTGCAACTTCCCGTGGTCTAACCAGGAACCAGTCTATTGTATTGCTAATCTAATTTCCTTGGTTGAAATAGGCTTTGATCACTCACTCCCAGCTGCTATTCTATAATTGAATGCTATGCCTAACAGTGGCGACGAGTCACTGTTTTCACTTACAATTTAACCTACATTGTATTTATGATAAGTTGGTTGATTCGGCCGGCGGCGTGGTTGATTTGTCAGTGTTTTGAGTGGATCATATCAGTTTAGAATCTTACAATCCCCCCTTTGATGCTTATCTGCCAGAAAGCATCACTTCACCCAAGTCTGACAAACATGAACACCTCATTCCCAAGAAGTGTGCCAGTGGCGGTGCTGTCCTGTCTTAGGTTGCCCTCTTTTGGCTTGGAGAGTCTTACCCGTCATGGGATCCAGCACCACACCCAGCTGGACTTATTGCCATATTCTGCCATGCTCTTACCTGGTGGAACTTATCATAATTACAATTATTGAGAATTTAGACTAGTGATAATAAAAGTCAGCTGCCAGGAGGAGGTAGATCTAAGGACTACTTCATCCAATTTGCCTGTCTGATGATGTCGCTAGAAAACCCAAAATTCTTCCGCTTCAGAAATGAACACATATAATACAACATAAAACTTTGAAACACAATAAGAACTAGACAAACACATACGGCTGCTTTGAATGTCACTTCCCACAGAAGACCAGAGTATGCAATTGCTAAGTCACCATCATGCATCTGGTTTAACAGTTTCTCCGAGGAGACCATCAATAAAGTCCATGAGCTTTCGTCCAGTTGGTGTAGATTTGTGTTGTTTTGCCACAGCGCCCTGATACTTCAAAAATTTGGTCGTCAGTAGGTCTTTGTACATCCCCGTCACGCTTTCCCCGCCTGCAGTGCTCATCCATGTCAGGTGACCAAGCTGTCAGGTTGACGAGGACTGGAACATGGACCCACTGGATGTTGTTGACCAGAACTCCTGGGTTGGGCTGTCATCACTTCCGATTGGGGGCCATCCGTTGCTCTGGACATCCTCCTATCACCACGGCTGCTGGCAGTATCATTATCTTGCATATGGTCCACATTTTAAACTGGTGCCTGAAACAACAAATGAACAATTATTCCCCCTCCCCCCCACATAACAGGTGCCTGAAACATACAAAACAATTCATTTTGAACAATAATACAAACAATTAAATGACAAACAATAATACAAACAATTAATTTGCCCTCCCAATACATATGCAATAGACACCAAAAATGGATAACCCCCCCTTGATTGTAGACATACTATTAAGTATCTGACTGCAATCATTAATCCTCCCTCTGCTCTGCTGTTTCTTCCTGATCTCCTTTCAAATGTCTAACCTCTGCTTGTAATTCATGCAAAGTTTTAAGGAGGGCACAATAACTAAGCCTCTTCCTATGAGAAGATCTGCACTGTCTTGCTATGTGCCCATTGATCCCACATGCAAAACAAACAACCCAATTTGTCTCCTTATGAAAATGTCTGCATTGTCTTGCGATATGTCCTCTATCCCCGCATGCATAGCAGACAATTGCCCCACCTGAATCACCTTTTTTACATTGTCTTGCTATATGTCCGCTCTCCCCACATGCATAGCATACAACAACTCTGCTTGGATTGAATTTAAGGGGCCTTTCAGATCTAGCATGCCTACCATTGTTAGGCACATGTCCTTCATTTCCTGATGAAACAGATTTACGGAAAGAGGTATTATGTGATGATTCACTCCAAATTGCTGCTATGGGCTTAGTTGGGTTATTGTGTATGTTGATGTTATATAACTGAGTCATTTTTGCAACTATATCGGAATATGGTGTGTTGGAATCTATGTGTAGTGCAAGGGCAGTTTGTGTGTGTGTGTCACATTGCGAAATTAAAGCGGATTTGAACATGGGATCCTGCTGCGTCAGATTCGCTACACCGCTGTACAAACTAAATGCTTCCCACAATCTCGCGGCATATGCTGCTGGATGTTCGCCTGGTGACATCACAACCTCTCTTATCTTGTCCCAATCAACCGAGCGTGTCCCTAGAACCCCCAACAATGCAGTTTTCCTGTCATCTCTCCTCGCATTCCTGTTGTGAATAGTCTGAGGGAGCGCACTAGCTAACGCATGGGGCAAACAAGCATTCAATATTATGCAAGCATCAGCATCCGTCAAACGATGTAGGTCAACCATCCTCTCTAAATTGGCTAAAAACTCCATGGGGTCTCGCCTTGCAGGCTCATACGTACCAATATTTTTAACCAAAGATTCAATTTCACTGGGCGACAATGGTTTTACAGTCGTAGTGGTCCTTATATGGTCTCCCCCCCTCCCCAGGTACAATCGTCATTGCCTCATGCACTGGTGGTACAGGGAATTTCACCGTACAGTCAGAATTGTTGTCCCACGCATTATTTGTGTTATGTTTACCGGGTTTATTCCAGAAATCACTCTTACTGTAATCTGTTCGGTCTACGCAGTGCTCTGTATTTTTATTGCATTTCTCAAATAAGTGGTCGTATGCGTTTTGTAACTTTTTTACCTCTGTGTGGGTACTATCCAATTCGCGCTGTAACTCAGAATTAAATTGCTTTGATTCGGCAACCTCTTTACGCAGATCCAATTGTATCTCGGCATTCAAGTTAGCGTGTACATGGTTACTTTTAATTGCTGCTTGGTTCTCCTCGATCTGTTGTTTTAAACTGTCGTTCTCCAGTTCAAGAGCCTCTAATCTCTCCTTGCACCGTTTGAATGCAGCAAGAACACCCGTCATAGCTACCGCAATCTTCCCTTTTTGATTTAATTTGCCAACCTTTGGGTGGCTCTCAAATTGGGACACAGCCCATGTATACGGCTTCTCTTGACTTTCAATGCCTTCTAGAATGTCAGATTTGCCGTGCTTGGCAATGTAACGAACCATAAAGCTCTCCATAGCTACAATCTAGGTTCCTTCTACTGATGTTAAGTAGCTAAATAAACAACCCGTTACACGTATAATTATGAGGTCGACCGACAACCAAATATAATATTCTAGCCTTGTTACGGTATCCAACCAAACAATCTGTCAAATTATATAAGGTAAGCCTATATCAGGACAACCCAAATTACCCAGTTACTTTAGGATAATATAAATTACAGTTGCTGTTCCAGTGCTTCGGACACAGCCAACTCAACTCTTCCAGTTACTTTAGGAAGTATTCAATTACAACACCCTATTATCCAGTTACTTTAGGATAAAATAACTCACAGTTGCTGTTCCAGTGCTTCGGACCCAGCTAACTGAACTATTCCAGTTACTTTAGGAATTACGTTTAGACTAAATGTCCCAGTACTTCGGGCACATTAATTATACCGACCAGTTACTTTAGGCCTAGCTACCAAAGTTAATTCCAGTACTTCGGAATTAAAATTGGCCTACAACACTCCTACTGTCAGTTACCAAACAAACAATGTTTCAACAAAGTTTCTCCCGTCCAGGTCGTTTTTAACCAGGGGGGATTTTGCTGTAGCCTATCTTAAAACCAGCATAAACACAAGGAACCAAATCTCTTACCAAGTTGTTTTAGTGGTCCCAGTTATCTTGAAGAAATCGCCGTTGGTGGGTTTCTTCTGTCACCTCGTCTCCAAAAGTTCTTCTGGTTTTCTTCAGGCTTCTTGAAATCACCTCCTGGCTGGCTCGCCAATGTAAGAAAAAAAGGAACGGCTCCGAAGTTCGTTGAAATGACAAAGTTTATTCTTCGCAACAGCAGTTGTCAGAGATACAGCAATGCACTCTGGATTCAGCGGAGTAAAATCTGAATCCTGTTCTGTAAAATGGATGACTTTAAATACCATTTTAGGGCTTTGTTTTCTACAGGCAGGAAACAGAAATGTGTATTCAAAAATGATGTGATTGATTTAAGGAAGACACTGTTTGGCTCCCTTAGATCAATCAGTCTGTCCATCAGTAGGGGGTCTGAAGGTGCAACTTCCCGTGGTCTAACCAGGAACCAGTCTATTGTATTGCTAATCTAATTTCCTTGGTTGAAATAGGCTTTGATCACTCACTCCCAGCTGCTATTCTATAATTGAATGCTATGCCTAACAGTGGCGACGAGTCACTGTTTTCACTTACAATTTAACCTACATTGTATTTATGATAAGTTGGTTGATTCGGCCGGCGGCGTGGTTGATTTGTCAGTGTTTTGAGTGGATCATATCAGTTTAGAATCTTACATACTCTTACAAGTGATACTATGGGAATTGGGGGATGGGACTAGATTTAGCTGTAAATTACACAGGAATCGTATGGAACACATGGTTGGCTAAATGGCTGTAAGTCATCAAGGGTCTGAGGTATCAAACAAGCCTCAAACCATCATTGCTGCAGTAGATATGGATGGATCACTTTAAGGGTTGTTTCTCCTGACTCATTTTCCTATTGAACTCTATAGAAATGACTGGATTTGAACTCTACAACTTGAAATACTGTAAAATCAGAAAAATAAAATAAAACGTAGGCTAATATATTTCCATTTTCGTCTAATTCGGTCAATGACACTCACATGTCACCCCTCTCATGATGTTTTGGTAGCCTATCCCTTTCCTGTGTTCCTCATTAATATTTAACAGGAAAAATAGCATGAAGATATCACATTGTCTATATTACTAGTACTATTGGGTTGGAGATTTCTCATTGGAAAGTTACTAATAACTAAATAATAGGTACTAGTATCAAATTAATTTAGGAACTCCTACCCGGCTCCAAACTAAAAGTACAGCTTCAATTTTTCCCGCCAAACTGATTGGGGATAAGGGTGGGCAGTTTACATTGGCTGGGCTCCTGGGTGGGTCAGTGGGATATGAGGTTCGCAGAGCTGTGCTGAATTTTATTTATTCGATTGGGGTAGGTGGGAGGGTCTGAATCCCTGCTATCGCTTGTCCACATTCCGTAACAGTAGGTGGCGGTATGCACCTGACAGTTGGTAGCAAACCACCATAGAAAACCCGAAGAAGAAAAATTTTCCCCGCCTGTCCAGTAGGTGACGCCAAACCATAACCAGCGCTTCCACATCTGGTTCACATGTTTACTTTTCATAATCTTCGATGGTTGCGTCTACGTTCCCGCTGTCGTAGCGCCGTCAGTTGTGTGTAGATTTTTACACGGCACTGTGTCCGTTTTGAGCCGCGAAATAATGGTGCAGCTTGTTGGGTCCCTCCGTAAAGAGCTCGCTGACTCTGTGTCCTCTTGCCGACTGCTGGTGGTTGGAGCCGGAGGCATCGGCTGCGAGCTGCTCAAAAATCTAGTCCTTACCGGCTTCAGGAATATCGAAGTGGTAAGAAAATGGGGGTAAAAAGCTTGTGGGCGGACGCTTTTCGCACTCCTTTGTACTGGCTAGTCAGCCACGAAGGGCCTAGCTAGCGACGTCTGCCGCTGAATGAAATATTTGAGAACGCTCGGTGTTGCTTGATTTCCAATTAAGTTAACGTTAGTATTAATTATTTTATTAGTAGTGTTATCCAACTGGCGCCGTGTATCGTCGTCTGACTATGACTGAGTGTTGTATTTATGCCTCAAGTTATGTTTTATGTAAGTAAGTTAGCTGGCATAATCGTGAGCATAAACTTGGCTAGCTAGTTTTCGAGCTAACGTTAGATTCATTCGTGCGCGCATGTTAGCTCAAGATGTTGGCGGTATTAACGTTAGCGCATACGATAAACCCATTCGCGTAGCTAGCTAACAGGCTAATTATCATTATTTATTTATGACTGTAAGTAATCTGTCATTGCAAGAAATCTGAACATGCTTTGTATAACGGACTGGCCATCGATCATATGCGCCATACCGAAGTCGTCTTTTCCATTTCCAAACATTTCCCCGCCAGGCGGTCTTTTCATAACTACTTTAAAGGAACACGCAGAATTAATGACGTTTTACACACGTTTTGGTTTCTTCATTCACCTCGAAATGCTGAAAGTCTAACGTCTCAAAATGTTAATACAAAATTTTGAGACGTAGGGCCTAGATTAGGGAGCACAATATGAATGTTTAATATTACGATTTTTAAAAATGTGATAAAATATAGGCTGTGTTGATTGCTGCTTTCTTTTGTTGATTATTTGATTTTGATCTCGTGAAGAGGGAGGCTTAAAATATGTATATGCAGGGAGTATTATAGTTTCAAATAATGTTTCTGTGGTATCAAAATGGTAAACTGGCATTTCTGCACTCTGTCTTCTTCCCCAGATTGACCTGGACACCATCGACGTGAGTAACCTGAACCGACAGTTCCTCTTCCAGAAGAAACATGTGGGAAAATCTAAAGCTCAGGTAGTTAAGCGAGTGATAGCCTTCCTCTTTCTCCTCAGTTCGCTCTAAAACATTTTTGTACTATTGGTGCCTTTGTGTGTGCATTGTCACTGTAGTGAGAATTTCTTGTCTTTTGAGCATTCATACTTAGAACATGACAAACTCTGATATGTGTGCGTGCGCAAGAGTTTCTGCTGAATTTCGGACTGCGGCCGTCGTTAGCCAGTCCGCCAACAAGGGATATTGTGCAGTTGGTGCACTCAAAGATCCAGGTGTCCTTCCAGTGAAGCTAATTGTACTCCTCGCATGTTTGGGTGTATCTGTCTGTCTTTTGACTCTATCGAAGGTTTTCGTACTACTGTCTTAAATTGTTGCCCCACATTTGTTGATTTTTATGAGGTGTATGTGATATCGCTGTATTACATTACAGGTTGTGCGTAATATTGCGACTGTTGTGTTGCAGGTTGCTAAGGAGAGTGTATTGCGATTCTGTCCCAAAGCCAACATCACGGCTTACCACGACAGCATCATGAAGTACGTCCCTTAAGCCCAGCCCTGTCTGTCAGTTTTCTGTCTGAGTCCATATGTCCCAGTCTCTGATGGAGTTGTACACTTACCCTGATATTCAAAATCTCCGTCTTCCTGCCAATTCCTCTTAGTATCAATCAACAGCAGTGGTTCAATAGTGCATACTGTGCTAGCAAGAATAGCTGTGTGTGTTTGTGTATGTGTGTCTATGCACAAGGCTAACATTAGCTTTCAGAAATATATATTTTCAAAATGCAGCCCTTGAAAGTTTCTGCATGTTGATTTTTAAACAGATTTTGTAATAGATAACTATTCACGTGAAGCGGTTCAACAAATAATTTTAATAACAGCAGTAGTCCAATGTCAAAACAAATATTATAACTTCTAACAAGTTCTAATGCCTTCATGTTATTTTGTACTCAATACTACACTAGCCTTTAACTAAGCTGGCTATCTTTCTAGCTTTGAGTTTATGAACTAGCTTGCAAGCCACTTCAGCTGACTGCCATACCTCGCAAACATGGAATGGGTGAGAGCTTGCCAGCTGGTTGGTTGGTTAGCTAGCTTGCGATGCATTCTGTAATGAGGTAGCTAGCTAACTCCCATACAGGTGTTGCATGCATCACAAATCACATTCCCCCTGACCCTGCCCAGATGTTCACCTTTCATCTGTAAACTTTCATCGTCTTTGTTTACATGCTTACACAGTCAAAACCAAAAAGTGTGCAACTTGAACTGAACTCATCAATCGACTGTTATTGTGGGTGGCGCGAGATGGCATATTTTGTGTAAATTTTGAGTTTAGGATAGATTGTGAACCATGACAGTCCTTCCTTTTCAAAGTGGAATATTTCAGATCTACACGGGCTTGGTGAATCAGTACAGACATCTCTAAACTTGCAACTGAACGTTCGTAACACAGTGCACAGTATTTTCTGCTTTTTTTCTTGTTTATGTGTGTAGAAAACACAGGTGTGTTTACGCGCTGTTAAATAAGGTTAGTAAGATGGTTGTGTTTTTCTTTTTTTTCTCCATAGTCCAGATTACAATGTGGAATTCTTCAGGAACTTCACGCTCGTCATGAACGCTTTGGATAACCGAGGTAAGAACACCTCTGTTTTTACCCTTCACTTTCTGTTCCTCTGTCTACCCTCTCTCCCCGTGTTTTATGTAAGTGTCTCTCTTCTTTTCTGTTAATCTCTCCCTGCCTACTGACTCCACCCTGTCTCCTAGCGGCTCGTAACCATGTCAACCGGATGTGCTTGGCGGCGGACATCCCCCTGATTGAGAGCGGTACCGCAGGTTACCTGGGCCAGGTGACTGTCATCAAAAAGGTGAGATGCACGTGTGTGCATACAGACGCATACATGCATCTGCAAGCTTGCAACACACATATGGGGGGCCAACAGTGCCAAAATTCTGTCGTCTGCGAGTGCGACTGCGAAGGCAATTGCCTTATACTGTGCGCTTTAATTGGTCACAACATCTCACTCGCAGGTTTACTCGTGTCACTCATCCGCACTGGCACTGGCACTGGCACTCGCAGTTGCATTCGCGTTGGCACTCGCACTGGCACTGGCATTCGCAGTCGCACTGGCACTTGCACTCGCATTCGCACTTACATTTTATGAGTGTAGTTAGTAGCCTACTAATTGTTAGCTTGCTGATCTAGCTAGCATGCCAGACGGTTAGGTAACGTTAAGAAGATCAGTATAGGCTACTTTGCTGAATAAAATACAGTAGGCTATATGGTATACAGCAGCTAACCTTAGCTAAATAGTTTGCAAGTTTGATCTTTGATCAGCTCGGGTAGCCTACTATAGCCTATCTAGCTATCTGATCAGCTAAATTAGGCTAAATATATTAATTTTTATTAAAAGACGAAGATTTTGTTTTCCTGTCAGGTTGAACGTCTTATGGATTTCCTTGTAGTGTGCCAACAACGTCACATTCGAAGAATTTGATGTGGTTTATGAAAAGCTTGCATGAGTTTACCATTTAGCTACTGAAATTATAATGCTGGTTAATGCTTTTATGGCTCCCGTGCCGAAATTTGACTGTGTCAGAATTTGACAAACCCTCGCGTGCACGCGCGCCCACTCTGCATTATTACTTTCTTTGCGACTGTGTTCCTTCTCCTTTCACGATTTCTGACTAATATCTTCCTTCTTTCGGTGCATGATCAAGCTATTCTGTGTCACTGTCCGTACAGATAGCCTACTCTTTTTCTCATTTGAAATGCTCGATTTTTGTGAGTCCAAAAACATGATGTCTGTGACCCAAAAACATCAAAAGACTCTTGATATCTTATTTTCAGGCACAGTCAACTTGGTGCATGTAAACTTCTGACCCACTGGAATTGTGATATAGTGAATTTAAAGTGAAATAATCTGTCTGTAAACAATTGGTGGAAAAATTACTTGTCTTGCACAAAGTAGATGTCCTAACTGACTTGCCAATACTATAGTTTGCTAACATGAAATCTGTGGAGTGGTTAAAAATGAGTTTTAATGACTTCAACCTAAGTGTATGTAAACTTCCGACTTCAACTGTATTTACGTATGTAGCAGGGCTATTCATCTGTCTTCAACTACGATCAAAATACTGTTGGATCATTGGATTGTTGATCTTTGAGGGGATAAAAAATATTATTCCAATGCATCATAAAATATCCAAGTGTGTATCTACAGTTGTTACCATATACCCCACACAGGGTCTGACTGAATGCTACGAGTGCCAGCCCAAACCCACGCAGAAAACCTTCCCAGGATGCACCATCCGCAACACCCCGTCCGAGCCCATCCACTGCATCGTGTGGGCCAAGTATCTCTACAAGTACGAGATTTGCCTGTTCGTAGTTATTGCTGTGCTTTCCTCTGTTGAAATGATTAATTCACCTCTCCGTCTGTCCTGCAGCCAGCTGTTTGGCGAGGAAGACGCTGACCAGGAAGTGTCCCCTGACACCGCGGACCCCGAGGCCGCCTGTGAGTTCACCTCCACTTTGATTGCTTTGACACCCTGTCCCGCTCCAGTGTTTCCCCTAGAATTGTACAGGCCAGACGGGCCGTCAGGCCAAAAAGAACCCCCGCCAGGCAGACAAAATCTGAATTTTTTTTAAAATGCCAAGAATAATGACCATCTATTAACTCGGAAATCAATAATCATTTGCGCTTGGGAGCCTCTGAGCGGCGCTGTTCTGAACTGCGAGTCAACCGTTTTGTTGCCTGGGAAACAACGGTGAGCGATGAGTGAGCGGTGATGCGATGAGTGCCACTGATGTCAGTCCCTTTATTTTACTATGTAATGAGAGTGCGAGCGTATGGGATGCGGCATGTGCTGGCTTTCTTTATCGTGATTGGTTCTTCTCTGAGGCTTCTTAAAGTGAAAGTAAGTTTCTGATATTTAATAGTTTTTTCCTGAAAGTAATGCCAGGTGTCCCTTTTACAGCATGAAATTCAATGGCTTTTTCTGGAGTGACCCTGCAATTAGAAAAAAGTTGCCCATTTTTATAAAAGCGGTACACCATCAAGGTACAAAGATTGTCTTGACTCTTTTTTGTAACCCTGCAGTTATGAAATCAGAAGTCATAATCAAATCAAGCCCCACACATCGATTACAGGGAAGAAAAAAAAAAAAGTATTATATGCATTTTGTAGAAGAAATGAGTGGTGTAGACTGATTTATTGATGGATTACAGGTTATTTCTACATGAAAAGTAGATTTAGGGGGTCACAAGGGGTCTGGTGAGGGTGGGTAATTTTTCACCCTGTGGACACTGGGTACGTAGACTGCATACATAACATGAAGACAACACAAGGGTGAAGAAATAAATGACCCCAACAGCTCCCTGGCACTTCAAATTAATTTACATTAAGATTAAATTAATCTAATATGTTTATTGAATGTTCTAAAATATATATATATATATACAGTACCAGTCAAAAGTTTGGACACCTACTCATAGAAGGTTTTTGTCCGTTATTTTTACTGTTTTCCACATTTTGGAATAGTAAAGACATCAAAACTGAGATAACACAAATTATGCAAAAACCAAAAAAGGGTTAAACAAATTTTAAAAAAGTCTTATATTTTAGATTCTTCAAAGTAGCCACCCTTTGCCTTGATAACGGCTTTGCACATTCTTGCCATTCTCTCAAACAACTTCTGTGGTAAACAGGTATTCCATAGGTAAAAAGGCGATGTCATCATGACTATAAAAGGATATCAAAAGACTCCTGATATCTTATTTCCAGGTACTCTTAGAAGCGATACTATAGCCTCTGCATTTGAATGGATCTCTATGGGAATTGGGGGGTGGGACTAGATTTAGCTTTAAATTACACTGGAACAGTGTGGAACACATTGTTGGCTAAATGGCTGTAAGTCATCAAGGGTCTGACATATCAAACAAGCCTTAAACCATCACTCTGCTGCCAGATGTGCAGTAGATATGGATAGATCACTTGAAGGGTTGTTTCTCCTGACAAATTTTCCTATTGAACTCTATGGAAAAATAAGTCAGGAGAAGAAATGTGCAAAGCCGTTATCAAGGCAAAGGGTGGCTACTTTGAAGAATCTAAAATATAAGAATTTGTTTAACCCTTTTTTGGTTTTTGCATAATTTAATTACGCAGCTTATTTCTATGCAATAAATGCAGCTTATTGGGTCATCCTCTCCTTGTGATCATTTTCTTTTAAGTCTTGAATATACAGAGTGAACAGACATTTGAACCAAATATAAATTGCTGCGCCATCCGACCCCGCGTCGCTTTTCGGTGTACCACCAGGCCTGGAAAAAAATTCTAGGGGAAACACTGCGCTCTCTGATTGGTTGGCCCTGCTGTTGCTTCAGTGGAACACTGGAGGTGGATTTTTAGGTTATGTCCTCAGTTCCCATTTTGTGTTTATTTTATTTATTTATTTATTTTTCCTTCAAGGGGACCCTGCGGAGGCAGCCGCCCGAGCCGGGGCGTCCAATCAGGACGGCGATATCAAGCGTGTGTCCACCAAGGAGTGGGCACGGTCCACAGGGTATGACCCCGTCAAGATCTTCAACAAGGTGGGTGTGGCTAAAACAATTTAACAGTGCTCGCTGCCCATATGGGTAAGATGCTGTAACTGTACATCTGATCCCGTAGCTCTTCAAAGATGACATCATGTACCTGCTGACCATGGACAAGCTGTGGAAGAAGAGGAAAGCTCCGCTGCCCCTAGAATGGGCTGTAATTCAAAAGCTAGGTGAGAAGCACACACAGTGCTAATCCTACTGCTACTCACGGCACCGTTACCACAGTGCTAATGCTACTGCTTTACACAATGCCGTTACCACAGTGCTACTGCTTCACACAATGCCGTTACCACACTGCTAATGCTACTGCTTCACATAATGCCGTTACCACAGTGCTTATGCTACTGCTTCACACAATGCCGTTACCACAGTGCTAATGCTACTGCTTCACACAATGCCATTACCACATTGCTAATGCTACTGCTTCACATAATGCCGTTACCACAGTGCTTATGCTACTGCTTCACACAATGCCATTACCGCACTGCTAATGCTACTACTTCACACAATGCCGTTACCGCACTGCTAATGCTACTGCTTCACATAATGCCGTTACCACTGCTAATGCTACTGCTTCACATAATGCTGTTACCACAGTGCTTATGCTACTGCTTCACACAATGCCATTACCGCACTGCTAATGCTACTGCTTCACACAATGCCGTTACCACAGTGCTAATGCTACTGCTTCACATAATGCCGTTACCACAGTGTTTATGCTACTGCTTCACACAATGCCGTTACCACAGTGCTAATGCTACTGCTTCACACAATGCCATTACCGCACTGCTAATGCTACTGCTTCACACAGTACCGTTACCACAGTGCTAATGCTACTGCTTTACACAATGCCGTTACCACAGTACTACTGCTTCACACAATGCCGTTACCACAGTGCTAATGCTACTGCTTCACACAATGCCGTTACCACTGTGCTAATGCTACTGCTTCACACAATGCCGTTACGACAGTGCTACTGCTTCACACAATGCCGTTACCACAGTGCTAATGCTACTGCTTCACACAATGCCGTTACCACTGTGCTAATGCTACTGCTTCACACAATGCCGTTACCACAGTGCTAATGCTACAGCTTCACACAATGCCGTTACCACAGTGCTAATGCTACTGCTTCACACAATGCCGTTACCACTGCTAATGCTACTGCTTCACATAATGCCGTTACCACAGTGCTTATGCTACTGCTTCACACAATGCCATTACCGCACTGCTAATGCTACTGCTTCACACAATGCCGTTACCACAGTGCTAATGCTACTGCTTCACACAATGCCGTTACCACAATGCTAATGCTACTGCTTCACACAATGCCGTTACCACAGTGCTAATGCTACTGCTTCACACAATGCCGTTACCACACTGCTAATGCTACTGCTTCACACAATGCCGTTACCACAGTGCTAATGCTACTGCTTCACACAATGCCGTTACCGCACTACTAATGCTACTGGTACACATAGCACTGCTAAGGCTACTGATACAGCACCATTACCACAACGCTAAGGCTGCTGCCACACTCATTGCCGTTACCACACTGTATATGTTGCTTCTACGGTATCAGCGCCATAGCCACACTGCTAATCCTAATGTCTCTGCAGCATGCCCCCAGGAGGAGGTATCGGGGACGGGGCTAAAGGATCAGCAGGTGCTCGGGGTATGGGGGTACACCCACCTCTTCTCCCGAAGTGTGGAGACACTGCGCGCCCAGCTGGCTGAGAAGGGGGAAGGAGGAGAACTCACCTGGGACAAGGTATGGGCGGAGGAGGGGAGGGGTGTGGCAGAGATTGGAGATGGGTGCTAGCTATAGAGTACTCAAGTGACTACGTTACACTGGTTTCGGAAGTGACTTCCCCATTCATTTAGACCATAGACATTAACTAAAACTTACTTTTAAACAATTTCTAGTGATTGTCTTACCATCAATTCCCTGGATTGTTCAATATAACGCCCGTTTTCTGGACGAGCTTCGAGTATATTTTATGATTTAGTATTTTGAGAAAATTTTTGTGAATTCCTTAAATATTATTTGCTCCCAGGCTATTAAAAGACCAACTATTACTATTGGGTGGTCATCTAAAATGGATTATATAGAAGTATAAAGCATTCGTTTTTCATTCATATTTCTTAGTCATATCATGGAAAATGTTTATCTGCTATATTTATGACTGCACAAGTGGCAGAGCATCCAATAAAACAGTCAGAATTGTATAATTCTGTAAATTGAAATGGCATTATAAATGTCATTTGGCTTGATTAATACGAGTGCTTAAAAATATCAGACATCAAAGAAAATAAGAGACACCGGAAAATAATGAAAAAAGACGCGAGAAGAGAGGATAAATTATCAGTTTAACATTATGTCAAAAAAGATGGCTAAAATATTGTTCTTTAACCGCTGCTCTGTGATTGGGATATTTTGTAGTAACAAAGATCGCAAACTTAGTTACGCTTCTAGGCGTGTTTCATAAAGCTGCACCGTAACGTTTGCTTCTCTTATTAGCTGAAGATGAAGTTTGAAGATTATCATTTAGCTAATTTAGGTTATTTATTCGCTTTCCAAATCTAGACTACACATCTGTGCGTGGCCAAGCAGGCAATCGTTGTCAGATTAGTCTACCGCCAATCAAAAGACTTTAGTTTTACACTTGTAGTTGGTTATAGGCTCCCGAGGGAAGTCCACACACTCCACAAATCTGTTTAATAGCTGATCATTTCCGAAGACGATCACAAAATGGAGCTTTCGCGAACAGATTTTCTATTGATTTTTAAATGATAGTAGCCTAAATTAGTTTTAAAAAAATGACATTAAATTTTATATTTTTAGGCGCCAAACTCTGCCTGCCAGCATGCGCTGACTGAATGAAAAACGACGGCGCGCATGACATGACGTTGTTTTGCTATGCGTAGCTGTCGGGAATACATTCTGGAATCGATAAGAGAATTGATAAGCTCGAAGGCGTACGATTCAGAGGATTCCCACCCCTACCCTTATGATGATATTATGGCATTGTATGGACCAAACTTTGACATATGTGATACAAAGTCCATTATATACTCACCACCGTGGGTAGTAGTGTGGGTACTATCCTATAGCTGTTCAGACGGAATGAAAATCGTCATGCTCTCGATTGCCCTAGGACCTGTGTTTGACCCCTGCCTTCCTTATGTGTCTTGCCAGGACGACCCCCCTGCGATGGACTTTGTGACGGCCGCATCAAACCTACGCATGCACATCTTCAGCATGAACATGAAGAGCCGCTTTGACGTCAAGTGTGAGTGACCGGGCGGGTTCGGGAGGGCGAGGCGTGTCATTGGCTGCTCCTCAGCGGCACGCCCTTCTGCGTCCGTCTTTCCGTTTTCAGGTCGGTCATATTTTCTGTCGTTTGTCTGCAGCCATGGCAGGGAACATCATCCCGGCGATCGCCACCACCAACGCCGTAATCGCCGGCCTCATTGTGCTGGAGGCCCTGAAGATCCTCTCTGGAGACGTGGAGCAGTGCCGTACGGTGAGGAGCGGCTCCGAAAAACAACATTTCACACCCCAAAAACCCAAACTGCCCCCAGCGGGAGTACAATGCTCTACCTCGCTCTCGCTCTCGCTCTCGCTCTCGCTCTCTCTATGTCTTGTCCCTCTCTCTGGGCTGTGACCAAATATGATCTCTGTTCCCTGTCCACTCAGACCCCTGTCTACTATGTGCCCTCTCCCCTCACTTTGCAAGCAGTGTGCAAAAGAAATCCTGCAGAACTCTTTCCAAACTAGTGAGGAAGTAGTTTGTAATATATATATATATTTTTATTTTATTTTATTGAGAATATCAATCCGTTTACGTATGACATTAGTTAGAAAGTGTAGATTATAAATCAAGAATTAACAAAAATAAAAAGGAGTTTGTAATATGTCCCGCTCTTGTAGTTGTAGTTGTACTTCCAGTTTACTTCCCGAAATTGTCGGATGAGTGCACAGTTCTGTGGATGAGTGTGCTCCTGAATCCCTTCAACAAAACCCCGGAAATAAGGGTTTCATCCTGGGATTTTAAGTGCCCCCATTTGTGACCAAAAATTCACCCACTCAAAAGCTTTTTCACAGTTAACTCAAATATGCGCCCTCAAAGGGGTGAAGGGATCATATTCGGTCACGGCCTCCGTCTCGATTCAATTAAATTCAGAATGCTTTATTGGCATGAATGTATCAAAACAATATTGCCGAAGCAGGTGACTGTTAACATTGTAACCAGCTTTTCCAATGCTAACTAAAGTAAAATAAATATAATCACAAATTAAGAACGGATAGATCATTTTGCTAATCAAATGTATACATACACATCAATAATGATATTATGAAATGTATTGATGTATAAAGAAAATAGAACATATTTAAAGAGAAAATAATAAGTAAATGAGAGGTTGTGCATTCCCTTTATGCCTTTGGTTCTAACTGGTGGTCTCTCAGATCTTCCTGAATAAGCAGCCTAACCCGCGTAAGAAGCTGCTGGTTCCGTGCGCTCTGGACCCGCCCAGCGCCAGCTGCTACGTGTGTGCCAGCAAGCCCGAGGTCACCGTCCGTCTCAATGTGCAGAAGACCCTGGTGCTCAGCCTGCAGGACAAGGTACCACCCCCTTCCCGCTACGGTCACCACTCCGCCCCCTCTACGGTCACCACTCCTCCCCTTCTACGGTCACCACTCCTCCCCCTCTACGGTCACCACTCCTCCCCTTCTACGGTCACCACTCCTCCCCCTCTACGGTCACCACTCCTCCCCTTCTACGGTCACCACTCCTCCCCTTCTACGGTCACCACTCCTCCCCTTCTACGGTCACCACCCCGCCCCTCTACGGTCACCACTCCTCCCCCTCTACGGTCACCACTCCTCCCCCTCTACGGTCACCACTCCTCCCCCTCTACGGTCACCACCCCCTCCCCCTCTACGGTCACCACCCCCTCCCCCTCTACGGTCACCACCCCCTCCCCCTCTACGGTCACCACTCCTCCCCCTCTACCGTCACCACCCCGCCCCTCTACGGTCACCACCCCCTCCCCTCTACGGTCACCAATCCTCCCCTTCTACGGTCACCACCCCCTCCCCTTCTACGGTCACCACTCCTCCCCTCTACGGTCACCAATCCTCCCCTTCTACGGTCACCACCCCCTCCCCTTCTACGGTCACCACTCCTCCCCTTCTACGGTCACCACTCCTCCCCTTCTACGGTCACCACTCCTCCCACTCTACGGTCACCACTCCTCCCCCCTACGGTCACCACCCCCCTCCCCTCTACGGTCACCACCCCCTCTCCCTCTACGGTCACCACCCCGCCCCTCTACGGTCACCACCCCCTCCCCTCTACGGTCACCACTCCGCCCCCTCTACGGTCACCACCCCCTCCCCCTCCCCTCCACCACTACGCCACTGACAATGTGGCAATTATGAAGGAGACATGGCTGTGTAGCAGGATGAGTGTTTGTATATGTGTTTGTTTACACACAAAGCAATGTGAAGGTGTGAGGTGTGTGTGGTTTGGGTGAAGTGCAGGCAGAGGCCTGAGATTGGCAGTTGCTGTGTAAGTGACACTGATGAAAGCGCATTGTTTGTCAGATTCTGAAGGAGAAGTTGGGTATGGTGGCACCTGATGTGCAGATTGAGGACGGGAAAGGAACCATCCTCATCTCCTCAGAGGAAGGAGAGACTGAGGGTAAGGCTCTGCAACTGTGATGTCACAGTAAGGCTCTACAAGGGTAAAGCCGATGATACACGGGCAATATTTTCAGGCAATATTGCCGGCAATATTGCCAGGCAAAGATTGCTGGCAATTTTCCTATTGACAAATCAATATCTGAACAAGTTTGATCGAGGCAAGCAATATTTTGCTACCATCCAATCACAGATGAGATTTTGGGTCACATGACGCCTGAGTCTTCCAAAAATAAATTTCAACAATGGCTGCCAAGTGGTGCGAGGAAACCGAAGGGATACTGATCTCTTATAACTTTATTTATTTATTACTCAGGTAAGTTATATTGATGTATTAGTGTAATATTGAAATAAAGACCAACTTTTCATAAGTTATGGTATTCTTGACTTTTGATTGTAAATAATTGGTATTATTACTCACTCACCGCCGTACTGACGAACCGAGTGACTTTTAACTAGCTAGCTAACTTTACTCAGCAGACCTAATCAGACCACCTGCTTTACTGGTGAATAAATCCATGAATGCTTGCGTAAAATTTAGAGATACGGTCGATTGAATTACATTGGCGGAAAGCTGTGGTTCTTGCCGTTCCGGGCACATATATACCTTTGTGGTGAGATGACGGTAAAGGTTTGAAACAGAGGTTAAAAACAGGATCCGCAAAAATTATTTTTTCAGTTATTGCCCCATTGCCCATTGCTACAGTGGCCCATACCCATTGCCCATTGCTGGCAATATTGTACAATATTGCTGGCAATATTGCCTGAAAATATTGCCCGTGTATCATCAGCTTAAGGCTCTACAACAAGCACTTCTGTAGCAGGCCAGCAGGGGGTGACAGATCCCTTCTCTAATGTTGGTTCATTACAGCCTCTCTCTTTCTCTCTCTCTCTCTAGAAAACAATAACCGCAATCTATCTGAGTTTGGTATCAGGAATGGGAGCCGGTTGCAAGTGGATGACTTCCTTCAAGATTACACACTCCTGATCAATGTGTTGCACTGGTGAGTTTGGCCTGGATTTAACTCTGCCTGCCTGTGTGTGCCTCTCTGTGCCTATCTATGATAAATTCTGATAATTTATACTGAACATTGTCGTGTGTGTGTGTGTGTGTGTGTGTGTGTGTGTGTGTGTGTGTGTGTGTGCCCGTGTGCGTATCACGTGTGTGTGTGCACGCATATGTGAAAAGTGAGGACTTGGGAAAGGATGTTGAGTTTGAGCTGGTAGGCGATGCCCCTGACAAGGCCCCGCCACAGACCAGCGCCCCTGAAGAGGGAAAGGGCATCGCCAACGGCAGTGAAGACTCCGCCCAGCCTTCCACCTCCTCTAAAGGTGATGCACACTTATTTAGACATTTTATTTTTAAAGAGTCCATGCACCCAGCCACCCACTGTCTCCCCCTACTACACAATTTTTAAAAATACTTTGTGGGGTGAGTGAGGGAGAGGGGTGGTGGGTGGAGGAGGTGTGTCCATCATCATTTGCATAAATGCAATGTACAAATGATTTTGTATAACTCGGATCAAACTAGACGTTGCAGATCAAATTTGAATTGAGATTCATCAACTGCATTGCCTATTTCTCGCCTCAAATATTTTCAGAAACGTATTTTAGTGGACTGTTTAGGTGGAATAAGAGAGTTTATGAACAGATCGCCACGTTATTACGGTTTAAAAATGTGGAGCCGAAACCAAAGGACCGTAATGCGTTTAACCAATCAGGTGCCAGCTATTTTTCTTGTGGGTGGCAACACTTATCCATATAGAGAGACGAAGTGTGACGTCACTTTCGCTGAGTTCAGTTCCGGAAGTAAATTTCCAGAATGGAGTTTCCCTATTGGGATTTAAGCAATCTGAGATTATAAGGATCCTGTTTTCAGTACAACCACCGGACTTCAATATGTGGTGCCTATATGACCCTTCTCTCAATCATGGCATTCCTGTGCAGTTTGGTTTGAAATTGCACAAATTACATTAATTTATTTAACGTTATCCGCTAACGAACTACATTTCCCCACACAGTATGGAGTGTCAGCGTGTCGCCTGATTTTACGTCACTGCCCCTTGCCCTTTGAACGTGGACCAGTCGGTGTCAGAAATCAAGCTCGCTAACAGCAAACTTCAAAATTCTTAGCGAACTTTTATGTAATAGGCTATGGCAGTGTCATATAGGCTACATTTAACAGATTTCTTGACCCCGATAACACTATATATAGCCTACATTATTTCTTTTCAAAGTGGTCTATGCTGTATTTATCTGCTCAATGTCTGATTTTATAGACTGAATGATGACGACAGGCTAGTTCAATAATTTTATTTGTGATTTAGGTCGGGATACAGACCAGTTCAACACGTTTAAACATGAACGTAACATCCAGTCATTTGTTTGCATCACAGAACTAGTTTGCATTAACGGAGACCGCACACGGAAGCTATGCTATTGCATTTTCAAGTTTAGACATTTAGCTGACTGAAGCAGTACTACAGTTTTAGTGTTGCTCTTGCTGTGTCCACTTTGCTAACCTCACATATTGCTGTTTTAACTCGCCAGATCAGCTCAATTTTTTAGCTAGCTCTGTCCATTTGTCCAAGTTAACGTTACACAACTTGCTTCGTGTAACGATATTACATTACATTACAATCATTTGGCAGACGCTTTTATCCAAAGCGACGTACAATATCTCGTTAGGTAGTGTGGAGGGAAGTCCTTTGACTCCCTCCTCATTAAGTTCAATTTGAGATGGGTTTTCGAGTGGAAGAATTCTCAAGATAAAGATGAAGGAAATAGCAGAGTCTTCTATTAAATTTAATCTTTTATTAAATATTTAAACGTTGATTCAACATGGGAAAACCACAAACCTACGCAGAGGATTCGGAATTCCCAGAACAAAAACAAACATTAGCTTATATAATATCATATAACTCCTCCTTTACGTTACTAATACTCCAATAGATAGCTAAATGTGTATTATTAGCCAGCTATCTTCAGCAGATCTTTTTGTTTGCTTTTTGTGTCGTGATATCGCCCGAGCTCATTTTAAACCACTGCAGTCAGTTTTGGAGGCTAAATCCTGATCGCTGTAACACAGTTTGTCAGCTTCCTCACCCACAGCACACAGCCTAGCTGTTCACCTGTTCATCTATCGGGCAACACAGCCAATGCAGGTGTAGGAATAGTGCATTAACAACACTCTTGTGGCTGGTAAGAGATTGAGAGCTGCAGACGATTGCTGACGTTGCTGCCTACAGAGAGTCATGAGCTCTGTCAGAGTCTGCTGACAGTTTGCGCGGGACAGAGCTCGGGAGTTTGAAAATAGTCCGCTCGATTTTGGCATTTTATTATTTTTTTATCTTATTATTTTATTGTCTTATTATTTTAGCATTTCATACTTTTATTATTTTTTAGTATGATTCTAGTTTTTTATTATTTTATCATATTTTATTTTACCCTTCGACCGCTTGAGTATATCAGATCACCGTAGTGCAAGTGTAGTGTTCAACAGCTTTTTCGGTTCAAGCGCAAGTTTCACCATGTCAACCATGACTGGAGAGGACGAACTGCTATTAAATAAAGCGAACTAAACGATTACTGACCTGGAGGAGGACATCCGACGGCTCTCTCTGATGAATTAAGAAGAAAAAATGCGCTTTTGTCCAGCTTTATGGATGTGGCTCTTGTAGTGGAGCGGCTTAGCACAAGAATTGTGCACTTTTTGAGAAAAGCATGAAGTTCTACCATAGTTAGTACATACTATAAGATTTATTTTCAGATGTGGAGGGAAGTCAGATTTGACCCCTGAGGCCCGGGAAAGGTCAAATTCAAGATGGCTGCCAGTCCCCTGTGTCTAATGTTGTTAAACACCCTTAATTTTGGAACCAAACAGAGTAGAAAAACATTTAAGGTGTCATTTCCAACTAAGATTGGGATGCCCATTCAGTTGGTGATACTTTTGAAATCGCAAGAATTCAAGAAAATGCATTTAGGTCAAAGTCAAGGTCAAATTACGTTGAAATTACGTGATTACATGAAACTTTGCTTCCATTTTGACACTATTGTTATGGTTAGTGTAGAGGAGTAGTACACACTATGCAGACGTAGGCAGGCGAAGGGTGCAAAAAGGTGGTTTATTTCCAAAACAAAATTGTACACGGAACTCAAGGTACACACAACCAATGAAAGACAAGGGAAGACATAAGGGGATATAAGGGGAGCAAACCAATCAAGGAAACATGAGGCAGGTGAAGGACAAGACCAAACACAGGTGGAGACAATTACATATAATCACAGGACACAAACAGAACAATACACAGAGCCGCCAACAGGGGGAGCCAAAGAAACGCAGGGAAGCGACTGACACGGGAACAGGGAGACCGGGAGACCGGGATTGGAGGGACAAGAGAAGAGACACCACATAAGACATTAGACCATAGCAAACCACGAGACAGGGACCGCGAGATCAACACAAGACCAGAACAGAACTAAAACACAGAACACAAAGTCTCTGAGGTGGAGGTGGTGGCAGGGGTGATGATGTGGAGGGCAGAGTTCATTTAGACGGTAACAAGTTGAAACAGAGTTTATGGAGGCAGTGACAAGGTGTCAGGCGGTTCTGGGTGGTGGGGCAAGGGAGTGGCAAAGAGTCCATGATGATGGAGACAAGGGCTAGGTTCATGATGTGGGGTCATGGGAGGAGACAGGGGCAAGGGTGTCCCAGAGAGGAAGCAGGGCGGAGTCACAGAGGAGAGCCGCCACAGGGCGGAGCAGGGAGTCAGGTAGGCTTGAGGCAGTGACCGGGCGGCCGGGCGGGCCGCGGCAGGGGGGAGCAGGGCAAATTGTAACAACTATAGGATAATAATACAAATTAACAGAATAGTATATTAATAGTAATGATGATGATGATAATGGCAATGATCAAAATCTAACAGTCTCCAGAACAAAAGCACAGATCAGTGCACTTAAGTGCAGCTTTGGCACACTTGCACTGTCCAGTGCACCCTTTCTCACATTCATGGCATGATTTTGATGCTTCAGGGAGAGTGGTCCAGAGCGGCTGCCACCCAGTTCTTTCCTTTGTCCAGCCCCAGTCAGATGGCTCTGGCATCTCTGGATCCAGGACCAGTGCCTGGTTCCAACAGTTGGCCTGGTAGCAAGTGCGCTTGATGTGCTCTTTGAGGGCTGCCTGGGTTGGAGGAATGTTCTCTAAAGTTCTGGACTTCTGTGTGAAGAGCTGTTTCCTGGCATCATTCACCTCGGTGCTCTCACTGGTTCGGTCGTACATCAGCACCACAAATCATTCTAGCAGTAACCTTGATTCTTCACTGACCTCACTTGGCATTCACAGGAGTTCATGGAAAGCATCATTGACCTCTGGGAAAGACTTCCAAGTCTCCCAGGCAGTCTTCTTTCCTCGGCCAGCGAATGCAGAGACAGTGTCACACCCAGTGAAAGCGTGAAAGACTGGGAGAGTCGGGCACTGTGTGGGATTCATTGTGGCAACCATTTGGTGAACAGCTATGTACCGAAAGCTTGACCCGACACCAAAGGCAACCCACAGCTCATCAGGAGCTATTTTGCTGAATGAAGCCACAGCCAGTACCACCACATCAGTATCAACGGTACGTATGGTCACCTTCTTACAACCCTTCTGCACAGCATCTGCCACATGCAGAAGTAGACGAGTGTTGGCCTCCTCTTGCGAACATGGGGCAAGGCAGGCCAAGCATGACTCAGCGGGAGAGCAGAGGACTCCAGTTCCATCTGTTGCATACAGTTCCTTGCCCTGTGCTAGAGGTAGATGAACAGCTTCGCGTGACAGGAAAGAAAACAACTCGATTTTGTTCTCATCGCATCGAAGGAAGTCCTTCCAGTTCTTAGGCATCACAGTAGGAGGAGCCACCCTTTTCCTGGTGCCCTTTCCCCTCTTCTGTCTGGTTGAGGCTTTCAGGCTGGCAGGTAGGTATACATCCCAGACAAGGTCGACGCGGGTGCTTTTCTCAAGTTGAGCAGAGATGTATGGTGCAAACACTGTTTCTCTATACTCATGAAATGTTCTTGATGTGCTAGGATTTAGCATTTGAACCACAGCTGCACCATCGAGAATTACTGCATCAGCCACAGGCACACTTGTTTTCGAGCAGATCTGACTCCAGGCAGTGAAGTAGATCTGCTTTAACCCCAATCTGATGTTTTCCTCCAGTTGACAGAGCTGGCGGGGCTGCCTGGTTTTCATGGGAGAAGAAATTGTGGATGTCTCCATCTCGTATTTGACAGGAGATGTACAGCCTTGAAAAGAGACCACAGTCACTCAGTGCTGCGAGTTGTGCCTTGTCTTTTGACCTTATCTTGACAGGTGGCCTACTGAACAGTGGCAACTTGTTCTTTGGAAGTGTTTGCGTGACAGGTGTTGTACACTGCTCTAGCCTTTCTGTCACAAACTTTCTGTACAGCTCCTCACCGAGGGTCTCGATCCTTCTCACAGTTTCAGCCACTTGGGTGTCTATGATGTCCCTTGTGTCAATGACTAGTAGGTCTTGGCTGTGTTCTAGAAATGGATTCCCCATATCTTCCAGCACTGTCACAAGTGCCTTAACCTCCTTCAGGAATGCTGCTTGCACTCCAGGTTGCTGGTCATGGTGATGGTGTCCAGTGTCACTAACTCCATGCTGTTGCTTTATTGCCTGTTCCTCAAACTCTTTAGTGATCCTGGCGATTTCTGGCCCTGCTACCATCCAGCGTCTGAGTGCTCCTGGATTTCCAGTCAGTCCAATAGCCCCACCAGAACCTTTCACCATTGCATTGTTCTGCTAATGGGACTGGTCAAGTGCAATGGTAGAGAACTTATTGCTGGTTTTGTGTCTGCGTCAGGGATTCCACGTACAGCTGGAAGTTACCTTCATGAAGTGACCTGATGTACCGCAGCAAGAGAAGCTCCAATGACAGGGTCTTAAGCCAGTAGTCTTATCTAATCTTAATTGTGTTTTTCGAGGTAAATTTTTACCTTGACCTAAATGCGTTTTCTTGAATTCTGGCGATCTCAAAAGTATCACCAAATTAATGGGCATCCCTAACTTAGTTGGAAGTGACACCATAAGTGTTTTTTTACTGTTTGGTTCCGAAATTAAGCGTGTTTGAACATTAGACACAGTGGACTGGCGGCCATCTTGGATTTGACCTCTCCCGGGCCTCAGAGGTCAAATCTGACTTCCCTCCACATCTGAAAATAAACTTTATGGTATAAACTACCTATGGTAGAAATATCATGCTTTTCTCAAAAAGTGCACAATTTCTCATAATATGAGCTGAGCCGCTGTACTATTGGGCGCAGCCTTGCAGGATACAATTCCGTGGGACCCCTCCTCTCGTCCACGGCCTTCTTCCTGCTCGACTCCAAACCACCAGTGGGCTGAAGTGGTGGTCCGTGATCGCAGGAGACTCAAACGGGGTCGCCTCACCGCCTTGCCTAAACTGCTCAAACCGCTTTGCCGTCCTGGCTGACGACGCTCCGGTCCACCCAGCTGATGCTCCGGCACCTCCTAACACTGCAGCTTTTCCACTACTGGAGCCTGGCGGCACTTGGGTGGCTCACCGCTCCACTGTGAGACCAGATCAGCGGCCCTCGTCCAAGGCGTTGACCTCCGCTTCCCGGCGAAGGATCCTGAAGGAGGCAGTGCTCAGACGCTCTGAAGGTCTTTCCTGCCCTGAGCCGGTAGTGAACCCTCCTCCCAGGGCTGTTGTCGCTGCCTCGCCACAACTCCCGCTTGCCCGGGCACACACTACGGATTTGTCACCTCCTCGTCCCCTCTTCTCCCCGACCACTTTAATAGTGGGAGATTCCCTAACCAGAAACCTCTGCTTTTTTAACGCAGCCACACACTGCTTCCCCGGGGCCATGGTCCCTATCATCCTGGGTAAAGCTATCGGGTCTGATGCCATCACTCCCGTCTTCCATAATCAGGGTGATAGTTCATGTGGGATCAAATGATATAGCTCGTCAGCAGTCTGAGCTGACAAAAAAGGATTTTAAGTTTTTAAATAGCTGTGGAAAGTGTTTTTATTTCTGGCCCCCTGCCCACGCTGAGGGGAGCGGCGCGCTTCAGCCGAATCCTCAGCCTTAACACCTGGCTCCAGTCCGCTTGCAGAGTGAACAACATAGGTTTTATTGACAATTTTAATTTGTTTTGGAACAAATTCTCCTTTTTTAGATTTGATGGAGTCCACCCCAACCGGGTTGGGAAACGTGGAGGAGTAGCAGCAATATATCAAATAAGTACTCATCAACAAAAAATATAACAGACACGGCATCCGAAACGTTACAAATCACTTTTTATTTTACGTATCAGCATGCTATAGATATTTTAGTTTCATATAAACCTCCTAACACGTCACCAATAGATTATGTATAATCTCTAAGAACTATAGAACTAAGAACTAAAAACAAACGAATACATACTATTTGGTGATTTCAACTTAAATTGGAATGACACTATTGCTACACCGCTCAAACATGTAGCAACCAAATTCGGACTTGAACAATTGATAAAGGAACCAACGTGAGTGTGTAGTACATGTGAAACAATTCTTGATCTCATTTTTTCCAATGAACCGACAAAATACAACATAAATGGGGTTGTTAAAACAACAATATCGGACCATTTTCTTACCTTTGCTATTAGAAAAAAAATTATAGAACACAAGGGACACAAATTGAATGTTATAAAAATGATACCAGGCTCCAAAAAACAGACGTACCAAAACGAGATTAATAACATTAACTGGGAACAGGAGAATAAGATGAACAACCCAGAGCAAATACTCACGAGAATGCATGAAATAATTAAGACTATAACTAAAAAGTACACAAAAAGTTCTAAACTAAAGTCTCGACAATTATCTTTACCTTGGATTACACCAAATATATTACGTCTGCACGAACAAAAATTATGAAAAACTACTACCGTACTAAATTATTAACAGATAAACAAGCTTTCGCGACAATTAGAAATAAATGTACCGTCGAGTTACAGAAAGCAAAAACTAATTATTATCAGAAACTCATAAATGAAGCCTCTTTGCACCCCAAAAAGCTGTGGGATGCACTGAACACCATAACTGGAGGAAGGACAAAAAATAACCAAGGCAAGATGAGCGTTTTCTCACATGGAGTATTGCTAACAGAGCCTCAAAAACTTGCTTGCGCGTTTAATGCTTTTTTTATTTCATCAGTAGAAGAGCTCGCAGCCCGCTTTGATCCATCTGTGCAACAATTGGAATTTTCTTCCTTACAAACACAACCTTTCTCCTTTACAGAGATATCTCAAGAGTGTTTAATAAACATACATTCTTTAAAGAAGACCAAATCAAAGGATACACACGACATTAACTCAGACTTCTTTCTGTCACATTTGGATTCTTTATTAAGTCACCCATCATCTCATAAACTTATGTATTGCAAAGTCAGTTTTTCCTTCCACATGGAAAACATCTAAAATCATTCCCGTTTACAAAGCAGGAGATCCGCCAGTCATATCGAATTATAGACCGATATCTATTCTACCTATAATGTCAAAGGTCATGGAAATGGTGCTAGCCACTCAACTCACCGACTACTTAGAATCGCACGGTCTTTTAAATGAATATCAGTTTGGTTTTCGAACAAACCGATCAACCACGTCCGCTGTATTATATCTCACAGAATCAATTCAACAATCATTAAATGAAGGGAATAATAACAGGTGCAATATTTATTGATTTTTCAAAAGCATTTGATACCGTTAATCATTCTATACTTCTCAATAAGTTAACGAAGTTCAATTTATCATCAACTGCAATAAACATGCTTTCATCGTATCTATTAGAAAGATCACAACTGGTCAAAATAGATCAATTTAAATCCACTTCTACTACAAGCAATATCAGTGTACCACAAGGATCTATTCTAGGACCGCTATTGTTCATATTATATATTAATGATCTGCCCTTAGTATGCTCGTCAACTCAAGTGCTTCTATACGCGGACGACACCATTATCTTTACTTCTGCGCGTAAAATAGATGACATTTATTCCAAACTTTCATTGGACCTACAAGCTCTTCACCACTGGCTTCACAGAAATCATTTAACATTAAATATAAAAAAAACACAATGTATGTATTTTCGATCCTCTCAAAAAACATTTTCGACTCCGCCCCATATACAACTAAAAAATGAACCCCTGACTGTTACGGGTACTTATAAATATCTCAGCATCACGCTTGACGATCATATGACGTTTAAACCACATATTGAATGCCTTGCAAACAGCTAAATAAAAAAACTTCGTCTACAATAAAATTCTGACACATCTTACACAAACTGTTTCAAATACATATTTAAATGCCATAATTCTATCCACATTATCATATTGTTTACCAATTTGGTCATCTGCTACAAAATGCACATTAGACCCAATCATTCGTCTTTATAATAAATCGTATAAAATTTACGCGAAATTACCATCTCGCACACATCATTGCACTGCCTTGCAACAAATAAACGCGCTCACTTTTGAAAATTACCAAATATTACTGAATTTAAAACTATCATAAAATACAAAACAATACTCTTCCTCAGATCAGTAACCTATTGCCACGTCATTCCAATCACCGACAACAAAGACAAATGCGTTCCATTACAAACGCATTAAATCCACTTCAAAGATACAAAAACAATTTTGGTCAAAAATCGTTTTTCAATAGAAACACTGAATCATGGAATAATTTACCATTAAATATAAGGACAAATATACATTTTAACAACTTTAAAAAAACAGCTCAAATCTCATCTTATAAATAACCAAATCTGTCAACACTAGACTATAATTAATTTCAGGTCACGCTGTATCTGCTCCATAAACACTCATTTTTCTTTTATGTACTATTATCTTTT
The DNA here is from genome assembly GCA_029718625.1 of Synaphobranchus kaupii. Lineage (NCBI taxonomy): Eukaryota > Metazoa > Chordata > Actinopteri > Anguilliformes > Synaphobranchidae > Synaphobranchus > Synaphobranchus kaupii. Next base: position 21,499,373 of record CM056388.1, on the reverse strand, counting down.
TTCCCTGTATTAATAAAATAAAAATGAATAAAATTAAATGATCTGCTAATGTTAGCCACCTAGCTCGCTAACTAAAAGAAAATGACACCATGGTAAACTTGTTTAGACTGCTTTTTTTTAATATGTATTTTATATGAAAACATGACTACAATATGAAAGGTGGGTGTGTTCAACCCATAAAAATATAAAAAATATGTATAAAAATATGGACAAAGCCACTGTGACGTCACCCATTGCCTTTCCACGGCCTCGTAAAAACTGAATTGAGGCTCCGGATGTCTTTTTCGCCGCCCATTTGTACAAACTGCGTCTGCTCCGTGGAGCCGATGAGGACTCAACCTGTCCCTCTGATTGGTCCTGAACAAATGTTAATACCCTGTCCAAATGACACAATATTTTTTTAAAAATCAGCACATGCAGATGAAGGAAAGGCACCTATTGCAATTACATTTTTTTGTGGGAAAAATTTATTGACTGAGTATTTTGACCACATTGCTGCCATTGACTTACATGGTGAAAGACCTATACTGGAGCTCCAGCCCAACCAGGAAGTGAGCTTCAAAACGAAAGCCCAGTCTTGGCCCCTTGGTTCAACCGGAGTGGTTTGGTTTACAATACAAATTATATCCGTTTTTCTCACTTTTGCCCATTTTGGATGACAGTGGACCTAACGTAGCTTAGGCCTACCGTAACGTAGATTTTGCATTAACCACGTTAACTAGATGGAACTACATAAACTGAGAGGACAGGCAACTATTTGGTGCAAAACACTGCACCATCTCCTACCTAGCTAATAAATGTTTATAATTAAAATGATTGTGTACAAAAAGCGAAAATGTAATGCTAGGTAACTATGCTACAAAACTGGCGGCAATAGGCTATGCCTGCCTGTCTCTTGTTGATCACTCCAGGCCAAGGGGGACCGAGCACCGTTCGATCTGTGATGGTTGGCCAACGCGACATTGTGTAGTTTGTTTGTTAATTAAAAAAAATATTTGCCTACAGTCTTGTACCTTTGCTTAAATCATTATAAATTTGGAGTTTATTTCATAAATGATAGTTTGGGTGTTACGTAATAATGTTATGGAACCGAGAAGCTGGTATGATACCTCACCTTGTTACATCTGTCGGCAGCAGAAAAGTCAACGGGAGAAGGAGTGGGGATAATTTCTCTTCCAGAACAGAGCAGCCTGTTAGTGATGTGGCAACTTCGGCTCTCTGACGTAGAGCAGGGGTAGGGAACCCTGGTTCTGGAGAGCCACAGGTTCTGCAGGTTTTTGTTTTCACCTTAAATACAACAACTACTTAAACGAAAGAAACCAGGTGAGGTGAGTTAACTGTAATCAACTGCTTTAATTGATCAATTAAGTAGGGAGTAACAACTAAAACCAGCAGACCCTGTGGCTCACCAGGACCAGGGTTCCCTACCCCTGATGTAGAGGTACCTCCAAAGAGGTACTCTGACATCACGATTGGGGAGCAGAAAGAAAATTTCAACCGTTAGAGGGCAGCACCAAGACGCTTTTCTACCAATTTCTTATGATGTACAATATTATTTCAGAATTGTTGAAATAACTGAATGTAAGTTTCATTGTAAGGTAGCTAAAAAAAACATGATCTAGAGTATAGTTACCCTTTGAACTATTCTATGGTCTCAACCTGTTGTCATTTATTTGACTAAACAAGTATACCAGTTGTACTCAATTGGGGTGTAATCACAAAGTTTTATCGTCATTGTGTCTCGTATAGCAAGAGAATGCAAACTGAAGTCCCTTCAGAAAAATCTATTGAACTACAATATTATCAATAACACACTTGATGGAGAAGATTAATTGCTCCGTTAACTACAGCATTAGTGGTCAGAACAAGGTTCAATATAGACAAGGTTCAAGTTGTCCATATGATTGTGGGCACAGAGAATGAAGAGTAGACCTATCCACAAGTTCAAATAATACATGGGTATAGACAGAGTTGCAGGTGAATAATGCTACTACCCCCCCTCCCCCAAACAGCAGCTCCTGCAGAGGAAGATGACGTTCTCATCGTGGATTCGGACGAAGAGCCCTCCTCCAGCGCCATGGATATTGCCCAGGAGATGGGCTCGCACAAAAGGAAGCTACAGGATGTGGAGACTGGTGAGGGCGTTGCCAAGCGCAAGAGACTGGAGCAACCGCCGGCTGAAGACGATGACATCATTGCACTCGACTAGCTCCTGCGTGGGGGCATGTTCATGGTCGTATTTTCATACTCTTTGTCTCTTCTTATGGAATACCTGTAAATATATATGTACAAAAACTGACCTGTCAAAAGCTTTATGCTTATTTTTGTTTGGTTTATATTGTCAACTGAATGCCATTGACAGCTGAAGATACAGCTGACTTCTGAAACAAGTTTTAAAAAAATAATAAAGGGAAAAACTTTTGTATTACTTACAACCAATTCGACACAAACAATGAGTCGTGTGTTCCATTTTGGGTGACGAAATAGGAGACGAACACACGAACAATGTAAACAAAAGCTATAAATTGTAGTACCTTTTTGAGAATTAGAAGTTACTCAACAAGAATGTCTTCATTTTCCGGCCTTTTAAACGTATGTAAACTGGCACCAGTCACGCGTGAGCCGCCAACAGTTTACGCAGCGCTCTGGTCTGTGCCATAGAGCAGACTAGTGTAAACGCAGTAGATTCAGACTCGTCGATGAATGTGGAATCTTGTAGATTTGAGCGGTCGCGGGCTGTGTGAGACTTCACTGCTATTTACGGATAGCTATGCACAATTCGGTCGCCTGCTGTTAGATGCTTACTTCCCGGTAGGCTACCGTTTAATGAAGAAAGATGTTTTTGTGGCCAGCATTATTTATATTTCATGGTTTTGTTTTAGGCACATCGATACTGTACCTCATTTGGACCAAATAAAGACTGAATAAACGGTAAAATATTGTATACATGCAACTCCCACATTTTATTCACTTTAACACAGGCTTCCAAGAAGAACGTGTTTAGATGAAAGGCTCATTTATTGGGAAACCAGTTTTTATGAGCCGTTTTATATGGAGCTCCCATTGACGTTTAACAAACTGAACCCGCTGGATGGTGTCTTTTACCCTCGACAAAGATTCTGCCAACTCCAACGCCCATGTCCTGTGTGGTAACTTACACGTACCTTTCCTGACTGTTTTTGCAAACGTGGTGTCGTAACTATCTGTTTGCAGATACGCGTTTCCGTGCGTCATATAAAGACGCTTGGGGGAAAAACATCTAAGGAAAGTTCTGTTTGTGCTTAGTTGGAGAACAGAGTCCAAAAAAACATGTCCCCATATCAAGAGTTCCTTATAAATGTTTTACACCGAAGTAACTGCATCGCGTTAGTGATTTACAGTAGCCTAAATGTCTAGGGTAGGCCTACTAAAAGCAAATAACCAAGTTATTTTTAAGAGAAGAATTGTGGGATATTGTCCCCACACTATTGCCTGCATGCAACCCCGAAACTGCGTTAGTTGCGTCGCCCACTGGGCCGTGCAGGCAAATTAGATTTTTTCTTATAGCTTGTTTACATATAGGGTAGAGGGGTTAATGAATTGGTTGCCTATTGTAGGTGCGAATTTGTCCAATTCCCGGGTTGTATGTGGAGTTTGGTCCAATTTCAACTGCCGTGTACCCTTGAGCAAGTTAGCTAGTTAGTTACTTAGCAAATAAAACTATAAACAGATAGCATGAAGGTAAGGTGTTTAAGTTGTACTGGGTAAGGGCGTCTGCTAACGCGGAGTAGCTAACTTGACCCCGTTGGCTGTTACCAGTTGTAGCCTCACGAGACCTTACAAGTATCATAGCTAATTCTACGGATGTGTGAAGTACCCTAACTTGTAGCTTGTATGGCTACACAAAAAGTGCACACCTATAGCAACGATATTCACCACCTTCTTTATTTTATGGTGCTTTATGTAGCTATCAAGGATACGTGCACGCTCATTTTTCAAAAACCCTATTGAAACACAATGTAATGGTACGCTACTACTCTGGCTACTCAGCGTAGCCCGTTTGTAGTGGTGCAGTAGGGGGTCTAGCTGTCTCGCGATGTCGCTATATGTGGAACCCAACGAAACGCCCCTGTGATGTCGCAGCTGATTGGCTAACGTCGCACCACCCAGAACTATTTTATTTCGTCTGTTTTGTCTTTTTCGCCTGTTGCCAAGTTCTCCTGTGGTGGATGCATAGATTAAACACATCGATCGGTGCTTCCAGGGCTTATGACAGAAAAAAACGTCGGGTGTGTAGAACTGTAGCCTACCACCCTCTTGTAACCAGAAAAACCAGTAGGCTAGGCTACCTTTTAACCGCAGTAAGGAAAAGGTGTATGTTTGTAAGCCTTCCCCTTTTTGCTACGACCAATAAGTGGGGACAACGAGAGAGCCCGATTCCCTCCCCTACGGAATGGATGGGACTTGACACTTTATTTCGTAACATGGTAATTTGAACCGTTTCAGGCGAGTTGGGCGATCAAGGAGTGGTGTGAGCAGACACTGGCACTCACCGGAAGATAGTATAAGAAGGTTTTAACCGAAACATATTTTTGTATTATTTGCAAATAGTTCCGCCCAGGAATTCACAACATGGTAACGCTCACCGCGGTCGTTGCACCGATGGGTCGCCAACTACTCCGGCAATTTTCCAAACACGCCACAGGACAGCGATGGATCCCCGTCCGAAGATGCAATCTGTCAGCATGTTCCAGCAAATATGTGCTCTCCCATGGTTAGTGCATGATAATAGCCACGGGTATATTATGGAAAAGTGTAACACAACTATCATTAGCAATCTTGTTAGTTTCGATGAAAGGAAGGTAGCTATTGTAGCTAGTGTGAGCTTGCTTAGATAACTTGTTCGCTAGCTAATGTTACCGAATCTGCATGTCGAGTCATTCCGAACAGCAGCTACCTTTTGTCACTTATGCTGTTAGGCTATATACGGCCTAATGTGTCATTTTAATCAAAACGTTTATTCTACTCAAGCTTGTGTGATGCGAATAGCTTTTGTTGAATGAACACAATTAAAGGGTTAACTGTAGACATCTAGCCCAAACGATTGTTTTCATGTCAGTGAAGAGGTACTATGGAGAAATTGTGGACTGGATTATAGTAAAACTCGGGACCTCAGTTAGGACAAAAACGGTTGATTTCTGGTCCCGGACAAGGAACTCAGTCCAGATTTTCTTCGTAGCCGGTTTAAATTAAACAACCCCCGATTAAATTCGCAAATATGTAGTCGAGGCTATGCTATTTTCTGTCACATATCACGTTGATAAACTTTGTAAATCCTAGTTTGCGATATAGGCTAATGTTGAATTTAATAACCAGGTTTCGCCGGAGGGCTGCTATTGAGTGTTTGATTTTCATACTAATTTTGGGTTTATTTTAAATTTTTCAAGTTGACCTAGTTCGTTCCATGAGTGAGCAAGTGGCATTGTTTGCTACACGCTGACATTAGAAATGACAGGAAGAAACTGATGCACAAAGCACTTCCGTGGGGAGCCACGATCATAATCTGGGGTGAATTTCAGCAGTGTCCCCGAGTTGTCTCGTTTTCTTTTGACTGATGATAGCCTATTTAGGCCTACTTAGGTTGGGTAATTATTTTACAGGCTATTGATCAAGCCGCCTCTACTGTCAGGATAGGCTAGACCTATTTTTATACAGCCTATGCTATAGACCCGCCGTTCCTATTCGTGAGAATATTTTCGTTATAATTGTGGGGTTTATAGGCTAGTGTTGTTGGAAAGAAATGTTGCATAAAACGGGAATCCATCCGCACCCTCGCCCCACCCAGCAACGCTGGTTGCCCCGGTTTTTATTGTTGTTATTTGGCATCGCATCATCACTCAAACTCACGCGAACTGCAGGCGTGACTTAGGCTACAGGTAACCTAGCCTCTCAAAACCGATTAAAAAAAACACATAGCCTAACGTCACGTGTCATTAAAAAACAAAACAAAAAAAAAACACATCTCCTTGTCAAGTTAAGGACAGCACATTTTTGCTAGCCTGCTTTCAACACAGTCTGTGTTTAAAAAGTATTTTCTCAATCTAGGCCTAGCCTAAATTGTAGCTATAATTTGACACAAAATGTGTTTAAAGTAGCCTAACACAAAAGTAGTAGGCCTAGGCTAACATTGACACAAAATGAGTTGAAAGTAACACAAAAGGTGTGTTGGATATTAACACTTCACTTTTGAGAGTAGAAATGTAAAAGTAGGCTAGGCTAAAGGGTGGCCGGGATAAAACTAGGGAAAATGTCTCCTATAATTTCAGTTAGATGTAGCCTAGGCTTTGTTCATTTCAAACATGTAGGCTAGCTAAAACAGAATTAGGCTAATACACTCTCAAAACTGATGTAAAACAACACTATTTTTTATTTTTTTAACACACCAGTCTCTAGTTAAGGTTTTAAGGACAACACATTTTGTGTTACTTTTCAACACTTTATTAAAGTTTATAACACACAGCCTAAATTGTGTTTGACATAAAATGTGTTGAAAATAACATAAAAGTAGGCTAGGCCTATAGCCTAACTTTTACACAAAATGTGTTGAAAGTAGGCCTAACACAAAGTGTTTTGCATATCAATAACACATCCTTTTTGAGAGTGTAGCTTCAACTAGGCTATTGGAGTCAGAAATGTGGTTTAGGTCTAGATATGTTATTTCCGATTTCAGATCAGTTGGTCATAACATGCTCCCTCTCTGGCTCAGTCTCAACCACATAAGCTACAAACAATTCCGTTTAAAATAATCAAAATAAAGCCGCTCAGATGACGAACATTCATTATACAGGGCTCAGGCTTTAGCCTACAATAAGCTTTGTACTTAAGCATTTGAATAACGCTAAATTTCAGGGAAAGAAGCTATTGTTGGCCTCAGCTGCATAGGCTAATCAGGTCGTAGCATAGGGCTACCTATCGTCTACAATGTAGCCGATCTCGTATATCGTCTATCGAATCTCAAAACTAGAGCTATGACATCATTGGAAACTGCTCGTTTCTAGGATTAGCCTCTGGTTTAAATGGCCTGAATAGGAAGGCACGATAAGCATAGTTTATTTTTCACCAATAAGCGCAATTCATAACGGTTTTTGCTGTGCAGTTTTAGGCTATACTACACGAAAGAGTTAAACAGTTGGTTTCGAAATATGTAGCCTATTGCATAGAGTGCGGTTTTTGTTTAACAGACCAATGGCAGGCGGACCTGCAAGAAAAGAAGCCGCAGTAATTGTCTTGTGACTCGCGACTGTGCTGAAAATACTTTTGTCCGAAAGGAAGACATTCCCGGGATAATAACGTGCAGCCAGGTGGAGGAGTGGGGTTGTATTTCTATTTTTGTCTTGATGCCAACCAATGAATGTGTTCAGACTGTCAGGTTCTGCAACATTCGCGTAATAATAATTTTTTTTTTTTTTTTTTGCAATTTCCTTTAAGGTTATTGCGGGTTTGAGGAGGAAGTGATTTTCTTTTTCATTTCCACTGGTTCAAGGAAGAACGAGCTTCGTTTAGTCCATCCTCGTAATTTTTAATACAAGTTAAACTTTGCAGCTATTTCTATCATGTGTACTATACAGGAAGCGGCGGAATGTGAATGTAAGTTTTGGGGTAGGCTAAAACTTTTCTGTAGAATGCTGTACAGTGTTTTGTTTTTTCCAGTAAGAGATGGATGTCTGTGGAATATGGTAACGTTATGGGGTATTGAGCCAAATGGTGTCTGTCACGTCACTGACAGCTCAGCATGTCTCTCATTTCCAGTGCATCCGATGTGGCAGGGCCCTCTCGCGGTGCCCGGTGGGGACAAACAGTCTCCGATCGACATCGTGGTGCGCAAAAGCGTCTTCGACCCCCAGCTTAAGCCCCTGACCTTCCAATACGACCCCAGGACTTGCCAGCAAATATGGAACAACGGCTACTCCTTCCTCGTGGAGTACGACGACACGTCAGACAAGTCAAGTAAGAATTTATTTTCCTTCCCGCCCCCACCAAACTAGGGAATTACTGGAAATTGCACATGGAATGGGTGTTGTGAATGTGAACGTTGATTACATCTAAGCCTGGCTTCATTTTGTGGTGTTTTTAATGTTTAATTGGAAATGTCTGACTTTTAACTTTGGGAGGGATAAAAAACAGTTTACCGTATTTGTTAAGTTAGTAATACCAAATTGATGTATAAACTGCTCATTCCACTTGTATTTGGATACTCTCTCTCTCTCTTTCTGCGGTTGCTGCTTTTTCCATTACAGCTAGGACCTACAAAATGAAGGCTTCTGTTTCCTTGTGGAATTATTCATGCACTGGGCAGGCTGTATGATCTCAGGTGGACACAATATTTCTCCCAGAATCAAAATGGTTTTTGTCAGTTGAGCAAAATCTCTTGTCTGAAATGAAGGAATTGATCTTTTTAAAATCTGGTCTATTTTAAATGAAGAGCAACACCATTTTCTCACAATGTGCCAAATTTATTGTTGAGCTGTCAAAGTGTTCTGTTTTAACAAGCTGTGCAAGTTGTACAAGACTGAGCGAGAGTGTGTGGGCTTAAAAGGTTTAAGGGGTGTTAACGGCGTTAGGAAAAATAGACTATTGTTTATATGGGTGTCAATCATTATAGGCAGGGCAAAATCTGATCCTGAAGAGCTGCTTGGTCTGCTGGATTTTGTTTTCACCTTGAAATCAACAGCCAATTTAGAGCCAAAAATGCAAATGAGGTCACATAACTGTGAACGTGGTCAGTCAAGGGCTGAGTAGCAATGAAAAACTAGCACCCCCTGTGGCCCTCCAGAACCAGCGTTGGCCATCCCTGTCCCTTCAGGATCAAAGCTATAGGCATTTGTCAAAGGCGTGTTCCGGAAAACGGCTCTCTTTGTGCGGTAAGAGTACAGCACGTTGTCATTCAGGCTGTGTAGCGTTAAGCGCTGTGCGTCTTTCCCAGCTCTGAGCGGGGGGCCCCTGCAGGATCCGTACCGGCTGTGCCAGTTCCACTTCCACTGGGGGGAGAGTAACGCATGGGGCTCGGAGCACACCGTCGACCGCCGGCTCTTCCCTGCCGAGGTAACCCCCCCCCCCCCCCCCCCCCCATTCTCCTAGGAGAGAGCGAGTGTATAAATGCACATGAAGTGTGTGTGTGCGCATGCACAGAGTTGTATATATGTAAATATCATGCATGTACCGCCTGGGGAGAGAGTGCGTAAGCGTGTGTATGTCTATGGATGTGGGTACACGGTGTCTGCCGGAATGTGTGTGGTGATGTAACCGAACAGCTGGTCCTTAGTGACTGAGCACATGAATGTAGCTGGGGTTGTGCCTTCATAACACTTGTCCAAGTTTCAATGTAGCAGCAGGGACTGGAACACTAACCATCCACACCCTGCCAATATCAACCACCCCCCCCCCCCCCCCCCCCCCACCCGTGCCATCACTGTCCATATCTATCCACTCCAATGCAGCCAGCCATGCTTACACACAGCTGAGACCCATGATGTATCAAAGGCTCCTGTGTCATGTGACCCTGTGTGCGGTGGACATTAGTGTAGTGGGCAGGGCTGAAGGCAGGCTTTCTATTGGGAAGTCATCAGCCAATGACATCAGCCTGCACTCGCCGACAGCTGACTGGGATCAGTGGCTTTTACAATGGAGTGTGTGTGTGTGTGCATGTGTGTGGGCCTGTAATGCCAGGCTTTGGCCGGTTCCACATACCCTTGTCTTGTGTAACTGCTGCACCATTCTCACATCTCACTAAGGGACGAGTCTTTTACCCCTTGTGCATCAAGCACCATCTCATGTTCACACCCAATATAAGACTGACCAGATTTGTGCGTAACTGTGTGAGAATGTGTTGGTGCGGCGGCGTATGGTGCATGTGTGTGTATAACAGACAACTGTATATGAAAGACAATGCGTGCATTTGTATATTTTGATTTTGGTGTTTTTGTAAGGTGTGTGTGTGTGTGTGTGTGTGTGTGTGAGAATGTGAGAATGTGTGTGTGTGAGAATGTGCTTATGCCAAAGTTCCCAGCATTTTCAGTTGAGGTGTGTTTGAGGGTGTGGTTACAGCCCGTGTTTCTGTGTGTGTGTGGAACAGATATGACCCAGACATGGGCTTTGCTCCTTTTTGTCATCAGGTTGTGTGCTGCTGCTCTTTGATTCCCTCTGGTGCTGTTGTGTCTTTAAAAAGAGAGAATGGGGTTTTGGTTGTCTGAATGGCATTCGGCCCGGACCATTGTTCGTGCTTCTGAAATGCGAGGGCTTCTTTGAGTAGCTGTTTGCTGACCAGAGCACGAGGGGAACGGGTGGGTGCCAGGTGTGTTTTAGGATAGAGTTACAGCCCATATCTGTTTGTGTGACAGGTATGACCGACATTGGCTTTATCCTCTGTGATAATCTCTCCTTTGTAACATTGCCTCTCTCTCCTCCTGGCAGCTGCACCTGGTCCACTGGAATGCTGAAAGGTACAGTCTGTTTGAGGAGGCAGTGATGGAGGAAAACGGCCTCGCTGTGATTGGGGTTTTCCTCAAGGTACGTCACACACCTGTTTTATTAGGACCCCCTTTAGCTGACGTCTTGGCGACTGCTAGTCTTCACACATAAAAAATCATGCGTCACAACATTGGGTACGTTTACATGCACAGAAATATCGGATTACTGTAAACTATCAGCTTACGCCAGTATTTAACTTATCGTGTTCACATGGACATAAGAAATGTGACTACTCCAAAAGCCGCATTTACGTGATTCTCTCTATAATCGGCTCTGTGGAAAAAGTAGCTCCTAACTGCTTCCCGTTTTAAGGACAAAAATGATCCGTCCGTAATAAATAAAAAAAGTATTATTGTTATTATTATAGCTAGCTAGTAGTTATTATTATAGCTAGTTATTTTATAGCTAATTGCTAGTAGTGGTTGATTTATATTATTGTACTAGCTAGCTTTACCGATCTCTAAATCTGGCCAATTTCCAGATAATTTCAATTATTTAGTGTGCTAGCCAGCTAGCTAATACAAACACAAGCACGTAACGCTGAACAATATATTTTCACCGGTGAAATGTGTTAATTTAATAATAAAATTCTGGAAGTGAGATCTTGAAGGAACCCCAGGCCAAGCAAATGTTGAAGTTACACCGCCCCTTCTGTGTGACATTCATAGTTTGTTCACATGCACCAAAAAAATGCACTGAAAGTTTGTGCAAAAAACCAAGGGCCACATGTATAAACAGTGCTGAGCAGAAAAATGCCCTCAGAAAGGCGCGTAAGAGAGTTTCCACACAGAAATTCAGATGTATAAAATAACACGTGCTGTCAGAATCTGCGTACCTCTGCACACACTGGACACCACGGCCGTGTCCGAATCAGCTCTCTTCCACACTGTTGAGTAGCCTTGGTGAGTAGATAGGGCGAGAAAGTCGTAGAGTACGCAAAAATGTTTCAATTGCAGTATGCTTCAAACACCCGGATGACACACTTACATCTGGGGTTTTGCTGAGTACATTCGGGAGCACACTTCAAGAAGTACACAAACATTTTGGTCACATAAATATGACGTGAAGTTTCGTTTTTTTAAAATGAGGCGCAGCTTCGCTGACGTATTCCTTCAAATACAACAAAAACATGTGACATTGCAGCGCAAGATCTTGTAAGACTTTCCTAACCAAAACTAACCGAAATTATAGGCTATTTTTAACCGAAACCAATGTATTTTAAATAGAAATCATCATGTTTTTACTTTTTAAAAGAAGTACATGCTTTGCGACTTTTCATTTTTACCCGTGACTGCACTTTGAAAGTATCCCAATTTAGCTGTAAAACTGCGGACATGGCAACACTGGTGGGATGTCTTATGACCTGCTTACGACACTTCCACAGTGCGGTTGGAAAATAGTATGGCGGATATTTTTCGTGGACTGCTAAACAGTGCACATTAAACAGCACACTTCTGCCAGTGCACTGTACGCAGGAGACAGGGCACAGTAGATAGGGCTCTGATTCGGACACAGCCCATATGTACGCAATGTTTGGCGTCAGTGTGTGTATGGTGACATAGTGACCGAAAGGCAGAGGGAGAAAAAGCAAAACTTTTTTTAAAGCAGATTTATGACTTTCACCCTAAGCCTTCTTTTACGCATTCTTTTACTCATGTGAGTTTTATACATGTGGCCCCCTTTGTGTAAATTGGGTTTTGAAAACACGGATTATGACCTTACATTATCGGATAAAGATGTTTACATGACCATTTCAGTAACCGGAGTATTGCCATAACCGGGTTCAGATCGGAGTATTAGTGTGCATGTATACGTACCCCATGAAAACAAAATAGACATGAACAAACTAAAACAAAAGACAAAACAAAAGAGAACACAACATAACCGTGTAGCATATGGGATGTAGAGGATGAGAATGCACACCAGAAAATTCATACATTTCACCTTGATCCACACACACACACACACACACACTGTCCTGGCTCTGCCCACACTCTCAGGTGGAAGAACTGGTAGGCAGGAACAGGCAGTGTCCGGGGCTGATCTTGGGTTCTGATCTGTTCTTAGGTGGGAAAGAGACACGAAGGTCTTCAGAAATTAGTGGATGCTTTGCCTGCCGTCAGACACAAGGTGAGTTCACCAGACACAAGGTGAGTTTCAGCCTTTCTAATAAACACCACTAATCCTGTATCTTAATCGGCGTTATAGCCTTTGTACGTGTTGGTGAAGTAGGTGCTGTAGCAGGTTGTCTTTTAGCTCAAGGTCAGTGAGATAAGCAGGGTCTGATCTGAGGGGAAGGTCACACACGTATAGAACAGGACCGTGAAGATAAACAGCACTGAGAAACACAGAGGACTGGATCTGCACTGCCCCCTAGTGACCAACTGCTCAATGAATTTTTTGGTGCATTTGAGCTTTTTTTCAGGAAATCAAAGTCTCATTTCTGCAATTAATTAAATAATAAAATTACTAAAAGTAATTACTAAGCATGTCTCTGAAGACAGGTCTGTGCTTTATTATGATATTAAGATTTTGTAAAGGTGGTTTGTGCCATATTCACTGTAATAGGATATGACGTCAGAATTGTAGGGTGACATTTTTGTCAAAAATGAGTTCTATACAAATAAACGCTGTATTTATCATTATTTACACGTGTGGTACTAAAAAAATTTAAAAGTTTCAAATCTGGATATAATTCCAGTTTTTGGGAAATTCTAAGTGATGAAACAATGAATTGACAAGACTTTGTAATTTAATATCTCAAAATTGTATAAATTACATAGATGTGACATACGCCATAGTTTATCAATGGTTCTATATCTATGGATAGAACCCTGTAATTCTCAGGTCTCAATGAGTGTGTGAAATTGAGTGAGCGAGTGTGTGTGTGTGCAAGTGTGTCAGTGTATGTATGTACAGTGCATCCGGAAAATATTCACAGCGCTTCACTTTTTCCACATTTTGTTCTGTTACAGCCTTATTCCAAAATTGATTAAATTCATTTTTTCCCTCAAAATTCTACACACAACACCCCATAATGACAATGTGAAAAAAGTTTTTTTGAGATTTTTGCAAATTTATTAAAAATAAAAAAATAAAATTTCTCATTTACATAAGTATTCATACCCTTTGCTTTAACGTATTTTTAAAGTATCATATTTCATATTTGGTGGCATATCCTTTACATGCTGTTATTTCCTGAAGTCTGTGACCATCAACATCAAAAAAACTGTTGATATCTTATTTTCAGGTACTGTTACAAGCGATACTATAACCTCTCTGCATTTGAATGGATCTCTATGGAAATTGGGGGGTGAGACTAGATTCAGCTGTAAATTACACTGGTACAGTATGGAACACATGGCTGGCTAAATGGCTGTAAGTTATCAAGGGTCTGAGCTATCAAACGAGCCCCAAACCATCACTCTGTTGCCAGATATGGAGTAGATGTGGATGGATCACTGCAAGGGTTATTTCTCCGGACTCATTTTCCTATAGAACTCTATGGGGAAAAAAGTCAGGAGAAACAACCCTTAAAGTGATCCATCCACATCTACTCCATATCTGGCAACAGAGTGATGGTTTGGGGCTCGTAAAGGATGTAAAGGATATGCGACCAAATATGAAATATGGTACTTTAAAAATACGCAAAAATCTCAAAAAAACTTTTTTCACATTGTCATTATGGGGTGTTGTGTGTAGAATTTTGAGGGAAAAAATTAATTTAATCAATTTTGGAATAAGGCTGTAACAGAACAAAATGTGGAAAAAGTGAAGCGCTGTGAATACTTTCCGGATGCACTGTATGTATGTTGTAATGTGGTGTAAGGTAAAACCTCTCTCTGTAGGACAGTGTTTGTGTAGATGTGTGTGAGTGTGTGTGCTGTAATGTGTTATGGACATGGGTATTACAATGTGCTATGTGTTATACTTCCTGTAGGACACTGTGCTGTAATGTATTATAAACATCTGTATTATATTGTGTTAGGTGTTATAATCCCCGTAGGGCAGTGTGCTGTAATGCATTATAAACATGTGTATTATAATGTTTTATACTCCGTGTAGGACAGTGTGCAGTAGTGCCTTATAAACGTGTGTATTATAATGTGTTACATGTTATACTCCCTGTAGGAAAGTGTGGTGGAGTTCACCAAGTTCGACCCGGCCTGCCTCCTGCCCACCAACACCCAGGATTACTGGACCTACGCAGGGTCACTGACCACCCCGCCACTGACCGAGTCTGTGTCCTGGATCATCATGAAGCAGCACATAGAAGTCAGCCATGACCAGGTGAGAATGCAGTAGCTATGTGTGTGTGTGAGAGCGAGATGGAAGGAGAGTGTGTGTGTGTGTGTGTGTAGATCACCTTGATCCACACACACACACACACACACACACACACACTGTTGAGTGAGAAAGAGACAAACTCTGTGTGTGTGTGTAGGGGGTGGTGGGATGGGGGATAGTCATGACTTTCTCACACACACACACACACACACACACATACTAGCAGCAACACAAATGGTAAACCAAGCTTAATTTAGGCAACGCTTTGCTCCCAGAAATCTACCATTGATCCTCTTGATCCTCCTGCCTATCCCCCCCCTGTAGTTGGCGGTGTTCAGGAGTCTGCTGTTCACCTCTGCAGAGGAGGAGGTGCAGAAAAGCATGGTCAACAACTTCCGCGTGCAGCAGGCCATGAAGGGGCGCACTGTGCGCTCCTCCTTTACCCCCTTCCTCCAGGAGATGCCACAGGATGGCCAGGCCCCACCCACCGAAGGGCCACACAGTGACCACGCCCACTAACCCCGCCCACCGACCCTGCCCACACAGCTCAACATGTCAAACTGAGGAGCTGGCTGTCCTCAGACTGGGGCTGTGCTGTTCGCCACCCAGCGGCGATAGAGCCGCTGGGATTGGTCAAGGAGTGTTTGGGATAGGGGGTCATGGGTCAGGGGGTGGGAACCGTGCTTGCTGGTTTATTTCTGTACCATTACCTTGGAGATTTGGTGGAAATTGATTATTTGGTTGGTTTTAGGGAAACGAAACTGCACAACAGAGGCGTTCTGTCACCCTGAGGGGAAAATCTGATGTTAACAGATTTAACATTTAACATTGATTGTATTGACCAAACTAGTGATGGACTTTCACACAATTCTATTGCAAGTGAGCTGCTGCTTGTTTTAAGAGACGTGTGTCCAACATGTTCAGAAATATCAACTTCAGAAGCCACTGCTTCACGCCTTATGGATACACATCCCTTATGGAAATGTAATATACTGCAGTATATTTTGAATATATTGTGAAGATAATTTTGATATATTTACAATATACTGCAGCATATTCTTTTTCCATATGGGATAACATACCTTGGCCCCGCCCTGAGTGGGTGTCACTGGGGTTTGGCTCCGCCCTGAGTGATCGTCGCTCAGTCTTGGCCCTGCCCTGAGCTCCGCTCGGTGTTCAGGGAACTCTGCTATGAGGGAAGTTAGGATGAGTTTTGCCACGGTTGACAGGAACACTAAGGCAGTCATACAACTGCACTGCCACATTACAAACCCTCACGTCCTCTTTAACTGTGTTATTGAAGGTGTTATGGAGTCCACTTGTGTGCATGCATGTGTTTCTCTGTGTATATATGCAGGTTATTAGTGGTAGTAAAACCGTGTCCAGGTGTTTTGGGTGCTGGGTGGGGTCACAGGCGCATTATGGGCCGTGTCCGTCACCCCGAGCTCCGTCCGTGTCCTTGCCAATCCAACGTTCGAGCATCGTTTGCTCCTGCCTGACTCTGACTCCGCCCGTGTGACCTCACTGGTGCTGCGAGCGGATTGGATGACTCGTAGACAAGCCCCACCCCCTTCTCTGAGAGAGAAAGGGTGCCTTCAATGCTGTACAAGGTGAATGACGCACAAACCCCATGTTTATCGGCACCCTCAGCAGTGCCTGCCCATCAGACACCCCCCTCCCCCTCCCCCTCCCCTGGTAGTTATTGATGTCTTCTCCCCCTCCCTTCAGCTAGGTCTGTGTGGAGAGACATACACACTGGTGCATCTCACTATCACTGCTGTGCGCTATAGTGGTGTGTGCAGTGCGCCTAGTGCAGTGAGACTAGCCCGGTGAGACCAGCCTAGTGAGACATCCAAACAGCGCTAGTGGAGTAATAGCTATTGAAGGTAGGCCCCACCCCCTTACTGTCTGATGCCAACAGGAAAATGCCCCCCTCAGTGGTATTAAAGACAGTTTCTGTGCTGGGGGCCAATAAAGCCCAATTAGGCAGGGGGCTTTCTTTAGGGAGGATATAGAGGCAATAAATGGGGAGTGTCTGTTGGCTGTGCTGGGAGGGAGGGAGAGGGAATAAGAGAAGGAGGAAGATTTACCCCTTTCTTTAGCTGCTGATTGGCTCCTATGATCGTACGGGGGAAACGCCCACCCGAATCCTCTATTCTTTCCAGGGAGCGAGGGAGGGAGGGGACAGAGTTGGTTTGGTTTGTCCTGTGTCTGGGGCTTTTCTCTGTGATCACAGAGGAACAATACCCCCGCAGAGGCCAGTCCCCATGTGTCCTCCTCTCTGAATGGGCCACCTGGTCTACCCCCCCCACCCCCTCCCCCGCCGGCCCGGTCTGAGAGGTGCCAGCAATAACCCAACCCGAAAACCGTTTCCCCCGCTCCCCCGTCCCAACAATGACGGCCCGCTTTGCTGGCCTGAGAGCAGGCGCCGTATCGGGTGGCTGCGAGGCACAGCGGATTCCAGCCGATTATTTTTTTTTTTCTCTGCCGTTTCATTTGTTGGGTTGGGTAGCGGACTTTTGTTTTATCACATGACCCGAGACAGAAATGGTGAAGGGATTTTAAAAACGAAAAAAAGAAAAAGACATTTTTAAAATAGGAAAGGAACAGAAAATTACTTCTCTGCCTGTCCTCTCTAAGAAGTGTGAGAAGTTATTTCTCCATGAGGGTGCCTGTCACAGTCTGTAAACCCCCCCAATCACACAGCCGCACACCTAACGAGTTCCCTCACATTCCTCCAGCGTTTATACCATGTTTTTATTTCTTTCGTTTTCTTTTTTTATTAAAGTATTTTGTAAATCGCACACACTTCCACTTATCGGTGCAAGGCAAAACAAAACTGCCAGAACTGACAGTTTTGTCAAAAAAATAGTTTTAAAACAAGTCACAATGTATGCAATTAAATTTACTGGAAAAAAGTTGACGCTAAGAATGTTATGCAGTGTATCGTGAACTTGAATTTAACTTGTTGGGGAACCTCTTGTTTTCAAGGCCAGTGAAAGGGTGAAAGGGTGTTGTGTTGCAGGTGATCTCTGCCCTGAGGGACTCTGTCTGTTAGCCTCAAATGCAATGTTTGTGTTTCATATCTGCCATTGTTGCCTTTCTTTATAACGGAAGAGCTCTCTTAGGTACACACAAACCTCATGATATTACCATATTATGTTCCTTTTTTTTTTTTATGAGTGTAAAATAAACTGTTCTCCATAACGTGGAACGTGGGACCCACTGGAAGCGTTAGCGCTTACTGCCGTTACTGAGGACTGGGCGGGGTCCTGTGCTGGGAGCCTCCCACAATATCGTCTGTTGGCTGGATTCCACATTCCATCTCTGCAGGCTCCGTGAGAGGCCCACGGTTTGAGGGCCTGGCTCCCAGCAGGCCTGTTGTCCCAGGTGCCAGGGTCGGTACACTTTGGCCCCTTGGCCAGGTGGTGGTGCTGTGGCTGGCTCTTGGGCCCAGCGTGTTGGCTCACCGTCTCGCACGCTAACGACGCCAGGAGACACGGAGAGCCACACGCCCCTTTACCCCTCTTCACTGCTGTCGTAGATTCATATTCTGTATAGAGGCTTTAAAGATTTATTAAATGTATTATACAATATATTAGAAAAGTGAATTCGTTGTCCGCTGTGTTTCCTTTACTAAGTTACTGTGTGCGCGTGCGTTTGTATGTGCGTGTGAGCATTGTTCCGTCGTGTGAAGATGTAGGTATGCATCAGTTGCTTTGTGCAAGTACATGTGTGTTTCTGTTTCTTTGTGTGTTTGTGAGGTCACCCTCAGGACTTTGAAGCAGATGTTTTGATCTAGTGGATTTTATATCTATGGTGGATGTAGGCACTCGATCACGTCCCAGACTGCAGGCCACATGCACTATAAATACAGGCCTGGCTCAGTGGACTGTGGCCCCGCGGGCCCCCTGAGGCCTCTGAGTGGAGTGGCGTAGCCTCCCTGCCATCCTCAATCCCCAGCTAGGTGCTCTGTGGAAACGGTGCTTCCTCCTTACAACCCCCAAAATTCTGTCCCATCAAAAACCACAAATGACAAATGTCTGTGGAAATGCTATTGAGCTACCTCTGTTGGTGCAGCTTGGCAGGTAAGGTGAGATCTGGATTGAAGGCCATTGTTGCTTGACATTAAGTTTAGGTCAGTAGAATGCAGAATATTCCATTTTGATTCTCATATTTTTTTGTTCACTCTGCCTGAGGCTGTCTCTAACATCGCAAGCTGTGGGAATGTGCTGCACCCAAACATTATTTATGAAACATTCTACTGGCCCATGTGACTGTTAACCGCACACACTCTGATTGTGTACATCTGCACCCTGTTCCTACAGTGCCTGAGTGAGTCTGTGTGTGTGAGTCTTTATGAGTGTGTGTGAGTATGAGTGTATGTGAGTCTGAGTGTGTGTGACACTACCAATACACAAAAAATGCATGCTCCTTTCATCCACTACCACCTCCTCTCTTCAGTGCCCCGGAAGCTGATCGTTATGTCCTAATCTAATGTTGATTAGGCTACATATTCATTAGAAATGGTTACAAATAGATTTTTTTCTCAATTGTTTTGTCACATTTTGTAAAATTAAAACTAATTTCTCAAAATTATAAACACAAAACGCACACGGTCAACTCTTTCTGCAAAACTTCATATATGTCGTCAAAATCAAGCACTATTTTCAAAACCATACACTCTCATCCCAAAATGACATTTTTCCTTCAAATAATAAACACTAGTCAACAAATGAATACAAATTATAAATGGCAATTACACACTGGTTAAAAAATGAAAGACACTATTACCATTACCATATTACTTAGGCATCAGTTTTGTTTGTACTTTTATTTTATTCTGCTCTATGCTCTTGATCAGGACACATATTCTCATGTACATCACTTTATATTTTCTCTGGCCAAGCAGTGGGAGAAGTGTCTTTTGGAATGACACAGCCACCCTTGGCATGACTGAGAAATGAAAAAGCAATGGTTTTATTGAACCAAATTTGAAACAGAGCATCACGGGGGGAACTCACATATGACAACGTGTGAGCTGCTCTGGTCTATGAGTGTGAGTGTGTATATGTGTGTGTTTCTGTGTGTATGTGCATGTGTGTGTGTGGAGCTCATTTCTGCAGCACTGTGAAAGGCATATTTCCCCCATGTTTCAGGTCCTTTTTAAGGCTGGTAAAATAAGCTGCTCTCAGCTGCAGAGGGGACAGGCTCTCTCGTATTTACTGCATGTAGGGGTGGCTTCAGTATGCACACAAGGGATACTGCCAGCTTAGCTTGTGCACACTATGCTGTCCATCCTGTGGTCCCCTTGTAGTAGTATCCATAGGTACTCTGCAGTCCAGGAATCACTGAGTATTGATATGTTACAGTAAATAACAATAGAGCAGATCTACCTATTCTCATTTCTAAATGTTCGTCAGCCATTGTTCTCCACATACAGGAGAGCTCACATTTGTGTAAGTCTGTTTGAATCCCTGTGTGTGTGTGAGTGTACAAATCTTTGTAAAACTGGGGACACATTGCACGATTTTTTTGCCTGATTTGGCAACAATTTGCAATCGGGCAGAGTCTGTGGTACTCCAGACTAGTCCAGGCTAATCGCGCTGTAAAGTCGCAGCTGTAATAGTTATGTGTGTGGGAGTGAAAGACTGTAGTCTCCTGAACGCCACGATTTTATCAAACGTTTGATTTTATCGGGGTTAATCTTGGCATAATCTTGTGGTTTGCACTGGTCAAAGACTCAAATCATCAGATTAAAAAGACAATGAAAATTGAGTTTGTGACAGAGGAAGGAAGAGGTGGAAAAATACGGAAGTAAACATCTAATCCAATGTGCGGATGGCTGAGCCAAATAAACATGTTTTTTTGAATACTTAAAACGAGGAGCGACTTGTGGATTTGTGGCCAACACTGAGTGTGTCTGTAGGCCACAATGTAAACTCTGCAAGTTACCACAACAATACTGACAAAGTTGCAAGCTGTATGGGCTCCATGTTTGTTTTGGTTTCAAAATATATCTGGGAAAAAAGACATTTTCGCAAGTGTGCAGGTCTACCACGAGAAATCACGTTCATGCCAGAGAACTGCATCCGTCTATTCTCTGTCTTTTAGATTTGTGCTCCTCAGAAACAGCCGTTGTTATGTGTGCGCGACACAAAAGACTGAAAATCTCCTTATGACAGTTGTTAAATGTGTGCTAATCATGCTTTTCATTGTCGCTTAGGATTAGAAAAGTTGTGTAATGTGGCCCCAGCTTAAGTGTGAGTCTGTGTGGAAGAAATCATCTGCCTTGTTGATGAGGTGGTGAGCGGGGGCAGAAGGGTGGGTTCTCCCATAATCTGGACTCATCATAGTCAGCTTGGTGGGTAAGACTGGTTCTGTTTGGGCCTTTCCCACTGCCGCAGAAAGTCTCACATCCAACTGCTCCAACTGGAGAGGACCGGTTTGGGCCCCGCAACACCTTTGAACATAGAGGAGGGGCCGGGCTGGGCCGGGCCGGGCGGGGCGCTCGGCGCACTCGTCAGGAAACCTGGGGTTCTTCTTTGTGCAAACAGACTCCTGCAGTTTGTTATGGTTGGCAGGGAGGCCTCGTCTCCGAGCCCCGTTGTTTCCCCTCATTGTGGCAGTGTTGCGAGGAACCTGGCGCCTTCTGACCCGAACGGGTAAATAAACAGAGCAGGCCCTGGCCAAAAAACCGCCTTTTCGGCTGTGACCTGCTTCCAGGGTGACCCGTGGGCCTTGTGGCGCAAGAGGTTAAGGACCTGGGCTTGTAACGCAGCGATTGCTAATTGAGTTCAGCCCACAGGAGGGCGCTGCAAGCATATCTTAATGCGGAGCAATTAACCTGGACACCTCCATTGAGCGGATGCACAGAACGCAGCAGCATAAATGGCTAATGCGTGTAAAAATGTCTGTTGGTGAGTCTAAATGCATGTGGCCGTGTGCTATAAATAACATGGATAATAATTAAATAATGAGGGGGAGGCGGCGGGGTCGGCAGGTGCATCATGCGGTCGGACCGTGCCGCGCGGCCCCACTCGCGGTCTACAGCGGTGCCCGAGACGACGCTCCGATTCCCACCGGCGGATGAAAGCATCGAGGCCGCCGTGTCTTCCTCTGTTTTCTGTTTGTGTGTTTATCTGGTTATTTTGAGCAAATGAAAGATAAAAGGGAACGAGTTCACAGCGAACGCAAAGAAAAACAGGAACCTTGGACAGGAGGGAACTTCTCAGAACTCCCAACCAGCTGCGCGCCTCCCCTCCCCCCCACAAGCTGAAAGACGCTTCCTTGGCACTGCCTTGATTCTGCGATGTGGTTGGAGGACAGGCCCGCTTCTCTCGTGATTGGACACTCTGAAGTCCACTCAAGGTCAGTAACTGAAATGGGGCGGGGCGGGGTGGGGTGGGGTGGGATGGGATGTTGCGGGGCGGGGTGTGCCCCATTTTGGCGCTGCTCGGGTCCACGTCCTGTCCTGGATTTCCTTCTACGGTGCAGCGTTTCACAAACACTCCCAATCAGTCCTGCTGCACAGCCGCCTCAGCCACATCCCGGAAGTCACATCCCAGCAGCACAACCACATCCCTGAACATACCACACCCAAGACCGGCCACATTCAACATCCACATCCCAACCGCCCAGCCACATCCCAGTACAACAAAATCCCAACAGTACAGCCGCATCCCAGAACATTCCAACACAGTGCACAAGCACGCAAGCAGCAAATCAACTCCCCCCACAAAAACCTGTAAAAATCACGCATTAATAAATCACCATAAAAAGTGACCACCGTGCAAAAAGGGGTCCGGCCGGGAAAAGCTCTGTCGCCTGGCGAAATAAGCAGGAGCACGCCCGCGTTAATAAGCGACCCGGATAACTCACAGCCACGCAATAATGCCTAGATGGTCAACAAGGCAAAAGTTGCTCCCTCATTTGCATGAATAACACCCCTGTGTACAGCATCAAATGAGAGTGATTACATCAAGCTCCTTTCTGACAGCTTTGATCGGGGGCTCCTAAGCAGCTTACATGCTGAGTGGGTTTGAGACTGGCTGAGACTGGATTCCATTGTCTCGGCAGCGCTCATGTGAAAACACGGCGTACAAAAACCATCGTTAATTTGTTTGGTCCTTTCCAGTGCCGCGCTAATCACTCGCCTTTTATATTACAGACAGTAGGGTTACAGAGGAGAGGGAAAAATAAGAGAAAACCTCAGATGTATACACCAAAGCTACTGCTGGAAATAATGTGTGCAAAGCGATTTGACTTTCTCATCAACAGACGACTTGGTCTTTTGGTTATATATTAACATCTTTTGAACCATGCTAGCTGGCACACTATTCTTGCAAGCCAAGCTCTTGCTCACGTGTTAAATCAGAAAGACCGAGGTAATTGAGAGGACTGAATTGTGGGTAGTGCCGCGTGCGTATTGGGGTCAAAGCATCGCCGTGATTTATACCTGTATCTTTCTCTCATTTCAAAACATCATAATAGCACAGTCTCTCCTGCATTCCTGGGAGACTGTGAGGGCCAATCAGAGCCTAGAGCCAAGTGGCCCCGCCCCCTCCCAGTCCCCAGGACTTTGGTAAGGTTGAGTTTTAGGAGATTATATCAGCCCTCTTCACACCGATGAACCCCAGCTATCGGGGGTCCCTGGCCTTGAGTCCACACCCTGGGAATGAAAGCTGGCCCCTCACCCCCCGCGGTGCCGGTCGAACCCCTGCATGAGCGTCCTATTAACCAACAGTCAGAATATCAGGATCTAAAGACTAACCCAGGGGTATTTTTCTTCAGCTGGGAAAACACACAGGGAGTAGAGGAGAGGAAAGTGAAGTTGGGCAGAAGATCTCCAGTCATTCCAGACCTGCTGCACACGTCTGTGGAACAGAATGCAGGAGCTGCACTGAGCATGTAGCCTACAAGTAAATGTCATTGGGAACGGCAAGGTCAGCCACATTCTGGACCATGAGCGGCGATCCACTCCCGTGGGGAAAAAAACATCTTAACTGTATTGGAATGGGGTCTCAACAAAAACAAAAAAAACCCAAACACACGCACACAAACTCACACACACGCACACGCGGATTCCAGCAATAAAGCAGTAAGCCCTGTCTGTCTCCACAGATGAAGGGAGTGAAATTGTGCGCTTGTGTATTTAATATCATGCAATATGTCCAGCGCTTTAGGGCACAGTCGGCAGACGGGTTGGTCTTCCTCTCCCCTCCTCCTCACCTGAGCACAGGAAATTGGCAGCGGTTTTGGCTCTGATGTCCAGACAGGACAATAGCATCAGACAGGGGTGTCTAGGTGAGGGATTGCTAGAGAGCGTCTCGTGGGTACCCAGACCTCACTGGGTGGGTCTCTTTAAGCCCAGTCCTCTGCTCGACCCCACCCACTCAACCCCCTAACACCTGGGCCCCCAGGGCTGTTTGCGCTGGTCTGCTGACGACACAAGAACCAAACTAGTGGGTGAAGGACCACAGCAGCGATGTTTCCTCCCTTGGCCAATCCTAGCATAACAATAATATAATATTTAATATCTGAATTGGCCACTAATCGTGGGTTTGCGCGGTATCATAATGAACGCTGTCACACAGCTGCAACACAACGCGTTCTTATTTGTACAAAACATCAGCTCCATTGTATACCAAGAACTAGGAGATTATCCAAGTCTGTCATCTCTGAATTAAGCGCAAACCAGTTCCACTCATTGAAAACTTTAACAAGGACTGCAGACACTTTCGGCAGCTGTGGAATCTCTGACTCATGGGGGCCCTTGCCCTGTCCTTTTCAGTGACATTCCGCTAGGTGGCGCTGCAGGCCCCCTGTTCGTAGCGCTTTGTAGTTGAAGAGCATCATCATCATGTGGGCAGGATTGTGACGCCGTAGCTACTTAAACGAGACAGAAGGCCAGTCGAGGCTATAAGATGATTCAACTCAAACCCCTTACACACACGGAAAGACAGTAATACACCACGCGTTCTCCTCGCCTGTAGCCTCACACAGCACAACGCGCTCTCACATCCGAACTAGAGCAAACCAAGAGGCGACACGCACACTTTCATAATCGCGTCAAAAAAAACAGACAATCCATTGCTAAACCTTTCTTGTCCCGTCAGACGGAAAAATGTCAAGTTTGAAGAAACGAAATTCTAATTCGTCGGCTGACCGTGAAGAGGAGGAGAGGCAGGTAACGGAGAAGATGCTGTCCCCGGCCGAAGGGGAGAACGGGGACATGAACCGAGGAAGCGGCGGCACGCCAGATAGCCCGGGCAAACCAGAGACCGTGGTCCTCCAGAGGAACATAACGCTGTTGAACGGCGTGGCTTTAATCGTGGGCACCATCATCGGCTCGGGCATCTTTGTGACTCCGACCGGAGTGGTAAAGGAAGCCGGTTCCGTTGGACTGTCGCTCATCATCTGGACCGTGTGCGGGGTGTTCTCTACCGTCGGCGCCTTGTGCTACGCTGAACTGGGCACAACCATCAGCAAATCCGGCGGAGATTATGCCTATATTCTCGAGGTTTACGGCTCTCTGCCGGCTTTCCTGAAACTGTGGATCGAACTGCTCATCATTCGACCCTCTTCGCAGTATATCGTGGCGTATGTCTTCGCCACTTATCTGCTGAAACCCATCTTCCCCGTCTGCCCGGTGCCCGAACCCGGGGCGAAGTTGGTGGCTTGTCTGTGCATACGTAAGTAGGTGGCTAGTGAGTCTGTGGGTATGTTTATTTATTTATTTTAATAGATAGCTTGCTAATTAGCCCCATCATAAGGCATCACCTCGCCCTGGTCTCGGGTATCTAGCTAGCTAGGTCATGTACATGGTGACATGAGTCAACTAATTTAAGCGCAGCTAACCCTTATGGAAAAAGAATATACTGCAGTATAATGTAAATATATCAAAATTATCTTCACAATATATGTAAAATATACTGCAGTATATTACATTTCCATAAGGGAAGGGAGTGGACCATGACCTAACGTTAGATATTCCGGTATTCCCTCAGAAGTGTAAGTTAGTTCTACCATTCAATACGACATATAAATAGTTAAGTAGCTACATTATAGTTCATATTTAATTAAACTATTACATATTAGAAAACATATTGTGATTCTCTTTGGCCAATTATCTCGTCAGAGGAGTTGGACTCGATTTTCAACAACGGTAGTTGTTGACATTTTGAAGGCAGCATTTGCGATTGCCTCGTGTGTGTGCACTACAACCAGGAAGTCCTGCCCTGCAAATGCAAGATCCTACATACCTCGGCGCGCCTATGGCGTGTAGTCTGACGCAGGGCGGGCATCCTTGCTTCAGACGAACTGTTGAAAAACTGCCGAGTTATTTCATCATCTCTGGCTCCTTACTAGAAACCCCGCGCTTCGCTACTGGTCAGCATGCAGTGCCCAATATATTTGTTTCGAATCTTTTGCTGACTGCTTCATAATGAACGTGCTTAATTTCATACATTTGAAATATATACGTTGGATTATGGATAGTAGGACTATTTATGTAAATGAATCAACTCAACGAAGTGCACTTCCATACATTTGACCCTTAAACCGGTTTTAAATACATAACTCTTCATGTAATCCTATGACGAAGTGTAGGTCTACTGTTGTGGTACGATTTAATATGTAGGACTAACTGTTTAATGGTTCTCTATTGTATGCTTAGAAAAAACAAAAACCAAAGAAATCAACACCCTAGTTCCGGCAATTGTTAATGTCTGTGTGTGTTAGTGTGCGTTTGTGTGTATGCACATGCATGCACATCAGTGTAGCCTGTATCCTAATAATTGTTGGGTGTGTCAGAAGGAGAGTGGCAGGAATGATGAAAGGTGACAAAGGCTGAAAGGTTATATTTTGGGTGCGGTTTCTGGTTTTTGGGTTTATGAGGGAGGTTTTGGGGTTCTGGAGGTGGCTGGGAACCCCCCTCTCGCCCTGTGTAGTTGCAGTGCAGTTGTTGGTGGTTACCGGCAGTAGGTGGAGGTGGATGTGTCTCTCAGAGGGACCGGCGTGGTGATGAAGCATTTAGCTAGGGGCTTGGTGACAGGCCCGGTTGCACCGACAGTGCTGGTGGTGCTTGCTGTGCTGCGAGATCAAGAGGGTTTAGTCAGGCTGGGGGTTAGGGCTGGATTAACTTGAGCCCTAATGACCAATTAGCCAGGGAATCACAAACAGTCAGAAAGGAGGATCATGTGAACATTGCTCTGGTTATTCGGACTATTGTCTCTCTCTGTCCCCTCTCTCTCTGTCCCTCTCCGTCCCCTTCTCTCTCACTCTCTCTTTGTTTTTGCCTCTCTCCTCCTTCCCTCTGTTCCTGGGCAGGAATATGGATTTGTCTGCAAGTAGCATTGTTATCTAGACTGTGTCTGAGTGGCCAGGACTCTGTATCCAAGTGTGTGCTTACTGTGAATGTGTTCATTGGCAGCATATGTGCACACTGCGCACGCATGTTAGAATGAGTTTGTGTGTGTGTGAGCGCGTGTGTGTGTGTGTGTGTGTCTTTGTTCCATAATCCCCATGCATCTCTGAACAAATCCCCAAAGGCAACCACATGGAATGGAGAGAGACTGAGGGGGGTTAGCCATGGGGAAGGCCGGGGGGGTGGGGGGTAGGGGTTGGGGGTCCTAGAGAGGGATGAAAGTGTTGTGCTGTAAATTGGGGCGGGGCTGGAGAGCATGGGCGGTCAGATGATGGGACGATTAACCGGAGGTGGTTGATTGGCAGCTGGCTTCCCTTGCAGGAAGTGATCAGACCTTGCGGTCCCACAGAGTCATAACTGTCAGAGTAGCAAGCCTGCTACTTTGGTCCTGCATGTGTTTGAACAGGGCGGCAGTGTAGCATAATGGGTAAGGAACTGGGCTTGTAACCGAAAGGTTGCAGGTTCGATTCCCAGGTAGGGCACTGCCGTTGTACCCTTGAGCAAGGTACTTAACCTGCATTGCTTCAGTATATATCCAGCTGTAGAAATGGATACCATGTAAATCCTGTGTAAGTCGCTCTGGATAAGAGCGTCTGCTAAATGCCTGTAATGTAATGTAATGTAACAGTGTTTGAATATGTGTGTGTTTTCGATTTTTAAAAATGTTTAAACGCGTGTGTGTGTGTGTCTGTTTGAATAATGTTTGTTTGAATGTGCACACAGGTGCGTGTGTGTGTTGGTGTTAGAATATGTTTAAACAGAAGTGTGAGCAAATATATGTGTGTTTGTCAGAGTGTGTCCCAGTGACCTATATATATCTCAGTGCTCTATTACACAAGATGCTGCTGTTATGTGGTCATTACATTACATTCATTTAGCAGACGCTTTTATCCAAAGCGACGTACAGTAATCAAACTGGTCATCAAACTACTGATTTATACTACTCACACACACACACACACACACACACACACACACACACACACACACACACACACACACACACACACACACACACACAGACATTGCTCTCCTATACGACCTGAAACTAAGTTCAGACTGCATGGCATACAAATAATTTCTCCTTTCCGCGCGGGGCTGAGGTGTGTGCACGCAGACGTTGCTGTGTGCTCGCTGGCCAGATCTCCCTCACACAGGCTGCCTTTGTGCCCGGGGGTCTGTGAAGTCCCGCAGCCTGATTTACAGCCAGCTGCAGCTTTGAACTGTTCATTTGTTAGCCATTTTAATGGGGAACTGGAGCGCAGCGGTTACCCTGCGAAAAGGGGGAGGGGTCTTGGGAAAGGAGGAGGGCTTGTAACCAGGGGGCATGTTTACAGTGGGAGGAGCCTGTGGGAAACTGGGAGCAGTCATGCTAGAGCAGCAGGGGCACCTCAAGATCCAAAGCTGGCCAGAGCTGGTTCTGAAGGCGTCGCGCTGGAGGATCAGCTGAAGTAACTTTGGTAATGTTAATTAAATAGAAGCTCCACATTCGCGCATTAAACAAAACCAAAATTTGGTGTGCAAGTGCAAGTAAGCGTTGGCAAAACACATGTCCAAACAAACACATGTCCAACCAAAACACTTATGATACCAACACAGTTACATAGAGTTTATGACAAGAGTTACAATTAGTATGGGGCAGTAAAATAAACGATTCCAGCCACTAGATGATAGCGGTGTAAGAAATGATGAGGCACGGTTCCGACGTTGGAAAGTCAACAAAGTTTTATTCGGTAATTCAGCAGTGGCAACGAGATGGTCAGCACTCATGGAATGCATCTCGGCCAATCACAATGCACGGTCGGAACTAACTGTTGTATAATTAACTTTGATGTCTGACTAGTTATCTGAATGACTGAATGAACTGAACTAGCCACCACCTCCAGCCATCTGCTGATCAGTAGGGGGTCTGACACTCAACTATCTAGCCAAGTAGTCTATTGTAGTGTTAATCAAGTCTCCTTGTTTGGAATAGTTCTTGATCACCCACTCCCAGTCTCTATTCTATAATTGAGTACTATGGCAGTCAGTGGTGACGAGTCTGCATTGTCCTTATGATAAATTGTCCAGGCGGCAGGCACGGTTGATTTGACCGTGTTTAAGCCTTCAGTGGATCACATGAACTTAGAATCTTACAGCTGTCATGTTGTTAATATTTTGGCAAAAAATAAAAACCCATTAATGTACATTGGTATTTGGTACACAGAAAAAGACTTGGCTTGCACCACATGAAGCTCAATAAAATTCTGTCCTGCAGTGTTGGGGTCAATTTCATTGTCAGTTCAGTCAGTTTTCAAAATGAATCAAAATGCAATTAATGAATTGAAAAGTCATTGTACATCATGGGATTCTTTTTTTTAATTGATGAGTTGGATTTCGATCCATTTTTTAGAATGATTGAAATGGTAATGGACATGACCCAAACCCTTCTGCTCTTATAAAAAATGTGATATTTTGTGATGGTACATCACAGACCTTCCCGGCAGTAGTCATTTTGCTGCTGCAGTTGTGTCTGGAGGAAAGAGCTCCAAACAATGAGGACTTTTTAAAATAAGTGCGTGCTTTGCAACCCATGACTGCAGTTTGAAAGTATCCCAATTTAGCTATAAAACCGCGGACATGGCAACACTTATTTTATGTCTTATGACCTGCTTACGACATTTACACAGTGCGGTTTGGAAAATAGTATGGCGGATATTTTTCGCGGACTGCTAAACAGTGCACATTAAACAGCACACGTCTGCCAGTGCACTGTACGCAGGAGACAGGGCGCAGTAGATAGGGCTCTGATTCAGACACAGCCCCGGATTGGCAGCGCGTTCAGCTACGGATCCGGCCGTGTATTCGGGCTCACCTACGGCAAAATCTAGTAATATATTAAAAACATTGCAATTTTCAGAATGGCAAAAAGGTGATATGTGGCTTAGCTGCTGCATAGATTTAAAAACACGCATTTGCACCTTAATGCCAAGAAGCTGTGGCTAACAACAGACACGTTTGGTTTCTTTTGCCAAAATATATTTTGGAAACAACGTGTCAATGTAATTTTCTGACATTGTAATAGAATGGCAATGATAGCTAGCTTGATCTACGATGTGTCCCTACTCAGAACAGTAACAGATGTGGCATTGCTTTCTCCCTCGCTGGCTCCGCCTACGTGTCTGTAACTTAGTAGTGCGGAAGTGTCATGGTTATTGGCAACCTCTGTTGTTTCTGCGGTCGTTATTGGATTTGGCGTCGTCGGGATGCTCTATCGGATTTTTTCCGCCTCCGTCCCAGTGTTTGGATCTCGCCCGATCATTATTCCTCTCACCTGTTTTCGGTTTCCTGTCTCTCGACCTGTTATCTTTTGGGTTCAGCTCTTTTGCTACAAGAGCTTAGGTAACAGGTTTGAATTTTTGTTTCATTCCTTCACCCATTTCTTTTGTTTCCCGTTTCAACTTGTATTCATCCAGTTTAATTCAGCTTTCAGTTCATATAGCCTATTTCAGTTCAACATGCTCATACTAATCTGGAGGAAATGACGACACGACTTCTGAGGCCTATGCACTCTAGCAGAATGATGTGCTTTCATTGTACCACATATTAAAACCCTAGCAATCGCCTGGTAAGACCTTAGCAACCACCTAGTAATACCATGGCAACCACCTACTACACCTTAGCAACCGGCTAGTAACCACCTCGTATCACCCTAGCAACCACCTAGTAAGACCCTAGCAACCATCAAGCAATCCCTTAGTAACACCCTATTCAGCAACAGGGACCCTAGCAACCAACAACTAAGACCATAGCAACCACCTAGAAAGACCTTAGCAACCACCGAGCAATCCGCTAGTAACACCCTATTAACTAACAGGGACCCTACCAACCAACAAGTAAGACCATAGCAACCACCTAGAAAGACCTTAGCAACCACTTCTTCGTCCATTTTGAAAGATTTCATACAATTAATGGGGTAAAAAAGTCCCTTGTTTACGGTTGTGCCACCCTGACATTTGTGAACATACAAATTGCTGAACAAAGGTTTTTCAATTATCTCAACAGCTTTAAAACTATTGGTATTTGTAAAATTTGGTTTATTTGAAAGGTTTCAAACATAAAATCATGCCATAGTTTTTAATTTTTAATTTATTATCATTAAAATACCTACAATACCTAATTAAAAATAAAATTGTTAACATTTTTAATTGTTTTCTTAGTCTGTTCATTTGCACGGACGGTTGCGCCACCTGACATTTTGGGGGTTTGAGATGCCAAAACATAAAATAATATATATTATTTGAATGTACTGAAAATGTATTCAAACTAAATAGGTTTTATAGAATAAAGTGATACATGTCATGAATTGATTAAATTATTTTAAAAGGAAATAATTCACTCGGACACAAAAATATGCATGTCATGTAATTGACCCATCTGTCATGTCATTGACCCATCATTTCAGTATAGAAATTATTTTGGCCAGCCACAAAGAGAGACATAATTAGTTGTGCCTTAATCTGTTAAATAAGGTTAATGTTGTTTTTCGGTGGGATTACTCTTTAATATGTGGCTAATTATCATATTGAAATATTACTCTGTAGTGTAACTGTTAGCAAGAGAAGCTTGAGTAGGTTTTTGGTACACCAGCTCTTAACATCATAAGCGTGTGAAATTGTGTTAATCTGTGTCGCTGACTGAAGACTGTGTGTGTGTAATGTTATGTCTCTGTGTTGCTCTATGTGTGTGTAGGTGTGTAAGTGTGTGTATAAATGTGTAACTCTGTTGCAGCATTGCCGACTGACGTATGTGTGTGTAGGTGCGTGTGTGTGTGTTTAAGCGTGCAACTCTCTCTGTTGCAGCATTGCTGACTGACGCATGTGTGTGTGTGTATGTTTAAGCGTGTAACTCTCTCACTCTCTGTGTGTTGCAGTGTTGCTGACTGACGCATTTGTGTGTTTTTATGTTTAAGCGTGTAACTCTCTCACTCTGTGTGTTGCAGTGTTGCTGACTGCAGTAAACTGCTACAGTGTAAAAGCCGCTACGCGGGTGCAGGACGCCTTCGCCGCCGCCAAGCTGCTCGCCCTCGCACTCATCATCATTATTGGCTTTGTGCAGATCGGCAAAGGTGAGTCAAGTGCTCACGCTCTTGGGCAGACACACAGACCCCTGCACAGACACACAGACCCCTGCACAGACACACGGACCCCTGCACAGACACACAGACCCCTGCACAGACACACAGACCCCTGCACAGACACACAGACCCCTGCACAGACACACAGACCCCTGCACGGACACACAGACCCCTGCACAGACACACGGACCCCTGCACAGACACACAGACCCCTGCCCAGACACACAGACCCCTGCACAGACACACAGACCCCTGCACAGACACACAGACCCCTGCACAGACACACGGACCCCTGCACAGACACACAGACCCCTGCACAGACACACAGACCCCTGCACAGACACACAGACCCCTGCACAGACACACGGACCCCTGCACAGACACACAGACCCCTGCACAGACACACAGACCCCTGCGCAGACACACAGACCCCTGCGCAGACACACAGACCCCTGCACAGACACACAGACCCCTGCACAGACACACAGACACCTGCACAGACACACAGACCCCTGCACAGACACACAGACCCCTGCACAGACACCTACGACCTGGTAGAGGGGCCATACTCACGGTCAGGTAGAGGGGCCATACTCACGGTCAGGTAGAGGGGCCATACTCACGGTCAGGTAGAGGGGCCATACTCACGGTCAGGTACAAGGGCCATACGGTCAGGTACAAGGGCTATACTCACGGTCAGGTAGAGGGGCCATGCTCACGGTCAGGTAGAGGGGCCATACTCACGGTCAGGTAGAGGGGCCATACTCACGGTCAGGTACAAGGGCCATACTCACGGTCAGGTACAAGGGCCATACTCACGGTCAGGTAGAGGGGCCATGCTCACGGTCAGGTAGAGGGGCCATGCTCACGGTCAGGTAGAGGGGCCATACTCACGGTCAGGTACAAGGGCCATACTCACGGTCAGGTAGAGGGGCCATGCTCACGGTCAGGTAGAGGGGCCATGCTCACGGTCAGGTAGAGGGGCTATACTCACGGTCAGGTACAAGGGCTATACTCACGGTCAGGTACAAGGGCTATACTCACGGTCAGGTACAAGGGCCATACTCACGGTCAGGTAGAGGGGCCATGCTCACAGTCAGGTAGAGGGGCCATACTCACGGTCAGGTAGAGGGGCCATACTCACGGTCAGGTAGAGGGGCCATACTCACGGTCAGGTAGAGGGGCCATACTCACGGTCAGGTAGAGGGGCTATGCTCACGGTCAGGTAGAGGGGCCATGCTCACGGTCAGGTAGAGGGGCCATACTCACGGTCAGGTACAAGGGCTATACTCACGGTCAGGTAGAGGGGCCATGCTCACGGTCAGGTAGAGGGGCCATACTCACGGTCAGGTACAAGGGCCATACT
This sequence comes from Synaphobranchus kaupii, assembly GCA_029718625.1. Classification (NCBI taxonomy): domain Eukaryota; kingdom Metazoa; phylum Chordata; class Actinopteri; order Anguilliformes; family Synaphobranchidae; genus Synaphobranchus; species Synaphobranchus kaupii. Next base: position 21,465,671 of record CM056388.1, on the reverse strand, counting down.
CACGGTCAGGTAGAGGGGCCATGCTCACGGTCAGGTAGAGGGGCCATGCTCACGGTCAGGTAGAGGGGCCATACTCACGGTCAGGTACAAGGGCCATACTCACGGTCAGGTAGAGGGGCCATGCTCACGGTCAGGTAGAGGGGCCATGCTCACGGTCAGGTAGAGGGGCCATACTCACAGTCAGGTAGAGGGGCCATGCTCACGGTCAGGTAGGGGGGCCATACTCACGGGGTTGATGCTAGATTGGATAGCCCGGAGGGACCTGGGCGGGACCCTGGGACACTATCTTAACAGTTCGGGCATGAGCCCGATTTACCTGAACTCCTGTGAGGTTATGTTTAGGGGTTGGGAAAAGGTTGATGCTAGATTAACAACCAATCACAGCAGAGCGTCCCTTCCCATGGTCCCGCCCAGGTCCCTCTGGGCTATCCAATCTAGCATCAACCGTCAGGTTGTGGGGCCATGCTCATGGTCAAATAGAGGGAGGGGTAACAGCCAGCGTCCTCACAAATCTTGACCTGGTGTCAATTTCTTTTTTCTTTTCTGTTCTTTGTTTGTGTTGTTCTGCTTTGCGACAGGAAGCCTCAGTAGCATTCTGTGGGTGGTGTAAAGGGTTGTTTTGGCTCCTGGCTGTTTGATTTTCCCAGAAAAACAAACAGAGGGGCTTCAGAAAATCGCAGACACAATGGAATAGATCTGAGACGCAGCAATCCAGGGGCGTGGGACCAGGCGAGGGCCGGGGGGACATGTTGTTTCAGCTTCGGGGGTGGGTGGCCCCTTCGTGGTGGGGGGGTGGGCCTGGCTGTCGTCAAGACTCCGGCTGTAGTAGCACCCCAAAATCCAAATGACCAGAGAGGAGAGAGTTACCTTCTCCTAATGCTGCATGCAGTCAGCAACTTTATCAGTGCAGGGAACATGTAAGAAGCAACTTTATTAGTGCAGGGAAAATGTAAGAAGCAATTTCAACTTTATTAGCGCAGGGAAACATGTAAGAAGCAACTTTATTGGTGCAGGAAACCTATAAGAAGCAACTTTATTAGTGCATGGAAAATGTAAGAAGCAACTTTAACTTTATTAACGCTGGGAAACATGTAAGAAGCAACTTTATTAGTGCAGGGAAAATGTAAGAAACAACTTTATTAGTCCAGGTGACTTGCAATAAGCAGCTTCATTAGCGCAGGGAACATAGAGTGAGGATGTGGTCATTTCCCCGAGCATCACAGATAGATCAGAAACGCTCCACTGCTCAGTCACCACTGCTATCGACCACGCCCAGGTTTCTGGAGATACCGGGTCATCAGCATGGTTTGAAAGTACTGCTGGGGGGTGTCTTGTTGGCGTAGCCAGTAAGAGCTCTGTCCACATGGTCATTGAGAGCCACGACGTCGGCGTTTCGAATCCTGCCGCGCGACCTTTGTCGCATGTCTCTCCCTCTCCCTCGCTCCCATTCTTCCTGTCCAATAAACCCGAAAAGCCCTGAGAAAAAAAAGAACAGAGGAAGAACGAGAGCTGGGGGGCGGGGGCTCGGAACCGGGCCGGACCCCACTGAACCGCTGACGGCTGCAGTCTGGAACAGTTTGTCCCTTGTTCTGTCCCTCTCCCGGAACTGGAGCGCGGGCAGAGAGAGGGCGATTAGCATAGCTGCCACCGCCGCCGCCACGGCTCTCCTGTCTGGCGTGGCACAATCGGCGAGCCGCACTCGCTCACCCCGATGCCAAAAAGCCGCTAAAGCTCCCACCTTTCATTTCCTGGAATGGGTCTGACCTCTGAGCTCTGAGCTCTGCCCTTAGAAACCCTCACAGTACCTCAC
>CM056388.1:21398467-21463361 GCA_029718625.1 Synaphobranchus kaupii | reverse complement strand
GTACCTCACTTTACCTTGCTTTATTCTTGACTTGCTGTATCAAAGCACCAGCTTAGTCACGCTACTGTATTATTTATTTATTAGTGTCTACAAAACCAGAATCTTTTTTGTTACACATAACGGTGGGCGGTATTACCTAAAATTAATATCATGGTATTTTTCACCTTTTGGACAGTGACGGTATTATATCGCGGTAATTTCACGTTATGGGAGTAGTCTGTGCTTTTCGGGTTTATTTATGTAAATAAAAAGTTAATATTTTGAAAATATAATAAGTACATGGTATGTATCCTTATCAAATAGAGACATGGGAGAGTATTATGCATTCTCAACAGCATTTATTTGTCAAAAAACCCAAAGATCTTTAAATTATCAGTATAGGCTGCCTACAACAGAACTCAAATTAGCAGTTCTAGCAATAGAAGAAGACTTTTGTGGTCACATGGCAGCTGTGAGCCAAGTTGCATCAGGGAACACAAAAACACATAAATGAAAACATCAAGGCGCTGGACTGGATTGTACAGAGTATCAGCTACTAAGCACAGTGAAATATTGAAATGATGTGTTATCCACAATATCCAGAGCAATATGAGGTGGTGGGGGTTTCATTCACTTAAATACAACGCATCAGCTGTTGTTGGGGATTGCGTGACCTTTTTGGAGATGGTCAGGTCGCTATAACAAACAACACAAGAACAGTGTAAAATGGTTCTAATATTTTCACAAAAACTAGCTAGAATTCTGACTAAACTAGCCATTAAAGTTCCCTGACAGGAACACCAGCCTGTCAGTGTCAACATAGTTTCTTATAGTTTCACTAAGCGACATTCAAGTTCTTTGCCAGGAACACCAGCCTGTCGACATTTTCTGGCTTCAGTGATGCCCTGGAACTTGTCACGTTATTGCCTCCCGTGCTGAACACACGCTCGGAGTGTGTGCTCGTGGCCGGGATACATAAGTATTGCTTCGCCAGGCGGCTGATGCGGGGGAAGTGGGAAGAATGGAGATGCCACCACTGAAGTGGATCAGAGCCGCTCCCTTTTTCTTTTTTTACCACGCACCTTGCATGACGGCAGCTGCAGGCTGATATAGCGAATATGTTTTATTTTATTTTATTTGCAACGAGATATATAGGCCTATCATATAAAGACAAGTATTCAGACCACAACGGAGCTTTTGAAGAAAATAAAATGCTTTTTAAAAATATTTTATAATTAGGCTATTACTGATTTATACCGGTGATGATTATTGAAAAATCCATATCATGACGCACGTATACATTCCGTACATCCTATCCAAAGACATGCAGGTTAGGCTAATTGGGGGGTGGGGTTAACAGGGCGTTGCTGTGAAACAGCGTGCATGCTCAGTTAACCTACCCTGTATTAATAAATAAAAATAGAAACTATCAATTTCTATAGCTGGATATGTACTGAAGCAATTCAGGATAAGTGTCTTGCTAAAGGGTACCATGGCAGCGCCCAATTAAACCCGCGGACCTGGGAGATACAGTTCCGTAGTGGCTTTTTGGGTTACTGCTTGTTATTTTTATCCTTAGCTCTGTAAAGTGTCCTTGGGTTTGAGAAAGGCACTACATAAATAAAATATATTATTATTATTATTATTATTATTATTATTATAGACTTATAATAGCTACTATATTCACAATATGACAAAAATGTGTTTTTCTGTAACTGTTTTGGCAGTGCTACTGCTGTTGAAGAAAACTTTGTGAAATTAATGGAAAGCAGGAGAGAGAGAGAGAGAGAGAGAGAGTGAGAGGGGACCTCTTGGAGGGTCAGGCTTTTGGACTGCAGGCTGGTTACATTACATTACAATGCATTACGATTCCTTCCTTCATTACGGCCGAGTTTCACAGCTAATATTAACATATTCAGGCCCAAAATGGTGACCAAGACACGTACGTACTATTGGAGACAGCCCTGTAGCTGTAGTGTGAGTGTGAGTGTGTGTGTGTGTGTGTGTGTGTGTGTGTGTGTGTGTGTGTTTTGTAATTTTATCCTGGGGTGACTCCATTGTGAATGGAATCCCAGTGTGTTTCGGTGTTTGGAGTAATCTTGCTGACTCAGGAGCCAGGGTGTACTGACTCCCTCTCCCACCAACCCCCCCACCCCGCAAACTCTCACGGCCCAATCAGGGCGTGGCTCATCTGGAAGTGACCTCCCCCCCCAGTCTGCATCTTTGTGATAATGGAGGCCCTGTCCTGGCCCATACTGCCCCCCCCCCCCCCACCCACTCTCCGTCTCAGCACTGAAGTGCACAGTGTGCTTGTTTCTGTGGAGGTGAAACAGGATCTCTGAATGGTTTAATTACGACCATAATCACAAGGTGCCCGCAGTTCCCTCTACCTGCAGCGCTCTCCACTTCCTGTTCATCACCTGTTCTCCATTCAGCTGTGCAGTGCCCCGCCTCAGCCGTTATGAGCTCCAGAAACCAGCTCACTGCCCTTCTGCTCCACAAGGGAAACCGGAGTGCAGCTTAAGCCGTCTGTGTGAGGCAGACTGACGCATACTCTGACTGACAAATGCAAGCGGGGATGTACAGAAAAGAGGAACGGGTGATTAAACGTGTTTAAATAAGTGATTTTTAAATATTTAAGTACTAACTGATAACAATTATTAGTGACTAATGATTAGATGAAAATGGATGAAATAATGCCATAGCCACAAATGGCACTTGATGCTGCCGATTGTGGAGTTTTGGAGGACGGACGCACGCGTGTTCTCCGCATGCCTCTCCTGGTACCCGGCTAAGGAGGAGAAGCGAAGAGAATGGCCTCACCAGCGAGCGCCAGGATTTTGTCCTCACAGCCTCTCCCAGTCGCCATGCCTCTCTGACAGTCATCTGTTAATATTCCCTTTGCAGTTTAGTGGAGAACCGCAATTATCCATTGAGGCTGAACTGCTAGGGAGCCCTCCGTACAGGCCTGTGAGTGTGTGAGTGTGTGCGTGTGTGTGTGCGTGTGTGTGTGTGTGTGTGTGTGAGAGCATGTGTGTGTGGGTGTGTGTGTGTGGTTTGTGATGTGCTGCTGGTCTGTTTTGGGAAGAGTATTCCTCCCAAAACAGTATAAAATATACTTGGGAGAATTTCAAGTATGTGTTTTTTTTCAGGGCACTAAATTGTCTGCAGATGCAGAGGAGATGGAATATACCCTACAGCAGTGCACGCACGCACGCACGCACACCAAGCTCTGGTCTGTATGGAGTACTCCCTAGCCCTTCACCCCTAAATCCGGTGAGACGTGGCACAGTCCGTAGGGCAGCTGACTCCCAAGCCGTATGCGAGTCCCCCCCTGCGGGCAGTGGTTTGATCCGCTGCCATATAGCCCTTTCCGTGCTGTGATCCCTTCACTATCAGTTAGTCTGTTAGTGAAGGGATCACATGTCCCGCTCTGTCAATAAAGGAAGAAAGAAAGAAAAAAAGAGGGCAGACTCTTAGGCACATGCACGTGCGTTCACATGGCCGCACTGTAATTAAGAACGGGGAAAGTATGAGTTTGTGCATACATGTGCAAGTGAGTGTGCACGCATATAGCTGTGTGTGTGTGTGTGTGTGTGTGTGTGTGTGTGTGTGTGTGTGTGTGTGTGTGTGTGTGTGTGTGTGTGTGTGTGGGGTGTGTGTGCGCGCATACAGCCTATCATCAGTGTGACTGGACTAATGGAGTGTAATTACTGTGGGAATGGGGTCTTTCCTCCTGGGGGCTTAATGAATGAACTGAAGCAAGGGTGCAGAGAGGGACAGTAAATTAACACACGCACACGTACACAAACACAATCCAGTACGCACACACACAGATAGGTCCGCTTGCCAGCAGCGAATGAGCACAGCAGTGTGCGAGAATGAAATGAGGGCATTGTGGGACGGCATCAGTGAACAAACTGCATTCAGAACGGGAACTAAATAAAACCACTGACTGATGAAGAAGATGCGTAAGAGCCCTGTTTTATCTGCGCTGTGTGTGTCTGAGAGAGAGAGAGAGAGAGAGAGAGAGAGAGAGAGAGAGAGAGAGATTAGAGTACCAGTCAGTAAATTGAGGGTACTAGAGCAGTAGCACAGAGGGTGGGTTTTTTACGATGAAGAGTTTACATCCAAACTCTAGGCAGGCGGGGCACTGGAGGATCATGGGAAGGAGGCACTCACAGCCAGCAGGTTCTGACAGGGTTTCCCCTAGAAAAGTTTTATTTGTGGGTGGAGTTGTGGACGGGGGGGGGGGCGTGCACAGTATTATTATATAATACAATGAAATGCAACAAAAACTTGCTTTAAGTGTGGGTGACTCTGAGTCTGTGTCGTATGCACACGCACACAAAAATTTTATACAACTACATTAGCCTACATTAATTAAGATTACATATTTATTTTAGTTAGGCTACTGAATATTTAAAATTGTCTCAGGTTGGCTTTAAGATGACTGAACATGTAATACATTACCCTAATTCAAATATAAGTGATCTCAGCTTAATGAAAATCCAATCCAAAAAGTCCAATCAATTATTATTTTATAACCATGTTCTTTTAGTGTCCTATTCTCACTGTGATTGCCGTAGGGTCGTGTTTAAAAGTGCTCATCTGGTGTCGGCTTTGACAATTGCGTGAGGTGATATAGACATGGGGGAAAAATGTTCGCTGATCAACTCTCAAAGTAATAACGTTGGCGTCTGCTTGCGCGCATGGCTAAAATCGAACTGACGTTCCTCGAAATCCTTTGCGAATAATGGAAGAGAAACTGTGTCACTTCGTCTCAATGTGAGGGCATTTCATAAAATGAAGTCAAATGTAAACTTTACGACCATGAACTAACATACTCCAACTGCAGTCTGTAACGATGCAAAGTCATGTAAGATATAAACACTCGACAGTGAAAACCATGTAGCATCCGCGTTATCAGCTCCAGTCGGGCCGCATCTAATTCTCAGTAGCTAAACATCAATATGAGAGCTTTCACTTGGAAAAGGTGTGACAAAACTAGGCAAGAATATATAGTGTCCATCGGTGTTACTGTTCTTATTAAAAGAAAGCTTTCTGGACATTTCTTGTTGTTACTGAAAATATGTTAATTTAATATTTTCCCTTTGATAGCCTACCGTTGTAGCCTATCCTCTCAACATATTTGTCCGTTCTGTAGCCTGCTACCTGCCTTTTCCTTATTTGCGCTCTTCTAGAGGCGTGCAGGTTCTGATGAGAGAGCTGGGTTCTGACAGCAGGGGGCAGGTTCTGATGAGAGTGGGGGGTTCTGACAGCAGGGGGCAGGTTCTGCTGAGAGGGGTGGGTTCTGACAGCAGGGTGGAGGTTCTGATGAGTGGTGGGTTCTGACAGCAGGGGGCAGGTTCTGATGAGTGGTGGGTTCTGACAGCAGGGGGCAGGTTCTGATGAGAATGGGGGGTTCTGACAGCAGGGGGCAGGTTCTGATGAGAGTGGGGGGTTCTGACAGCACGGGGCAGGTTCTGATGAGAGTGGGGGGTTCTGACAGCAGGGGGCAGGTTCTGATGGGAGTGGTGGGTTCTGACAGCAGGGGGCAGGTTCTGTTGAGAGTGGTGGGTTCTGACAGCAGGGGGCAGGTTCTGATCAGAGTGGTGGGTTCTGACAGCAGGGGGCAGGTTCTGATCAGAGTGGTGGGTTCTGACAGCAGGGGGCAGGTTCTGATCAGAGTGGTGGGTTCTGACAGCAGGGGGCAGGTTCTGATGGGAGTGGTGGGTTCTGACAGCAGGGGGCAGGTTCTGATGAGAGTGGTGGGTTCTGACAGCAGGGGGCAGGTTCTGTTGAGAGTGGTGGGTTCTGACAGCAGGGGGCAGGTTCTGATGAGAGTGGTGGGTTCTGACAGCAGGGGGCAGGTTCTGTTGAGAGTGGTGGGTTCTGACAGCAGGGGGCAGGTTCTGATCAGAGTGGTGGGTTCTGACAGCAGGGGGCAGGTTCTGATGAGAGTGCTGGGTTCTGACAGCAGGGGGCAGGTTCTGATCAGAGTGGTGGGTTCAGCAGGGGACAGGTTCTGATGAGAGCGGTGGGTTCTGACAGCAGGGGACAGGTTCTGATGAGTGGTGGGTTCTGACTGCAGGGGGCAGGTTCTGATGAGAGCGGTGGGTTCTGACAGCAGGGGACAGGTTCTGATGAGAGCGGTGGGTTCTGACTGCAGGGGGCAGGTTCTGATGAGAGCGGTGGGTTCTGACAGCAGGGGACAGGTTCTGATGAGAGCGGTGGGTTCTGACAGCAGGGGGCAGGTTCTGATGAGAGTGGTGGGTTCTGACAGCAGGGGGCAGGTTCTGCTGAGAGTGGTGGGTTCTGACAGCAGGGGACAGGTTCTGATGAGAGCGGTGGGTTCTGACAGCAGGGGGCAGGTTCTGATGAGAGTGGTGGGTTCTGACAGCAGGGGGCAGGTTCTGCTGAGAGTGGTGGGTTCTGACAGCAGGGGGCAGGTTCTGATGAGAGCGGTGGGTTCTGACAGCAGGGGGGCAGGTTCTTGGGAAAGCCGGGGGCCGTGGCAGGAAAGGCTTTGGTTGGAATAACACGGCGCTCCGTGTTTGCTCTGGCTGAAAGGGCCCCGGGGCCCCCGCACTGCCAGAATGCACATTCCCACCGCTTCCCCGCTTGCCTCTGACGTCTCTCCAGCGGCCCCCGCTCGCCCCTCATTAACTTCTCGGCATGCGAACGAGTTTGATGGGTTGAGTCTTTGAATTGCGTTTAACTCCCTCTTTCTACTTGCCCTTTCCATTTCTCTCTCCATCTCCCCCTCTGCCTCCCTCCCTCTCTCCCTCTTTTGCCCTCTGTCTGCTTCCCTCTTCTCTCTCTCTCAGGTGATGTTGAAGGCCTGTTGCCCGAGAATGCCTTCAAAGGGTCCAAGTCTGACTTTGGGGACATTGGATTAGCCCTGTACAGCGGCCTGTTTGCCTACGGTGGCTGGTAGGTGTCGGAGTAGAGGGGTCTGGGACATGAGGCTGGGAGGGGGGGGTGGTTTGAAGGGCGTCGTATTCCAGTCATATAAGGCATCTCAGAGGAACTACAGTCTTAATTCTGGTGAAGCACACTTGTTTATTTGCGCTTACTGATTTTGTTTTTCAGTTCATTGGGCGTAGCCTTCAAACGAGCTCGTCTCCACTCTCTAGCTTTCTAAGCGTCAGTAAATAGTAATATGAGACAGAGTTTAGCTCCCCTATGCAACATGTACATGTAGATTGGGTTCAGGGGATCTGGCTTCTAGTCATAGTTACAAAGAGACTAAACAGTGACTGTTTTAGGTGCAGTCTGTAATCGCCAGTCATTTGTTTGATAGGTCTGCTCGATCAGCTTTTATGTGGAGCAGTAATTTTCAGACTGTGTGTTAAGTCTATGTATTAAAAGCCCAGTTTTTGTAGCTGGGCGGTCTTTGTGTTTTATTAGTGCGGATCTTTTGACTACATTGTGCATCACCTCCGGTGCATCTTGACTAATTTTTCTCTTATGTTTTTTTTTCCTTTCCAGGAATTATTTGAATTTTGTCACGGAAGAAATGATCGATCCGTTCAAGTGAGCGCTTCTTTTCCCTTGAATTCTCCCTCTCTTGTTGCATTGTGTAAAGATGATAATGGGTTATGAATATCATAAATGTCCTCTGCTATGCCTTCTACGTTGCGCTGTGTCTTTTGGCCGCTTCCTCAGCAGGAAGTACCCATACCATCACTATACAGAGACTTCCTTCCTGTCTGCGTCACTTCCTGTTCATGTAGTCTTATGCCCCGGGATATTCCTGGGCATCATCATTTCCTTCTCGCCTCACAAATCTTCCCTCACAAATTGAGATGTCTCTTCTCACGTCAAGGCAGAATTAAATTAAAGGGCATTTAAGGGCAATCATTGCTGGGACTGGAGCTAACATGATTGAATATTACATTTTAGATGAATGGCTGTCCTTTTTTTGACAGCACGTATTTTGTGTTTTAAGGGCCATAAACGTATCCAGGAAATGTGCCACGTCGTCTTATCACAACAATCGCTTGTGCCTTTGCGTTTCCATCGTGAGCCGCGCTCTTTTTTTTATTGGACCTTTGCGTCTGGAACGGCCTTCTGTTCAGCAAGAGATGCTAATCTCCTTTTGGCACAGGCCTAAATGCATTCAATAAAAAACAATTTAGCAGTTATCTAATGATTCTTCTGTGACTTGAGCAATCAGATGCAATCATAATTATTAATTTCATTCTATTTCGGGGAAATGTATTGGTTTGTTGCAATAGAAAAGCGGGGTACCATGGCTACAGAGGGAGGGGGCGGGGGGCGATGAGTAAGTGCTTCAATACTAACCTGTTCCCCGTGACCCCCCCCCCCCACCCCCCCTCACACATAGGAACCTCCCGCGGGCCATCATCATCTCCCTGCCCATCGTCACCATCGTCTACGTCCTCACAAACCTGGCCTACTTCACCACCCTCAACATCGAGGAAATGATCAACTCTGAGGCCGTCGCTGTGGTGAGTCTGTGTCGTATGCACACACACACACGCAAACACACACGTGCATACTCTCATATACAGACACTCTCTCTGACACATACACACACACACGTGCTCTCGCACACACACACACACACACACGAATACCTGCATATACACACACTCTCTCACACACACACACACACACACACACACACACACACGTACCTGAACACACGCATACTCGCATATACACACACTCTCTCTGACACACACAAGTACATACTCGCACGCACACATAGACACACATAAACAAACATGCACTCAGGTCCAGTGGAATCCCATTTTTTGTCAAAATGAATCATTTTCACAACAAGATTGTTACATTAAATTTTATCATAATTAAAAAAAATTTCATAATAACAGGTTTTATTTCAAAACGTTTTTTTTTTCAAAAGACTTTTTCCTCAATTGTTTACATACTAAAATTGTGTTATGAACACAATCAATATAATGTTAATTTATGTGCCAAAAGAAAAACATTTATTTCAAAACTATAGGCACTATTTCGCTTGTGTTCACACAAATGTCTCTTTAACACTTTTTGAATACGCTTCACACAATTCTCCTCTTTTCACACACAATTTTCAAAAAGTATATCTCTTGTTTTCACATGAAAAACACTTCCATTAAAAACTATAAACTCCAATTATCAATTAACACGCCCATTCTTCAAAGGTAAAACACTAGTTGATTTAATTATTCAATCAGCAATCAGAGCACAAATACAGTATTTTCCTATTGCTTACAAGCTTTTTATGAAGCAGAATTCACTTTTGCAAAACAGTTAACACAACCCTCAGAACTGAATCACATTTTGCAAAATGGCACATTTCATCTGCAAAATGCTCTAATGCTCTCAAAATGTTGAATACATGTGCCAAAAGCAAATAAGTGCATCAAAACAGAATCATTTGTTATGTAATGAAAAGATTTTTTATCCATCATTTCATAAAGGCACACTAAAAACAAACTATTAAGCATCAATATGACGTGATCATAGATCTGAGTGCCTGAGTTCTATTCTATGATCTCTTCTTTGGTCTTTTTTATGGTGATACATTGTTGTAATTTGTAAGTACCAGTATATGTAAACATGTTACCACAGCAAGAGCTGCAATAATGGTCACCTGACTAAAACAGCAAATCAGAAATGATTTTTCACTCAAACTCAAATATACTTATTGACCTTTTATTTGCTGCATTTACAGCCACGTTCATCATACACAGAAATAATATAAATTATGTAATTTTGCTGTAAACAAATCAAGTCAACAAAAAATAAAAGTAGTTACAGTAAATGTAAAAAAAAGAAAGAAAAATGTACATGCAAATGTTACTACTTACGGTTGATCAATTCTTTCCTGTTGGTCAGGCCACGTATTTTTGTCAACATCACTTCGAATATATATATATTTTTTTCATTTTCTCCTGTTTTTTCTTATTTTACATGCTCTTATATTTCTACTCCCAACATTTTTGTAATTTGTAAAAATAAAGAAGAACAAAAACCATGTCACTGTCTTTTTAAAATATTTGAGTTGGCCAGTACACTCAAACAATACTATGCCTAACTAATATAATGGTAATAGTCTCTTTCATTTTTTACCCCAGTGTGTAAATGCCATTTATAATTTGTATTCATTTGTTGACTAGTATTTATTATTTGGAGGAAAAATGTCATTTTGGGGCGAGAGTGCATGGTTTTGAACATAGTGTTTGATTTTTAGAGATATTTGAAGTTTTGCAGAAAGAGTTGACCGTGTTGGTTTTGTGTTTACAGTTTTGAGAAATGAGTTATAATTTCAGAAAATGTGTTGAGAAAAACTGTAATATAATGGTACTTTTCCAAATAGCACATTTCTGAGTAGATCTTTTTTTTTCCATTTTTCATTTCATGGCAACACTTTTCATTTCATAATGAAAACTTTTATTTCATGACACATTTATCTCATGGTGTGGTCATCTGTCAGTCGGGGTCAGACAAGATCAATGGCTGCTCACATATCCAGGCCAAAGCAACAGCAAACCAAATACCGATCATTAGATAGCCAGCGTTCTTTTCCAGTTGAAGCTGAAATAAGTGTGTTCCTTGACGGCATGGCTGAGGGCAAGAAGTGCGTTTTTGAGCTCCTCCATAAGAATGGCTGATTCGACACAATACTCCCAAACCCCCCTCAGACTTCCAAACCTCCCTCAGACTTCCAAACCCCCCTCAGACTCCCAAACCCCCCTCAGACTCCCTGTGACCCCCCTCAGCCCAGGTCTTCTGCATCTTACTCTTTGTCTCTTTGTCCTTCCAGGATTTTGGGAATTACCACTTGGGTCCGATGGCCTGGATCATCCCTGTGTTTGTGGGTTTGTCCTGCTTTGGCTCTGTCAATGGCTCACTCTTCACTTCCTCCAGGTATTATACACACGCTCGCACCCCAGACACACTCCCACACACCCAAACCTCACACACTCAAAACGCCACACACTCACGCACGCTAACCCCATACTCTCACACACACGCAAACTCCTCACACTCTCACTCAGACCCCAAACACCCTTAAACCCTACACTCTCACACCCAAAAACACGCGATACAAATTCACACCACACACATACGCACACACACACGCACAAATGCAGACCCAAACAATTAAATTGCCCTGGTGTTTTGACCATTAATGAAAATCTGGATTTAAGACAATCTTATTATCAGCAGGAACAGAGCACGACACTGCGGACTGAAAAGCTATGATCACAGTGTGTGTCTTTGTTTGGCAACAAAGACACACAACTCATTCAAATCAAAATTATTATTTCTGCATGGCAAATAATTTACTTGTAGATGTAGTAGTGTAATAGAAAAACAACAACAGACCCAACTGTCATGACATGCACGCTCCTTGTTCTGAGTAATTTACTCATTCATTGAAAGGGGCTTGTTCAAAATAGTAGCAGTGTGGAGTTCAATTAGAGAATTCATTCATTCTGTGAAAAAAAACAGGTCAAACAACTTCTGTGGTAAACAGGTATTCCCCAGGTAAACAGGTGATGCCATCATGATTCTGTATAAAAGGATATCAAAAGACTCCTGATATCTTATTTCCAGGTACTCTTAGAAGCAATACTATAACCTCTCTGCATTTGAATGGATCGCTATGGGAATTGGGGGGTGGGACTAGATTAAGCTGTAAATTACACGGGAATAGTATGGAACACATGGTTGGCTAAATGGCTGTAAGTCAACAAGGGTCTGAGGTATCAAACAAGCCTTAAACCATCACTCTGCTGCCAGAAATACAGTAGATATGGATGGATAACTTGAAGGGTTTTTTCTCCTGACTTATTTTTCCATAGAGTTCAATAGGAAAATTCGTCAGGAGAAACAACCCTTCAAGTGATCCATCCATATCTACTGCATATCTGGCAGCAGAGTGATGGTTTGAGGCTCGTTTGATACCTCAGACCCTTGTTGACTTACAGCCATTTAGCCAACCATGGGTTCCATACTATTCCCGTGTAATTTACAGCTTAATCTAGTCCCACCCCCCAATTCCCATAGAGATCCGTTCAAATGCAGAGAGGTTATAGTATTGCTTCTAAGAGTACCTGCCTGGAAATAAGATATCAGGAGTCTTTCGATATCTTTTCATACAGAATCATGATGGCATCACCCGTTTACCTGTGGAATACCTGTTTACCACAGAAGTTGTTTGAGAGAATGGCAAGAATGTGCAAAGCCGTTATCAAGGCAAAGGGTGGCTACTTTGAAGAATCTAAAATATAAGACTTTTTTTTATTTGTTTAACACTTTTTTGGTTTTTGCATAATTTAATTTGTGTTATCTCATAGTTTTGATATCTTTACTATTCCAAAATGTGGAAAACAGTACAAATAACGGAAAAAAAACCTTCTATGAGTAGGTGGGTCCAAACTTTTGACTGGTACTGTAGTTCGTTCATCCTGGGCTGAAATACCTGTTTCTAGGTGCCAGAAGTTGGTTGGCTCGATGCCATGCAGATGCGCAGCAGTTATCAAAAACAATGGTTATGCAACTAAAATATTAGTTCAGTAATTTAAAGTGAAGTTATATCTTGAAAAATCTCTTCAGTTTATACAGTAAGTGTTTGAGTTTGAAGAGAAAAATGTCGACTGCTATTTTTTTGAACAGATTAATATTCCTTTTCTTTGCTTCCTGTAAAAGAATAACGCAGACTTGATAAAATTTGTTAATGCTTTGATTTGGAATTGAATGTGTAATGTTTCCACTACATTTGAAATATGGAACTAAAAGCTATTAAAAAATATTTGCACTTTATTCACTTTTTTTAACGCACTGCTATTTTTTTTAACACCACTGTAGGTTGGCTCTGTATCCTTCACCAGGAAGAACTGGAAATGTATCTGTGTCAGCAAGTGTGATAAAAATGTGAAACATAAAGATAGAAACACCAAATTTGCCAGGGGGGTGTATTTGATGTGTGCTTACTGTAGTGTAGGAGAAAGTGTATCACTATCTCATCTTCACCATGACCTATTTCATTGGGGTGTCAGGTTTGTTCCTCTGTCTTCCTGTTTCAATGGCTGGGCTTCGAACACTTAGCCTCTCTCTCTCTCTATCTCTTTTCTAGGTTGTTCTTTGTGGGGTCAAGAGAAGGTCACCTGCCCAGCCTGCTGTCCATGATCCACCCCACCCTGCTGACCCCTATGCCCTCTCTCATCTTCACTGTACGTATCTGACCCCTGACCTATGACCCTGAACCATATTCCCTAGCTCCAGCTCTCCTCTTAGTTCATACTGCCCCCTGACCTAACAGGACAGGAACCCCTCAATACTCGTCTTGTGCGCTGCACCAGAATCAGAAAAACTTTACAGGTATTCAGCTTAATAGACAATGGTCTCAGTCCCTCAGTCCATCTGTTAAGTGTCTCTAAAGGCAAGTTACAGTTAATGAGATTAGCTTCCTGCAATCCGATTGGTTGTAGCAAGTATCAGCTGTTGTTGTGTTATACACTGCCTGGCCAAAAAAAAAGTCGCCATTGCACCCGTCATGCATAGTGCCCACTGTACAAGCCTCTGGGGGCAGTGTTATGATCTGCGGCTGCTTCAATTGGTCAGGTCTAGGCTCAGCAACATTATGCAGCAATAAAATGAAGTCAGCTGAGTACCTGAATGTACTGAATGACCAGGTTATATTCCAGGACGACAATGCCAAGATTCATCGGGCTCAAATTGTGAAAGAGTGGTTCAGGGAGCATGAGGAATCATTTTCACACATGAATTGGCCACCAGAGTCCTGACCTTAACCCCACTGAAAGTCTTTGGGATGTGCTGGAAAAGACTTTACGGAGTGGTTCGACTCTCCCGTTGTCAATACAAGATCTTGGCCAAAAATTAATGCAACTCTGGACGGAAATAAATGTTGTGACATTGCATAAGGTTGTCGAAACAATGCCACGACGAATGCGCGCCGTAATCAAAGCTAAAGGCGGTCCAACGAAATATTAGAGTGTGCGACTTTTTTTTTTGGCCAGGCAGTGTAGGAGAATGGTTGAGTTGGCTTGAATTGACCTCTCCGATTGGAGCTCCATCTGCAACAGATCATGATTTGACAAAAGTAATTTACCATTGGTTTGTTTGCAAAGCAATATCCACAGTAGACTTATCGCATTCCAGAGTGTCAACCTGGTCAGGCTCATAGCACTGCAAGGGTATATGCTGTAAGCCTGATACATGAAGCTATGTTGGTAAGAATGTGTCTTGGTGTTTGCACAAGACTTAAAAAATCATGTAAAAAAACAGTCATTCAATATGTAGTTCATACCACATCAGCAAGCAACACTGCCAATATCATAATCATATAGCCATAGGACTGCATTATTTTAGTGTGAACAGCTATGCTGTCTATATGGGTAAAGCACACACCTGTCTCACATCCACAGTACACTTTTACCCTGTATAGATGTGTGTGTGTGTGCGTAACACACACTTGTCTCTCTCCGGCAGTGCATCATGACGCTGCTGTACGCTTTCTCCAACGACATCTTCTCCGTCATCAACTTCTTCAGCTTCTTCAACTGGCTCTGCATCGCCTTGGCAATCATCGGCATGATGTGGCTGCGCTACAAAAAGCCTGAGCTGGAGCGGCCAATCAAGGTGAGCGAGTCCGTCAACCAGCCAATCGGAATGGATCAGGGTGGAAAGACACTGCCTGACTGCTTCACCTGATCTGATTCTGCACACACCTAGACCCACGCCCGCGCGCACTGTGTGCGCTGGAAGAGACGCGTGTTCAGGTGTGTGCGTGTGTGAGTGCGCAGATATAATGGCCGTCTCTCCTTCAGGTGAACATCATACTGCCTGCATCGTTCGTGCTGGCCTGCCTGTTCCTCATCGTGGTGTCGATCTGGAAGACGCCCGTGGAGTGCGCCATCGGCTTCGGCATCATCGCCACGGGGGTGCCCGTCTACTTCTTTGGCGTCTGGTGGCTGAACAAACCCAAGTGGCTTCTGCAGATCATCTGTGAGTGTTTCTTCGATGCCCTCAGGGGTTTGACGAGCCGTACTCTAAGGCTGCGATCACACCGGACGCGCTTTAACAGCTGGAGGCGCCTTTTCGCCCATTATTTTCTGTGAGTTTGAAGTGCTTTTCTACGCTGCTATTGCGCACCAGACGCCTCGCGTTTATCCACTCCGGGCACCTCGCTGTTTTTCGAAAAACGCTGGGTGCGCACAGAGCTGAAATGATCTTATCTTGATCTTAAAAAAGCACCCTACGTCACTGTCATTCTGTTCTCCTCTGTCCAATCGCATGAAAGTAGAGGCGGGCCTTGATTCTGCCGTTAGGTTCCGTTGTAAACAAAGATGATTGAGGAGAAATTGATAAGGTTAGTTGCCGTTTCAGCCCACCCAGAGTTATGTGATTTCACTAATCATGAATAACATGATAAAAATAAGCAATCCAAGCCGCTCCGATTTATACACGGCTTTTTAAAGACAAATAACGAAGAACTTTCGATTCTCACCAAATTCCGCGAGGACACATGGGGACGCGCCGGACCCCAAACTGTGCGTTTGATGGGCGGTGCTTTCGACGGGTTCAGTAGCCTACCAGGGAACATTAACAACACCTGACTGGTTAGATGTATTTCTGTTTTCAAACCAGAACAATATGGCGGCCTGTTAATAAACTTTCTTTTATTCCACCTAAACAGTCCACTAAAATACGTTTCTGAAAATAGTTGAGGCGAGAAATAGTCTACGAAGTTGCTAAATCTTGATTCATATTTGATCTAAAACGCCTACTTTGACCGTTTGATCCGAGTTTCGCGAGCAACGTCAGATGCATTCATTTGCATAGAGTATTTTTGGAACCGGCGAACGTACCACACAGTGGCCACGCCACATCCATCATGCACCACGCGATCGCACCACATCCACTCAATAGAAAATTTATAGAATGTGTCGAACTGATGTACCTTGCCAGATTTGGTGAGAACCCACCTTTAGTTTGCTAATGCCGTTAACAACGTCAGTTAAGTGATTGACAAAAGCGGAGTTCGGTTGCCTAGCAACAGCAAAAAAAGATGCCTCCAACGCCTTTTTCAGAGTAGGCTTCGCAAAGTCAAGACAGGTAGTGCGCCTTGTGTTTTGAAGCCTACAGAGCGCGTCCAGTGTGATCGCAGCCTAAGGAGGTACAAAGTGCGTTACACAAAGGCTTTGTCAGATTACCTGTCAGAGTGCTGCGTGTGAGTGCTGAAAAGGTTCTGAAAAAAGTGCAATGAGGGGTAACAAGACTAGTTCCAGTTATAAAACTTGAAAGCTTGCCAAAGGAGACTTGATGAGTGTGGATTTGATAAAAGCAAAGGTGTGTGTGTGTTGTACAGTTAAAGGTGTGTATGTAACGGTGTCTCTCTCTTTCCTCAGTCTCTTCAACGGCCATGTGCCAGAAGGTGTTGGAAGTGGTGCCGCAGTCCTGAGGGGGGCGGGGGAGACACACTATGACTTCTGCGCACAATGACTCACACTGACTAGAACCCCACACCCCAAATCCTGCAGCTCACACTGAACAACCCTTCCCCTCTGCCCCGACCCACCCCTACCTACCCTTACTCACCCTGTCCTGGGAGAGAGAGGGTCCTGGAACTCTGCATCCTCCCCTACTATAGCCTTTGTGGGGGATTGAGTGTGGTAGAGGGGTGTTTTAGAGAGGATAATTGTAGATACACAGTATGGTGATCATTTTTACTTTTTTATTTAACATTTTTTATTTATTTTATCAGGTGATTGAGACGATTTCATCCAACACTATGGTTATATGGTTATAAACGGGTCCAGAGCTTGTTCACCTGTAGGATATTCCTTTGGGGCTGTCTCTTGAGTCTTTCCCCATTTGAAGGCCTGGTCCAGTTCTGCCTCCCTAAATCTCCCCAAATCTTGTTTGTTTGTTTGTTTTGTTTGTAGTTTCCCCCTCATGGTTAACTGTGTCAGGGTATCCTCGCTCTCTGCTTTTGCTCATTTGAAGGGGTTAAAAAAAATTCCCCAAAATCTATATATGGGTGGAGTTACCCCTGTACCCATGGAGGTGGGGGCACAGGGGTGTTTCCACTCAGCCGAATCTGACATGACTCTAGAGATACCAGGAAGGGAAACGGGAAGTGTTCCTTTGACCTCTGGTGAGTCAGTGAGGTTTGCCCATATTGACACTTCCACCTCATCCCCTGATCCCTGACGTAGTTCTCCTATGGTATGGACTTGCTCTCTGTGCCGTGTCTGTACATATAGAATTCCTAGCTTCAGGGTTCCTTGTTTCCTATGCTTGCGACTTTCTAAGTTACCAAGTTTATTTTTATAGCTAGATACTTAACAGCTTTTTTTTAGCACTTATAAATGTCTTAAGTTGTCAATTCCTTCGCTATTTTTGCGGGTTCTTCGACTGAATTCTGAAAGATGACAGATAAGATTGGCGTAAAACTATAAAATAGGATAAAATTGGATTCTTCCTGTTCCTTCTCTCGTTTGTGTAACTGCTTCCTGGTGTTTATGAAGAAGTTGGTCTGTATGATACTACTGTCCTGTAATGTGCTGTAATGGTTGGTCAGTTTGGATATTCTAACACCACCCTTACCAACATCACATACCTCAGTGAAGTCCACTCAGAAATATCCATGTTTTTCTCTTGTAAAATAGGGTTTTAAATGTTGGCATTTCTCAGCTTGGCAACCGCAGGTGGTGTGCTTGCTACCAGTAGTTCATAGTGTTTTAACAGAGGAGAAAAGGGTAGAAGGCTTCCTTTTAAATAGGATTTTTACTCAATGAATTTTAATTGATGTGTTTCAATTGATGCTTTTTTTTTTTTTAACTTTTCAACACTGAGTATGTTTGTATGGACATATTGAAGGAATTTGATGTTACCAGGTTAAAAAGGAGTGGGGAGTTCATTAGGTCTGGCTGCCCTTGGCGTAGGTGGTGTACAGAGTGTGTGTGTGAGGGGTGGTTCCTCTGACATCAACGCCAGGACTCCTGCTGTTTTTCTGTGTGGGTATGTATGCATGTGTGTGTGTGTGTGTGTGTGTGTTTTCATGGTCAGAGACTTGTCTGTGGCTGTGACACTTATTGAATCACTCTAAAGTTGCTAAGCATTTTGTTATGACCGGTAGAGGGTGGGGCTAGAGGAGGAGGTAGGTGGAGTATAGATAGGATGGGCTAGATTATTTGTTGTGGACGATGGTTGGGGCTAGAAGAGAGATGGGGAAAGATGAGTTTAGATAGAGAGGGCTGTAGGAACATATTGGGGGGGGGGGGGTACAGGCATGTGGAGGGCACTCCAGGGTGAGCATTAGATTTAGGGTAGGTGGAAGGGGATCATGGGTAGGAAATCTTTTGACCTTATAGTATTATTTTACTTGTGAGATACGTGTAGTATGTCGACTGCAGTCTCGTTCCTGAAGCTGCTCTTCAGCGGTTTTCTCGTCTGGTTCCTGCAGTGTTCTGTGATAAAAACCTATTGCTGTGTCTGCCTGTCTCCTACATGAGAGAAGGAGGGAGGGCCCTTGTTGACCTCATAATGGGTGGAGCCAATACAAGCTGTCAATCACTAACTCTTTTTAACCAACCAGAAGAATTTGGTTGTCTGTCGAAAAACACAATGATTGGTTCATATCAGTTTGTATGGTATAGCTCCACCCACTCTGGGTTTTGGGAAGCCTTAAGCTCCTGTCTATGGTATCTGCTTCTAGAGAGGAGAAAATAACTTTAACTAACACTCCAAACACTTGTGTTAACTAATTTATATAGTGTTGTAGAGGGTTATTTATTTGTTCTGAGGACCGATATTTACAGCTCTTAAACATAGATGGTCTCTATTTAATTTGTAAGTGTTTATCGAGTAATGAAATGTGTGTAGTCTGTTCGCAGTTGTGTCTCAGTTGTGTTCATTTGTGTACTCCTGTCAGGCCACTGTACAACAAACACTCCTTCAGTGTTTTTTGTCTTTCCAATGGTTTTTGTTGTCGTGTAAGGGCGCTTCTCACCAAACCTGATTGGCTACGACTCCAGGGCGGAGCTAAGCCTTTATTGAGGCAAGTCAGAGCGTGTTATTGTATCCCCTGCCCTCTGTCTTCACCCATGTGTCTCCTGGTTACTGTCCAAGTAGGGGCTCGGGGGGCGGAGTGGGTTGTGTTGGAGCTTTTAGCTTGTCACTAATCGAAAGCTATAGTCTCCCATCAGAGTGTGGATTAGGTTACCTGTGGGCATTCTTGTCCTAGAAAGCCAGTGAAAGCCACCATACCAGGTTCCAGGCTTGTCTTTCCTGATAAGAGCCGTCTTTGCTATGGTGGTGTACTCGCCACATTCATTAAGCAAGGAATTATCAGTCTGAGCTCCAACACTTCTCTTTTCACTCCCCCTCTGGAGTACACACACACACACACATACACAGACATGCACACACACATACACACACAGACTTGCACGCACGCACACACAGACACGCACGCACGCACACACACGCATACACAAACATACACACAGCTGAGCAGATTGTAGGTCATGGTTTCAGGTGTGGTCTGCTCACCTGTCTGCTTGTGTTCTGTCTACTATAATTCACTCTTCTGTTAAATGTTTTGGAGGACTGGGGAGGTGTAGACCTTTTTTTTTGGGGATTTATAAATTTTTTGTTAAAGGATATTCAAAATGTTGTCTTCTATTGGCTGTCTTTTTTTGAAAATAAAAGGATAAAGAGGCAGATCTTTTCGGTGTGTGTGTGTGTTTGTGTGTGTTTTGTAAGAATTTAGAGACTTTATTATTCCCAAGTGAAAATGTGCATGCACAAGCTCAGCATAACATACCAGTATGCACCCTAGTTAAAATGTGAAAATAAAAAAGGAGAAATAAGTAAATAAATGCTTAGTAGTCATCGTCCATAGTCAGTCCATCAGCTTGAGCACGGGGGGTTACTGCTCAGATTGGTTAAGTAGCTGCCAGATAGCTGTTGGAATAAAACTTCCTGCCTCGGTTTGTTGTACAACTGGAAGTATCGCAGATCTCCGGCCAGAGAGCAGAGGTTGGAAGCAGCCATGGAGGTTGTGGGTGGGGTCCTCCACTATTTTCCTGGCATACTGAGCCCTGAGCACTGCTGCCCTCAAAGTTTGGACCCAAGGCAGATGACTTTCCTGAGTCTGTTCGTGCCCCCTTCTGCCAGCCCCCTGTGCCCCCTGTACCATGCCAAGAAGAAGGTGAAGGTCTGTAGGCTTTCAATGTCACAGGTGTAATAGTTCATAAGGATTACTGGGGAAACATCAAGTTGTCTCAGCTTCTGAAGCAGGTAAGTCCTCTGCTGGCACTGCCTACAGATGGAGTCTATGTTGGCATTGAAGTTGAAGCTCCTATCAAGGATGATCCCCAAAAGCTATTGACTCTCAATCAGCTCTCCACTACGGCTCAGCTGTGGTATGGGGTCAGCCTTCCTCCTGAGGTCTATGAGGATCTCTTTGGTCTTATTCATATTCAGCACCAGGAAGTGTTCCTCACACCACTGGTGCAACCATTTTGTTTCTGTGTCTAAGTGGGCAGCACTGTTGGATGTGTCTACAAGTGCAGTGTCACGGTGAACTTACTGCCATACAGTCACTGTTTGAGCCCCTCGGGTCCTTGGTGTAGAGTAGACAGAGGACAGTACCAGGGAGATCGCTGTCCCCTGGGGTGCACCTGTGCTGGTCACCAGGACAAATGAGCTTGATTCAGTAACCTTGAAATACAGTACTGCCCCCTTTCCAGGAAGTCCATGGCCCACATGATAAGGCGGACGTCCACTCGAAGTTCTCTCAGCTTTGTGTAGAGAATGTGTGGCGGCATACCATTAAAAGTGGAGGGAAAGTCCCAGAATAATATACTAGCATACGAGCGGGGTTGCTCCAGGTGGGTGTAGATTGTGTGAAGACCAGTCATGATCCATCCTCCACAGATTGGTTTTGCCCATATACGAACTGCAGTGCATCGAGTGAAGGGCGCACTTGTGTCATGAGGCGGGGCAGCACTAGGCGTTCCATGCACTTCACAACAACTGATGTGAGGGCCACAGGCCGACAACAGTCATTAAGCTCCTCCGGGTTGGACTTCTTTGGAATGGGTCGTATCTCAGACCTCTTCCAGGATGAAGGCACAGAATGCTCATGGAGGGAGTTGTTAAAAAGCTGACACAGTGCACCAGTGAGCTCACCAGAGCACTCCTTCAGTATTCTCACTTCGACGTGGTCAGGTCCCAGGGCTTTGGATGGGTTCACCTTTCTCACCACCTTTTTTTACATTTTACATTTTAGGCATTTAGCAGACTTACAATTAGTGCACAAAGAAAAAGGCCTAAGTTCATAAATCACCAACAAGAATTGAAAAGGAAGGATAGATAGAAGATAGATTTGGTAGGGGGCAATGGGAATCAGGGTGGAGAAGGGGAAAAAAGGTTTTTCCTGAATATGTGCATCTTCAGGTTGCGCCGGAAGACTCCCAGATCTATCAGTGTGGTCAGGAGTAAATTTAACCTTTCTCACCTTGTCCTCTGTGACTAATTGGCTGATCTCCTCTCTCTCTAATCTGCTGCTGAAGCTGACTCCTGCAGACTTGCATTCTCTGAGAAGTCTACTATCAAATCGGCAGTTGAAGGTGTTAATATTGTTGACAAAGGACATCTCTACATTCCCCCTCTGCATGTGACAGGGCCTGTCCAGCAAGGACCGAGAGGCTGTCAAGCCTTGTCTTAGGGTCCCTGTGTGGAACATAGCCCAAGGGGCCTAAACCAGGGCTGCATTCAAATCCAATTTAACACGCTCCCTTCCCTTGCTCACTTCCCTCGAGGGAGCTATCTTGTGACGCAAATTTCTACATGCAGCAAGCAAACTTAAAAGGTGCTCTGCAGGGGAGGATTGACGAGAAACAAACAAAAACGGAACCGAACCGCCCTCGCAACATTTCGGAAGTGCAACACCATAGAGTTGAAATGTGGCCGCCACATAGGTCTGTGGCCACTTTTTCCATGTGAAGCATTGCATTGTGGGATTCCCTTCTTGCTGGAAGCTTGCATTTTATACCCTTGGTGGAAGCGAGGATAAACGAGGGAGCGAGGGAATTTAATTACTCCCTCTCCTTTCTTAAATTGGATCCAAATCACACTTGGTGTGGCTGCCATATTTCATCCTGGCATTTTGGGGATTCCCCCCTTGAAGCAAAGGAAGGGAACGAAAGGAAGAAAGGATAAATTTTGGATCCGAATGCAGCCCGGGCTTCGTTTTTGAACCTCACTTCCTGGTTTGGCTGAGAGCAGTGAGAGACATTGCTCACTAGCACCACTGCAGTTGGCTCCAGTATAGGTTTTTCAGGCCCCTTTTTCAATGCAAGTCAATGGTATCAAATGCAGTTAAAATACGAAGTCAATAAATTTTTCCCACGAGAATATGTAGTCATAATAGGTGCATTTTCTTCGGCTAATGTCTCCCCATGTGCCGATTTGTTAAGTTATTGTGTTATTGTTACACTGTTTTAACATTTTGTAGAACCAATCCGTCACAGTTTGCAGCACCGCACGTCACTAGTATCATAATGCTCTTACGCTGCATTCTCACATCGAGCAACTTCGCTCGCCCAGCTACCGGAAGTCCATTCATTCTCTATGAAGCTGTGCGATGATCAGCGACCTGAGCAACTAGGCAACTGAGCGACCAAAATCGCCCGATAAATGTTGCCCGCAATTTAACTTTTTCGCGGCCATCGGCCGTAACAGCCAGTTTCACGCTTCATATTTCTCCAACCGACACAAAACCATTTCGTGAATAATTGTTCCGCCCGATTTCACTCAAATTGCAGCAATGAAGGAGCAGCTAATAATAATGGTCCAAGCCTACCTCGTCCTGTTCAATGTATTCCAAAAGGAATACCGGGATAAGCGCCTACAAATTGAAGCTTGGAGGGCAATTGCGAGTGCCCTTGGTATCGATGGAAGGTTATTTTATTGTGTGAATAAAACGTTCATGTATCTAGATAGATAGATAAAGATTGCTAGCTCGCGACGAAGATAGATATAGGCTATAGCTAGCTAGTGAGAACACATAATTATCAGTGTCATGACATAACTATAAAGAATAGGATGCATTGCAAATATGTCTTTGTTATATGTAGGCTACTGCCGTTGTTTCTCTTCATAAAAATTTTTTAGCTGCACGAGCTGACTTGGATGACACAACGGGAAGCTCTTGACCCGCCCCCAGCCTATAGTAGGCTTGACCGACCCAGCGACCAAGTTGCTCGATGTGACAAGTTGAACGCAGTGTTAGTGGATGAACCAGACCCGGCTGGGTGTAATGACCATATAAGGGTCTCCCTGCTCCCTGCTGCGCAGTCTCTGGCTCCAATTTTTGCTCCAACATGGCACCACTTCCGCTGTTTCAAAACACTTTTTACAAGCCCATGGAAAGTCAGTGGGTGACAGTCACTGATCATAAGTAGGAAGCACAGAGTCCAATGAACAGGAGTTAAAATCCCCAAGTATCAACCTGGGTGTGTCGGGTTGGAGGTTTCTAGCCTATCAATAGAGTGGTAAACTGTTTGTCACCCGTCCAAATTCCCCCGGGAAGGTAAAAGGGTCACGGGGCGATTGTTAACAACGCAATATCAGTTGTGCATATTTCTGCCTTGAAATGCACAGATGAATGCCAGTGTTTGTTAATGTACGAACACACTCCTTCCCTGGTTGCTTTACCTGTCATTTCCAACTTTCTGTCAGCACGTATTGGCTCATGGAATCCAGTCAGCTGGAGGTTGTCATAATTTAAGATGGCAGTTAATTTTGCACGTTGTCGCAGGGGGTAAGCACATTAAACAGAAAGCCTCAGAGGGCCTACCAGCAATTCAAAAGAGTGTTTCGTATGGGAGCAAACTAATTCAAGCTGCAAGGCTGAACTATGGGACAAACATCCAGCCGAAATCCTGCATGAAGCATTCTGTACAAACAAGTGTCTAAACAGTTCTGTTTTTCTTATTTGCGCAGCAGTTTACTATTACTGCTCATGGAATATTTTAGTTTGCTGGTATTTCACGAGGAATTCAATATGGACCGTCATGGTTTCAATCCGAAATATTTGTGCTTCTGGTTTGTAAGTATTTGCTGTCAGATTTAGTTTTTAATTGTTTGTGGAAATGCTCAATCCATTCCATTTAACTGTCCATTGTTACAGTGCAGTCTACTTTTGTCAAAGGTTCAGAGTTACCTTCATGTAGCTCAAGCGTATAACACATTTTCTTCCTGCTAGTCTAAAGACTAGCATTAGCTGTGACCGAGTAGTCAGTCACCATCACTAGCCTGATATATTAATGAACAATTACATGTATGATAATCAATTACATAAAATTTGCTGATAAGTCTCTTATCAGTGTAGAATTACAGTAATCATTATTGTAAGTAGCCTACAACTTTTAACTTGCATATATGTGTATTGATTTCACTGTATACTTGTGTTAATCTTTTAAAGGTTTATTTAATCGTAATTGTATTGAATTTCAGTTTGAGCAAGAGATGAAAAGCGAAAGAGTGGGAGACCCCTTACAGAAATGAAATGTACTGAAAAAAGATTGACATTGACATATGATATAACAATATAGGTCTATTGCAGCACCTCACAATATGGCCAAATATAGCCTACAAATTAACCTTTTTTAAATTGAGAAATACACTATTGTGAAAAAAATGTATTATATTTACAATATTTTTCCGTATATTCAATTGACGGGCCAACAAGAAGAGACCATCCGTGACACAGAAACGCAGGCTGTAACAGCTGTGTGCTTTTCCAGCTGCTGTGAAGAAATTACTTGCTACGTAATATCAGAGCGCAGCAGACGCCAAAGCCGATACAGAACGATAACTGCGTCAAATATTTACTTTCCGCTGAATTGTCTATGGTGTTTGTGGAGGATGTTCCTTAATTACGGAGGGTTTAGTTTTGTGCACCGCGCGTGGTTAAACACAACAGTTCCCTTTGTACCTGCGCAGGTAGTGTTTATGGGATCTGCGGGCCTTTGTTGAAAATGAGAGGAAGTAGGCAAAGATCCACCTGGATTTTCCCCACAGTACTTGGATTTGTATTTTCGCGGTAAAAAAAAATTGCTTTGAGTGAAAGAACAAATTTGACTGTGATCTTGAAACTAAGCGGGATAATCGCCACGGAAACAATATACTTGACTGAACATGAAAATGGAAACCTCGATCGTGATGGCGCCGTTTTCACTCCTAGCATGACTGCTGTTCAGAGTGCTGGTGGGGAGCGTTTACAAATCGAAAACTGGGTGTGCCTCGGACAACCCAGGACACAGCGTGACGCCGCCAGTGATTTGAACAAATTTGCTCAACTAAAACAAATATTACATTATTCATCCCTCAGAAAACAAATATCATTTGAAAGTAGGTTATTTAAAACAAATATCACAAAACGCATATTCTGTTAAAGCAGCCCATGTATATACTCTATTAAGTTGAAATGGCTCAGTAAACAGAAAAATTGGCATTGGAATTTTGTTTTGTAAAAACTGTATATGTAATGGTGATCAAACAGTTCATTGGAAAATATTTCATGGTATAGCGGAAAAGTTAGCAAGGACAAGTTTAAACCTCTTTAATTATTTTTTGTAATAGCAGCCACAATGTACTATAACTCTCTTACATAACACCTGAACTTCCCCAGGGAAAGATAAAGTTATTCTAATGTATACATTTTGAATATCTGTATAATCTTTCATTCAAATATTCACTAATATGTAAAACTGTATTCAAAAATATATATTCCCCTTTGTCTTGGCCCGGCTAGGATCGAGTGCAGGGTTTAAGCCCTGCCTGCACACAAGATCTCGTTTGGGCCGGGGCGGTCAAAATGAACTTGTGTGAATGTGGCTGTCCTTGTTGTCTGTTGAGTGAATGGTGTGAAGGGGGTGGGTTCTATTTTTACACCCCTCTCCCCCAACTAAAAAAAAAAAGAATACTATAATATTTATTGCATCCGCCCCCCCCCCCCACCCCCCCCCCGCCCCACACACACACACACGCACACACAGAGACACAACCTGACACCACAGAAGAGTTTGCCAGGTATTGCCAGTAAGATGGACTGGTGAGTCATACAGACACACACACAAACTTTCAATAAGACGGTGAAGATTTTTAAAAATTAATTTGTCAGAACACCACTCACACAACCCCCCCCCCCACACTGATTCTGGTGTGCTCATTATTCTGTCCCCCATAGCCACACGGAGGGGGGAGGGAGGGTGTCTGGTGACTGGGGGCAGGAGCTTGTGACTAAACCGTGTGACTGCTGCTGCCCATGAGGTGGAAATATTATAACACACACACATACACTCTCTCTCTCACACACACACACACACACACACACTCTCTCTCTCCCACACACACACACACACACACATACACTCACACACACACACACACACACACACACACATACACTCTCACACACACACACACACACACACACACATATACACACATACACTCTCTCTCACACACGCACACAAACTCACTCACAGACACAATCACACATGCACACACACACATGCACACACACATGCATAGAATAGAATAGAATAACTTTAATTTTCCCGATAGGGAACTTCAGTTGTAGCCACCAGCAACAACAAAAAAAGACATAGACAGTGGGGCAGACCCACAACACACAAACAAATAATACAGCCAAACATCATGATTAAAAATAGCCCCCGCTGTCCCGAGATGTCTGATGTGATCAACCAGTCCAACACACAAACTCCGCCTCCACGACTGTCCTCCATAGGCTACACACAGTGTCGCGGTCTCTGTCCACTGTTGAAACTGAGCTCAGCCTTCCCAGTCGCCGCCTCACTCCTGCCCTGCATTATCTTCTCCTTCCCTTGTGGCCTTTTGAAGATTGCCTGCAGTCCTGGATCAGTCCCGACATCTTCAACTCTGGTGAAGAGCGATGGTAAACTTTGTGGCTGCAGATCCAACGGACATTCCCGAGCATAATGCGAATGCGTCTCCATGGTGATGACCACAAACAAAATTATAGGTGCTAGACAATTCGTCAATATTATAAAAATGAGCAGCAGGAGTGCCCTGAAAAATCTTCAGCCCGTTTCCCTGTCCCACAACAGACACACAGCGCACATGAAAAAAATACACACATGCACATATGCACATGCAGACACATACACTCTCTCTCTCACACAGACACAGACACAGACACACTTTCTCACAGACACACACACATATGCACGCAAACACAGAATTATCAAGAGACTTCCACCGATTACAGTTTTACTTGCAATCAGTCCAGCTGGATAATTCACTGAAGTATTTCAGGTTAAGTACCTGGCTCAAGGGTACAATGGCAGCGCCCCAGCTGGGAATCAAACCCACAACCTGGTCCCAGTCATGTTTATCATACTGTATTATGTACTATGGCACACAAACACACACACACACACACACACACACTCCACAATGTAGCCTTCAGAGGGAAAGGTTAGTCCTCAGGAGGGAGGCTTGTGGGTGGAGGGTCGGAGACCTTGGGGAATCATGTGGTGCCGGGCCAGTGAGGGGGCAGGGAGGGGGGTTGAATTGAAATAATTCAATGTCTTGAATGACAATGAAGGGATGACACCCCCACCAAGATGGATTTCCCTGTGGCCACAAATACCCTCTGTTTCAGTGGTCAGACGCCACTTCTGAGAAAAACTCAAAGTTGCATTTGATTGTTAAAGCACTCTGAAGAATTTCAGGAACAGTGGCCAATTCACAGAATCCCACTTCTGAGTTTTAACCATCCATGGATTACATTCAGGCTAACAGTCAATATTTCTCTCAGTACTGTATCTCAGGGGCTCAATGCTGCCACTGTGTGTTCAGATATGGTATTACACAGTCTGTTTACTGCAGGGGTACCCTCCCCATGTATTCTGGTTTATGAATTTCTGTTCCTTAAGTACAAGAAGCTATTAACTGTTATTCATTAGGCACTTCATATTTGATGCCTAATGAGGGATGATTTACCCTCTCAAGGCCACATTATGTGAGAAATATACACTAGCGTTCAAAAGTTTGGAATCACTGAGACATTTTTATGTTTTGAAAGAAATTGATAGTTTTATTGACCAATTGATCAAAAAATACAGTCAAGACATTAATAATGTTACAAACTACTATTTCTATTTCATTCTATTTCTACTTTAGCAATTGTAGCCATTTTTACACATAGTCCCCCCATTTTAGGGCACCAAAAGTAATTAACATAAATGTAAATAAAGTCTTAATAAAGTAGATATGGGTGGATCACTTTAAGGGTTGTTTCTCTTGAGTCATTTTCCTATTGAACTCTATGGAAAAATGAGTCAGGAGAAACAACCCTTAAAGTGATCCATCCATACCTACTGCATATCTGGCAGCAGAGTGATGGTTTTAGGCTCTATTGATACCTCAGACCCTCATTAACTTACAGCCATTTAGACAACCATGGGCCCTATCTTACACCCGGCGCAAAGCGGCGCTAACGCAAACGCAAGTGTCTTTGCTATCTTACACCCGGCGCTAGGTCCATAATAACGCCTAACGCTTACACCGTCAAACTAGCATGTTTGACGGCGTAACTCTTGCGCCATCATTAGTGAACTGGGCGTGTTGGTCTTAAGATGAGGAGTGGCCAGGATTCTTTTTGGCGTATTGCTATCTTGAGCCAGCAGAAAGCGCTTGCGCTAGAACCACCACAAACCTGGTCTAAAGTCATGTCGCAGTTGTTTACATGCTATTTTAACGGCGCATATAAGTGCGTCTACATAGGCGTGTGCACAACGCGCATACCCTCCTGTCTGTTACACACAGGGGCGTGCACAGGCATGACTAAAATATCTAGATCACAATGTGAAATATTATTATTGTGTAGGCTATATCAAAAATGCATAATAATAAAAGGTTCCATAGGTCCACATACCTTTCCCTCAGCGAAGGGAAACAATGCCACATTACATTGCTCTCAGCCCACTCCATCAACATCCAGGCGATGTGCGATGGTACGGGACAATGGCTATCCATTAAAAAGGAGCTGATAACACCTATAGCTATCAAGCCTAATGCGCGAATTGTCTTTGCACCTAATGCGTGAATTGTTATTCAATGGAAAACTCGCGCACGGCAATAGACGGACATTTAAGTTCTGAAAATGCGCTTCAGATGTCATTACAATACAGCTCTGTTTATCTATGAATACAGCCTGTAAGTAAATAGAATGGTTTGTGACTGAAAAAAGTTCAAAACCTTGTCCAGTGAATATTGCATTTATTGTTTTTCAAATAGCCTAGGCTACAGCGAATTCGCTGTGCATAAGGTTTTTTTCGATAGCCTATGGTTAAAAAACGGAGATGTCACCATGTTAACTAAATTGTAACCTTAGCTATTCTTCGTCCTTCATATTTTTTTAAATTACAGTGACCAGGTTTCCATACTCTCACCGTTTAAAACCCAGCTGATTTCACCCGTTATTCCTTAACAGAACAAAACGATTTTAAAGAGAACTAAGCGTCTAATTAGAAACTAAAACAAATTTGCAGCACGTTACACAATTAATTCACAATTAATTTTAATGCCATTCTCTGCACGTGAGCTGCATGTTCTGTTTCCCCTGCTGTAAGTCGCACGTTTAACGGTCTTCCTGGGAAAGTGGATTTAAAGGATTACGCTACGAGTAAAACAGGTTGGTCACATTTCCATAAACAGGACATTATTAAACAAGGGGAAATATGCGTGAACTTATGGGTTGCGAACCTGACAGCTTTATTGTATGGCTATTTAGTGTCATCATTAAGGCAAAATAACGGTATGTATGTTATTAATCAATATTAGCCTACTATGCAGGTAGCCTAATGAACTTTGGATGAAGCTTGAACTTCGAGAACTCCATGAGAACAGCCTCTTGGAATTGATGTTTGACACTTTCATTGCATAATCAAACGAAATTCGCTGAACAAGCAGGCTAATTTGGCGTTTTCTAAGGTGAGACTGAAGCCATTGATAGCTTATTCTCAGCTGTTGCAGGTCCTTTTAACGAAATTTAACCGCACATAATTTGTAAAATAACAGCCCTGTCTGGAATTACCGGGAACTCATAGGCTAATGGTTAGTCCGAATAATATTGATCATACTCCATTTAGCCTATTCCTTGATCACACTAAACACGCACGAGCATGTCTGTTTCGCCATCATAAGCAATCCGCCAAGGTGGAAAAGCAGGCTTTTAAAGGGAATGGGATATGACATTTTGATTGGTTTATTGAATGTCACGCCCAAGACACACCTATAATTAATGAAGCGACTAGGTTCAGCCCAGTTGCGCCATGCGCCGTGCTTAGCGCCAAAAAAACACGCCGTTAAAATAGCAAAAGTGGACTTGGACACGCCCTAAATGGATTTAGCGCCATGCGCTTAGACTAAGCGCCAAGATCGCCAAGATAGGGCCCCATGTGTTCCATACTATTCCCGTGTAATTTACAGCTTAATATAGCCCCACCCCCCAAATCCCATAGAGATCCATTCAAATGCAGAGGTTATCGTATCGCTTGTAATACTACCTGAAATTAAGATATCAAGAGTCTTGTGATGTTGTTGGCTCACAGACATCAGGAAGTCATGACATGCAAAGGATATGCAACCAAATATTAAATATGAAGACTTTATTTACATTTATATTAAATACTTTTGCTGCCCTAAAATGGGGGGACTATGTTAGAAATGGCTACAATTACTAAAGTAGAAATAGAATGAAATAGAAATAGTAGTTTGTAACATTATTAATGTCTTGACTGTATTTTTTGATCAATTTAATGCTCCCTTGGTGAATAAAAGTATCAATTTCTTTCAAAACATAAAAATGTCTCAATGATTCCAAACTTTTGAACGCTAGTGTATATGTAAATGTATGTGTCTGTGTATGTACGGTGTCATTCTCTGTGTAATTGTGCATGCATGTGTGCGTGCATCTGTGTGTATGATGTGATTCTTTGTGTATGTGCATGTGTTGTGTGTGCATGTCTGTTATATGTGTGTGTTGTGTGTGTGTGTGCATGTGTGTCAAGTTGTTTGTGTAGGTGTCTATGTTTACTTCATCACATAGCAGCAGTCAGCAGGAGAAAGGTCGAGTTCAAAAGCACACGCAGTAGAACGCACTGCTCATGCTCACTAATGCAGACAGACATGTAGCAGGCCTAGCCATGGAGCAGCAACAGGAGCTGAACAGAGTATTTACTGAGTGGATGTGAGGTCTATAGATAGAGCCTGACTCCATGGTGTCTGAGTCCGTAAGAGAGTTTTCTAAGCGAACCAATGGATTTCTCATTAATTCCTGGAGGTGCTAAATTCAACAGTGGGGTGAGGAATATGGTGCCTCAGTGTGGGAGGAGGGTGGGGGATTGCCTCCATTCCTGATGGCCCACTAGTGGCACTGACCTGGTCCGTCAGGACAAGAAACCTTGATCTCTGTAGGACAAACAGTGACTTTACACAGTGAGAGGACCCACAGGTTTGCACAGCCCCACTGTAAGACACAGTGAAATGGAGTTGAGCACTTCCTGGATGACAGTAACAGAGGAGCTGTGTGAATAACGGCTGTACTGTGAGAGAGCTGCTGTTGCCTGGACGATGGCCACACGGAGGGCCAGAGCTCCTGGACAGACACGAGGAGGAGGCCCTGCTCAGACAGAAGGGGTGATGAGACACGCTCACGCCCACACATACAAACACACTCACACACACATACACACACATGTGCTCACACACACATACAAACACTCTCACACACACACACACACACACACACACACACACACACACACTTGACTGAGTGGGGTTGTGTCGATCTGCAGCTCTAGGATTTTGGTGCTGACGCCAATTCATGACATGACAAACCCCTTTGGGCTGCTATTTAAAGGGCAAATCTCTGTAGTTTCTTCTTATCCCTCACAGTAGGCCCCCAGCCATCAGTTTCTTCTTATCCCTCACAGTAGGCCCCCAGCCATCACCATCCCACCAGCAGGCCCCAATTTTAAACAAAATAAATCAGTGAATTACCATGGAAACAAAGTAGTACAGCAGTCCCTCCCTCCAAGCACATTTAGATCGAGCCTTTCCCATGTGAGCCGACATGTGACCTGCATAGCTTTTCCCCTGGAGGGTATATGTAGTATATATACTGCAATATGCTGTCTTTTTATCAACTAAAATATGCTTTTGCATTCCAGAGGCTTTTAAAAAATGATTCATTGATTTTTTTTTTTTACAATTGCCAAAATCAAGTTTAAAAAAAAAAAAAAACACAATTATAAAATGAAAAAACTGCTACCTCAAGTAACAAGGCTTTTCTAGACCTGTGTAAGAAAAAAAAGGACGTCTCTCGAACTTGGTGAAAATTATGTTTATTTCCGGGAATGGCAGTTGTCAGAGATACAGAAAATGCACTCTGGATTCAGCGGAGTTACTCTGAATCCTGTTCTGTGAAATGTATGACTTTAAATACCATTTTCGGGCTTTGTTTTCTACAGCCGGGAAACAGAAATGTATATTCAAAAATTATGTGATTGATTTAAGGAAGCCACTGTCTGGCTCCCTTAAATCAATCAGTCTGTCCATCAGTAGGGGGTCTGAAGGTTCAACTTCCTGTGGTCTAACCAGGAACCAGTCTATTGTATTGCTAATCTAGTCTCCTTGGTTGGAATAGGCCTTGATTACTCACTCCCAGCTGCTATTCTATAATTGAATACTATGCCTATCAGTGGCGACGAGTCACTGCTTACACTTACATTTTAACCTACATTGTATTTATGATAAGTTGGTTGATTCGGCCGGCGGCGTGGTTGATTTGTCAGTGTTTGAGTGGATCATTGTCAGTTTAGAATCTTACACCTGAAATACTTTCAATTTCACATTCTGTTCAATAAATTCATTTTGCAAAAGGACACAGTTGCTCACGCAAACCAAAACTCATAAAACTTAAATGACACACTAGTAACTCACGGACAATTAGCCATGCCCCAGGTAACTAGAGGGCATTAAGCCTATCTTTGAAATTTGGCCATGACCTTCTTCCATTTAAATGAACAGCCAGTCATCATGAGGAACTCATGCCTGACATTAGTCTGATGTGACTGGGGCTTATGGACGTATGGAAGCAGACATGGGGGCATATATGGTGGTATGGGCGGAGACATGGGACTATGAGGGCGGATTTGAGTGTATGAGGTCAGATATAGGGATGAGGGGGGCACATTTGGGGGTAAGGGGCTTCTCTTTTCCCTGGGGCTTCTGCCCTTCCCTTGCCCTGACTTTCTAATTATTACCAGCTAGTTTAATACCTCAGACTGTAACCTGCTCATACCCATTTGATTAATTGCTGTGATAGACCCCTCATTACACATTACATTACATTACAGTCATTTAGCAGACGCTTTTATCCAAAGCGACATACCATACTTCTGTTACCATCCATTCCACCTTTACTTTACATCGGTCCGGCCAGCGTAGGATGGGCTCCCCCTCTGTAGCCAGGTTCCTCCCGAGATTTCTTCCCACTGGGCAGTTTTTTCTCACCACCATTTGAGTGTTTTCTTCCCATGAGTCTTTACCTCGTTTGCTTTTTGGGGGTTCAAGTCTGGTTTTTGCCCAATTTTCCTTCGGGTTCTCTGTAAAACGTCTCCATGACAGTTCTCTGTAAAAGGGCTATACAAATGAAATTGAATTGAAGTAAGGGGCAATTATTAGAGGTATGGTGGGAGATAATGTAGTATGGGGGCAGACATGGAGGGTATGGGGGCGGATATAGGTGTATGGAGTTAGATATGTGGATAACAGGGCACATTTGGGGGTCATGGGGCACATACGGGGGGGTATAAGGGCAGCTTTGGGGGTATGTATGGTAGTATGGCGGCAGATATGGGGTTAGAGGGGCAGATAATGGTGGACACAGAGTGTACCACTGCTTCACAATGACAGCTGCCTCTGTCCCATTATATGACAGATGTCAGGCCCTGCTTGCTTTAGCCAAGGTTTACATGAACATCAGAAGCTGTCACAATGTCATTTGCTATGGCGGCAGATATAAATTCATAAATAGTATTTTTGCATTTCAAAAGACATAACAGCCGATCAAAACTGGCCTTTACTGATCTTTAAATAAAAAAAATAAAAAACTACAATTCATCCTGGCCACGAGATGGCATCGTTTTACCTGGTTAAGCCAGGGATGTTTCACCTTTCTGATAGAATTCTGTTGCTTGCTGTGAGTTGTGTGAATCATCATAACACTAGCTAAATATGTGCATTAGCATTTTATTTGCGTTCAATACAACGAAACAATTACTTATAGGAAACCGTAATTTCTTACTTTTATTGTGAAATGTACTGCTCTCGGGCTTACCGATGAGCTTCACACTCCTAGCGTGAACTATTTAATTGCGTGAGACGAAGATCTGAAGAAGAAACTAATTATTTCAAAGGTTAGTATTAAAACTTTGCGTGGTGAGTAAATATGCAATGTCCTGTTTGGGCCCCTATTTTAGAGTCCATATACTTGTTGTACTTTTCACTTATCGCATTCGAAGTGAAAAAAAACTAGCATTTTCCTTCTCTGAAGCATAAGGGAAATACGTTACCTTATTAAATGGGCCAGGCCAAGCGGTAACGGAGGGACATTTTTGGGGGCAAACAACTTTTTGGGGGTACAATTTATTTAAAAAACAGGGCGGTAACGGAGGGACGCAAAATGAACGTCTGTTTTTTACACTTTTATTATCTTTCTCTTTCATATTGTACTATTACCCCTTAAATATGAAAATGCAAAATGGTAAGCCACTTCTGCTGCTCAGTTTTTATGGGGCGAGGTTTAAAGTCAGATGGTCATGGTAACGGAGGGACACATTTTCACTTGTCTATTCAGGCAGCCATTAGTTGTTTGCATCAATTAATGTATTTAACTATATTTTGCCAGCAGTGGAACACTTTTTCACTTAGTTTCAGCTTTATAATTGAGCCTGCACCACTTTAAATGGATAAAGTTTTCAATTGATGAAAGTGGATGCAATGTGAAAAAATGTTCCAGTGTAACCTAAATTCTCTAAATGAATCATATATAATTTTATTTTCAATCTTAATTGAATAATTACATCATGATGTGAAAAGCAACAATTAGGCTGGCCTTAAATGATTGTTTGATTGCTGTAACCCAAACTTGTATTTTCAATACATTTCCAGGTCAAAATTACAGAAAAACTGAAAATGTTTTGAGCAGAATTACTTTGATTCAATCACTCTGCTGCCAGATATGCAGTAGATATGGATGGATCACTTTAAGGGTTGTTTCTTCTGACAAATTTTCCTATTGAACTCTATGGAAAAATAAGTCAGGAGAAGAAACCCTTCAAGTTATTCATCCATATCTACTGCATATCTGGCAACAGAGTGATGGTTTAAAGCTTGTTTGATACGTCAGACCCTTGATGACTTACAGCCATTTAGCCAACCATGTGTTCCATACTGTTCCAGTGTAATTTACAGCTAAATCTAGACCCACCCCCCAATTCCCTTAGAGATCCATTCAAATGCAGAGAGGTTATAGTATCGCTTGTAAGAGTACCAGAAAATAAGATATCAAGAGTCTTTTGATGTCCTTGAGTCACAGACATCAGGAAGTCATGGCATGCAAAGGATATGCGATCAAATATTAAAAACTATTACTTTATTCTATATATAAATGCAGGGGTGCCAATAATTGTGGCCAACGTGGTTTTGTTAAAAATAATTATTTCTTGATGAGGGATTTTTTTTTTCTCATAATAAATTAACGTCAATTAAAGGTTGGATTTTTCTCATTTTCTCAGTGTGAGATTAAGGTAATTCACCATACGGTAAATTTTGTATAACCCTTTTTACTCATCTTTACCAGGGGTGCCAATAATAGTGGCCGCAACTGTACATCTGTGCATCTATTCAAGTTCATCAACCCAAATGGATTCAAAAGCCCATAACCTTTTTTGTAGTAGAGATAATTCAAAACGTTTTTTGTTCCGTACACCATGGAATGTTGGCTTCAAGATCAGGCAGATAGGAAGTAATTTCATAATGTTTCAAATTTTGCTACTGATGTTAACCTCCCCTTGGCCTGGCCCAAATGTCTGCACACCCCTTTCACCTTCTCCACGTTTTATTACGTTACAGAATTATACTACAATAGATTGAGTTCATTTTTTGCCTCAAACATCTACACACAATAGCCAATAATGACGAAGTGAAAACAGGTTTTTAGAAAATATGCAATTTTATTTTACTGACAAAAATAGGTTATTTAGGGGTTACATATCTGTACACACCCTTAGCCTAATACTTGGTTGCTGCACCTTTGGCAGCGATTACTGCTTCAAGGCATCTTGGGAAAGAAGCTACGAGCTTGGCACACTTGTTTCTGGACATTTTTGCCCATTCCTCTTGGCATATCCTTGCAAGCTCCGTCAGGTTGGATGGGGAGCATCTGTACACAGCCATTTTCAGCTCTTTCCACAGATGTTCAATTGGATTCAGGTCTTTCTCCTTTCTCCGAAGCCACTCCTTTGTTCTCTTGGCTGTGTGCTTTGGGTCGTTGTCATGTTGGAAGGTAAACCTTCGCCCCAGTCTGAGGTCCAGAGCGCTCTGGAGCAGGTTTTCTTCAAGGATCTCGGTGTACTTAACTGCATTCATCTTTCCCTCTATCAGGACTAGTCGCCCCGTTCCCGCTGCTGAAAAACATCCCTACATCATGATGCTGCCACCGCCATGCTTCACTGTAGGGATGGTATTAGCCAGGTGATGAGCGGTGCTTGGTTTCCTCCAGACGTGATGCTTGGTATTCAGGCCAAAAAGTTCAATTTTGGTTTCATCAGACCAGAGAATCTTGATTCTCATGGTTTGAGAGTCCTCTAGGTGCCTTTTGGCAAACTCCAAGCGGGCTGTGATGTGCCTTTTACTAAGGAGGGGCTTCCGTCTGGCCACTCTACCATAAAGGCCTGATTGGTGGAGTGCTGCCTGGATGGTTGATCTTCTGAAAGGTTCTCCCATCTCCACAACGATACGCTGGAGCTCTGTCAGAGTGACCCTCGGGTTCCTGCTCACCTCCCTGGCCAAGGCCCGTCTTCTCCCTGGCTGGGCGGCCAGGTCTAGGAAGATTCTTGGTGGTTCCAAACTTCTTCCATTTAGAATGATGGTGGCCACTGTGCTCTTTGGGACCTGTAAAGCTGCAGAGAGTTTTCCGTACCCTTCTCCAGATCTATGCCTTGACACAATCCTGTTTCTGAGGTCTGCAGATAATTCCTTTGACCCCATGGCTTGGAGTTTGCTCTGACATGCACTGTCAACTGTGGGACCTTATATAGGCAGGTGTTGGCAATCCCCAATCATGTCCAATCAATTGAATTTATCACAGGTGGACTCCAATTAAGTTGTAGAAACATCTCAAGCAGTATCAGTGGAAACAAAATGCACCTCAGCTCACTTTTGGGTGTCATATCAAAGGGTGTGCACACTTGTGTACATATGATATTTTACATTTTGATTTTTAATAGATTAGCACAAATGTCTAAAAACCTGTTTTCACTTTGTCATT
Source organism: Synaphobranchus kaupii (assembly GCA_029718625.1). NCBI lineage: Eukaryota > Metazoa > Chordata > Actinopteri > Anguilliformes > Synaphobranchidae > Synaphobranchus > Synaphobranchus kaupii. The sequence goes on along the minus strand of CM056388.1, from coordinate 21,425,692 downwards.
ATGGGTTTTTTTGTGTAGAATTTTGAGACAAAAAATGAACTCAATCTATTGTAGAATATGTCTGTAACGTAATAAAACGTGGAGAAGGTGAAAGGGGTGTGCAGACCTTCCGGCTTGACTGTACATAGGAAATACACCTGTCTACTGGCTACCAAACGAATACACAATGTAGCCACCAAGTACCAAGAGAGACTTTGAAATAATATTGTAATAAACTGTTGTGGAACAATATGTAGCCACACCTGTACCAGGACATTCCGGAGATCATATAAGTTGCTGGGAATCGCTTTGTTGTATTATTATTGGGTGGAATCACTGCAACTCTTCAACTTGGGTTTACGTGGGGAACAAAAACAGTGGAGAGCAGATGCTGGACAGATTGGTACATGGTTTTTAAAAATATAAAGCTACACGTTTGATCAAGAGTGAAGAATAAAGGAATCACTGTGTATTTTCCCTTATGGAAATGTGATATACTGCAGTATATTTTAAATATATTGTGAAGATAATTTTGATATACATGTACGTATTTACAATATACTGCAGAGTGTTCTTTTTCCATAGGGGTTAGCAAAGGTTTTTCAATTGAATTGAATCCATTGGATGATATTGAAGTGATATTATTTGGGGCTGTTTTGCAGAAGTGTTTTACTTATTACTATTTTGTGGTGGGAAAGAGGCACGAGAGTTTTGTAACTAAGTATTGCTCTGTATCTAAAAATAATAATCTTGACAGCAGTGGTCAGAAGGCTTCCTTTATGGCTCTTGTTCTTACTTGATTTGTCGTTAAAATAATAATAATAATAATATTTATTTTTTTCTGTCAGAATGTGCTTCAGTTATAAACAATTGTTGGGTTCCTTATGCAATTGACATATTTCTAATTCTAAGTGAATATGTCAATATTTGCATCACTCTTACCTCAGTCCCCCCCCCCCCCCCCCCAAGATACTGCCCTATGTGTGTGTATTATGTGTTGTGCAGCTGTTGTGTATGGCTTGTGTTTTAAGTAGCTGTGGTGTACATATTATGTAGGGGTTGTGTGCATGATGTGTGTTTTTGGAGTATAGCAGTGGTGCAGTGGTAGATCTATTCTGGCAGTCAGCCCAGTCACATGTATTTAACGGTTTTTTTGGCCACCAGAGGGCAGGATTTTCCTGAATGCAAATGAGATGGGATCGAGAACCCTGTGGGAGACATAATGCTTCTGGCCAAGTCTGAGTTTAGCATGTATTTGTGTTCTATATGCATATATAAACGTGTGTGTGTGTGTGTGCGCGTGAGATTTAATAAAATGTGTGTATCTGCGTATGTGTATGTTATGGCATTGTGTGGGTTCTGTGAAATCTGTGAAAGCTTTGTTGCGTGAGCAGCAGTGTGTGTGTGTATTGTGTGTGTGTGTGTGTGTGTGTGTGTGTGTGTGTGTGTGTGTGTGTGTGTGTGTGAGAGAGAGCGAGAGAGAGCGAGAGAGAGAGGGAGGGAGTGAGTGAGAGAGAGACAGTGAGAGGGAGAGAGAAAGAGAGAGTATGGTTGTAAATTTCCCTCCAAATTCACTGCTGTGGCGACCCAGACACAGAGGAGACTGGGCTGTTGCCAGGCAACCACAGGTCTGGGCAGGAGAAGTGGACAGAGAGAGAATGGGGAGGGTGGGTGGGGGTTAGGAGACGGACATTTAAATACCAAGATCCAGTCCGTCTGGCACACACAGCTCAGCTCAGCTGATTTTCACCTTCTTTATCTTATACTTCATTGTCATCATAATCCTTGTCACCAATGTGAGAATTTGCGGTTTCATGCCGCACAACACAATATTTTATCCACAGTGTCCGTGTGTACACGTGCGGCGTGTGTGTGTGTGTGTGTGTGTGTGTGTGTGTGTGCGCGCGCGTCCATCAGTGTGTTCTGTCTTTACACTTTCACCTTACGCCAACGCACCTTATTGCATCCCACACCATAGTAGTGTAAAGTGAGATCTGAGTTCTGAATTTTGAATAGAACTAATTTTGTGAATGTACAAATCAGTGAGAGAATGTGTTTTTCATTCCCCTGCTAAGCTCTGATGTATTTTTCTCTGTGTAAAAAGGGGAATGAAATGATTTAACCTCAGTGTGAACCACAGAATGGCCTGCAAAGAGTGGCTGACCAGACTTCCAACGTGAGGCTTTGCGTTGTCTCCCCCTGCAGGCTTCTCCTGGTACTGCAGCCACAGCACATATCCACCAACAACCACAAAGAGAGACGTAGGCTGTGTCCGAATATGTCCCCTTTTCCCTGTCCACTCAGACCCCTGTCTACTATGTGCCCTTTCCCCTCACTTTGCAAGCAGTGGGTGAAAGAAATCCCGCAAAACTCTTTCCAAACTAGTGAGGAAGTAGTTTGTAATATTTTCATTTTTTATTTTTATTGAGAATGTCAATGAGTTAACTTATGACGATTGTTACAAAGTGTAGAATATGAATGAAGATAGAATTAACAAAAATAAAAAAGAGTAGTTTGTAATATGAACCTATCTTGTACCACAGATATGCATATACGCTGTATGTCTTTTACGTTTTTACTTCCGGGTTACTTAAATTGTCGGATGAGTGCACCATTCTGCAGATGAGTGTGATCCTGAATTCCCTCAACAAAACCCCAGAAATAATCCTGGTATTTTAAGTGCCCCCATTTCTGAGAAAAAGTCACCCACTCAAAAGCTTTTTGACTAAGTGGACTCAAATATGCGCCCTCAGTGTGTAGGAGTCTTATTCGGACACAGCCCGAGAGACATGGAAAGAGCGGGAGAAAGGGAGAGGAAAAGAAAGGAAAAGAAGAGAGGGCAGGCCGACGGAGAGAGGAAGACGGGGATGAGATGCCGTCACTCTCTCAAGATTAAATCCGCGTCCCAGATTGACCTAATTTCTGACCCAAGAGGCTGCTGTTGAGGAACAGGAAAAGGAGGGAGGGAGGTAGAAAGTACTCGTGAATAATAGATGCTGGAAGATGGATGAGGTCACTGTGACTCCGCCCACATCCTTCTCTTTCTCTTCTTTTTTTTACCCGGATATTTTTTAAATCTCTTTCATAAAAAAAGAAAGAAATTATAAATAAGTCGATAGCCTTTTTTAGGGTGCAGCACTGACGTCTGAGGCACACGTGCTGCAGACGTCAAATGTTCGTCTGAGGGGTGTCGTGTGTTGTCACGTGTGTGTGTGAAAGAGCATGTATGTGTGTGTGTGTCTAATAGAGAGATGTTTGTGTGTGTTTGTAAGAGAGAGCATGTATGTGTGTGTGTTTGTGTAAGAGAGAGAGCATGTACGTGTGTGTGTGTCTAATAGAGAGATGTGTGTGTGTGTAAGAGAGAGAGCATGTATGTGTGTGTAAGAGAGAGAGAGAACATGTATTTGTGTGTGTAAGAGAGAGAGAGAGCATGTATGTGTGTATTTCTGTGTGTGTATGTGTGTGTGAGAGAGCATGTATGTGTGTGTGTGTGTGTAAGAGAGAGAGCATGTATGTGTGTGTGTGTCTAATAGAGAGATGTGTGTGTAAGAGAGAGAGAGAACATGTATTTGTGTGTGTGTAAAAGAGAGAGAGCATGTATGTGTGTATTTCTGTGTGTGTATGTGTGTGTGAGAGAGCATGTATGTGTGTGTGTGCGTGCACTTTGAGTCAGTGGATGAGAGGAGGGCCATGTCTGTGAGCGTATGCCTGCATCTCAAGGTGTGGTAATATAATTATCTTAGTTCTCTGTCCATTTGCTTCTTACTTGACTTACACATTTGAAGCCTGATTTGTTTTTGGTAGATTCCTTGGATGTCGGGTGCATCTGATATTACAGTAATGTGCAGACAGGTATGCTACAGCAGCAGATCTGTTTAAGAGTCTTTGCCATGGACTGATTGGGTTGGTGTGGGTGCTCATCTTTATCGCAGTTCTGCCGGAGAAACCCTGTCGCAGTCAAACTGCCCTTTTTTCTGCTGGTATTGTTTTGGCACCTGATTTTATGGGGTAGATTCACGGAACCTTTCTTTTAAGAGGCGCTGTGTGTAACTGTGACCCTGAGTCACAGTTATCGTCGCAGTTAGTCACACACAGTCAAATCAGAGTCACAGACACTCTTGTAGTCAGTCACACACAGTCACATCAGAGTCACAGAGACTGTTGCAGTCAGTCACATTCACAGAGCCAAAACCGCTTCAGTCTCAGAGTCACAGTCCACAGACAGAGACGACCACAAACAGGAACAATTCAGTTGATGATGAAAATGTTTCCCTGAAGCCATACTTTCTAAATATACAGACTGAGTCTAATATACTTACATTATTTTTCCCTCTAAGACACATTTTTACTTTTCATCAGTGGAGAGAAATAATGGGGCAGTTGGTGAGCAGCATGCAAGAACAAAAGGAACATCGGCTGTGACTGGACATAGGCCAGGAGTCAAAGCTGAGTCACATTCGAGTAAAAGAGTGACAGGGAGAAGCTCTCCTTTCCCTGTGGATTTAGAGAAATATCCCATAATCCTCTTTTCTTGCTGGGAGCAGGCTAAACTCCAGTCATGCAATGATTTTATTACTGTAATCTCGGTGGTGAAATTGGCTTAGGGGTCTTGCCTAATAGCAGGGAGAACGGGATGCCTCGTGATGAGACGGCAGAGTCACTGATCAGGGATCAGTTTGCGGTTAGTACAGAAAGTCTTTTAATGGTTCCGACTTTCTGGAAACTGACCTGGGATCAGGTTTGAGGTATGTTCAGACTGATGTAAATGTTCTGCACTTGTGTTGGTGTGTATGGTGTGTTTTGGGTGAGCTGTCATAGGTTGTGTTGTGGTATTATTGTGGTGTGAAGCGGTGTTGTTGTATATTTATGTTTTCTGCTTTTCTTTGGTCACACACACACATTAGGAAAAAAAAACTGCATTTTGGAATGTACCATTTGAAATTTTGTGAAGGGGGGCTTGGCTGTTACAGAAACAGTACTGCGTGAAGCAACTGTGATCAGCAGGAGGAAGAGACAGGTGAGGAGAATTATCCCTGAGAAATGGATAAACAGAGTGTGCATGAGAGAGAGATATTCATATTAAAGGTGGAGACATTGTTAAGCAGGCTGTAGGTGTGAATTTATGCCTAATTATTATTTTTTTGTTTATAAAGGAAAATAAAGGATTTTATTTATCTGATACAAAGAGCTGAATATGGAAGCTCTCATTTTCTCCTCCCTCTTTTATTCTCTCCTGCCAGCTTTCTTTCTCTCTCTCCCCCCCTTCTCCGTACCCCCCTCCTTACACAGAGCAGACTCATTGAGCACAACAGATCCCAGGGGACAAACCCCGCCCTCATACATCTGGCCACGCCTCTCATGTGATGGAATAGAATCCTGAGTCAAGGTTGCCATGGCAGCAGCCCACCCTCACTGGGAAGATTTAAAGGTGCAGTTTTCCTGCCCCCTCTCTCTCATTTCTTTGTCTGTATTCAACACAGAGCAAGATGAGCAGATACTGAAACACTTGAAATTAATTGGATGAAGTATGTGACCTTTAACCCTCTCTGCCTGATGTCACTGGGGGATTTGGGGGGTTGGGGAGCGGGTATAGCAAGGAAGCGTGGAAATCACATGGATTCACAGATTTATCGATCTTTTTATTCATCCATAAATCTGTCGATGCCATCCTTGTATGCACCCTCATACAAGGCAGCCAAGGAAGAGACAATAAAGTGTGTGGTGTAGGAGAGACAGAGAGAGAGGGAGAGGAGAGGCAGACAGTAAATTGCATATAGAGCGCGGAATAACTACACGACACAAGCTAACTTTCAAACACTTTCATTATTTTCTCCACATAACTCAAAAAAAACAAACAAATCCCCAAAAAAGAACAAATAAAAAAAATTAATAATTAAAGAGAGAGGAAGGAGCAGGGCATGCTGGGGCATGCGATGATGTCACAGGGGGCAGGGGAGTTCTCCAGGGGGTGAATGATACAGTATAAAAAACTACATGAGCAGGTAAATTGTAGCATTCATCAGGTTACCATGGTTTCAGTTGGACAGTCCTCTCTGCAGATCAGGAACTCAAGTCTGGTAAAAGCACACGTCGTTCGAAAAATAAAACTCAACGTGTTTACTGGGCTTTTGTTCCTTTACATCACTGGAGAGTTTAGAGTTTTTCTAGACAGAGAGAAAGAGAGAGAGAGGGAGAGAGGTACATACAGCCAGTGGATGTGACCGATAGGGGGGTGACATAGCTAGACAGAGAGAGAGAGGGAGAGAGGTACATACAGCCAGTGGATGTGACCGATAGGGGGGTGACAGCTAGACAGAGAGAAAGAGAGAGAGAGGGAGAGAGGTACATACAGCCAGTGGATGTGACCGATAGGGGGGTGACATAGAGGAAAATTGGGGAGTACAGGCCCCTCAGACACACATGCTATAAAAACGTCTCATTGAGTCATTGTTCGTAAGCCAGCTATAAAAAATAAACAAAACACTTTTCTTTTTTTTTTTCTTCTTCTGTCTTTTTCCGGGGTTAGGTCTGGGTTGTGGTGGCAAAGCAGACGAACGCAGGCCTCCATGGTTGAGGCTGTGGCCGGTCCTCTCCCGTGGAAGAATTTGTCTCGGCAAACGCACGGACACCTTTGGAAAGGTCGGTTTTCGCCAGTATCTTGGAAAAGCCTAACAATGTCGACGTTAATGTAGGGATGAACTGAGATCCGTTTTGCAACCCTTACACTGTCTCCAAAACTAGAAGAGATTTATTTTTAAATATTTTATCTATACAAAACTAAAACATACGTGAGCATGCAATTTTGTTTTTACTTTTAAAAAACAAGGCAGTTGGCGTTTTTTCAGACATCTTGCAAATAGCTAGAAAATTTTTTTTCCTCAGTAAATAAGTTGTTTTGAAAGCAGCGGTTGAAATGTAACAGTCTCTGAACTCGACATGGGCAGGTCGGAGGCCACGCCTCTATGTGGGCAGGTCGGTGGCCACGCCCTCACGCCCAGCACCACTTCGGTGCTTCTGCGGAAACATTTTCTCATAATAATGCTGCCAACTTGAGCTGCAAGGGAGGCAATGGATATAATTGACCGGGGGGTGGAGCTATAGGGGCTGTGATGGATGCGGCTAGCAGGGGCGGGGTTGGTGCGGGTCGTGATTGATAGGGGGCAGAGCTATAGGGGCTGTTATGGATGTGACTGGCAGGGGCAGGGTTGGAGTGGGTCGTGATTGATAGGGGCGGAGCTATAGGGGCTGTGATGGATGTGGCTGGCAGGGGCGGGGTTGGAGTGGGTCGTGATTGATAGGGGGTGGAGCTATAGGGGCTGTTATGGATGTGACTGACAGGGGCGGGGTTGGAGCGGGTTGTGATTGATAGGGGGCGGAGCTATAGGGGCTGTTATGCATGTGACTGGCAGGGGCGGGGTTGGAATGGGTCGTGATTGATAGGGGGCGGAGCTATAGGGGCTGTTATGGATGCGGCTGGCAGGGGCGGGGTTGGAGCGGGTCGTGATTGATAGGAGGCGGAGCTATAGGGGCTGTGATGGATGCGGCTGGCAGGGGCGGGGTTGGAGCGGCTCGTGATTGATAGGGGGCGGAGCTATAGGGGCTGTTAAGGATGTGACTGGCAGGGGCGGGGTTGGAGCGGGTCGTGATTGATAGGGGGCGGAGCAATAGGGGCTGTTATGGATGTGACTGGCAGGGGCGGGGTTGGAGGGGGTCGTGATTGATAGGGGGCGGAGCTATAGGGGCTGTTATGGATGCGGCTGGCAGGGGCGGGGTTGGAGCGGGTCGTGATTGATAGGGGGTGGAGCTATAGGGGTTGTGATGGATGCGGCTGGCAGGTGGCGCAGACACAGGTGGAGCGCGCTGTTTATGCATGTGTTTGCGTACGTTTGTGAGTGCAGTGTGTGTCTGTTTACGAGTGCGCATGTTTGTATGCTTGTGCGTGCATGAGGGTACTTGGGTGTGTCTGAAGGCATGTGCGTTTGTGTCTGTGTGTGGGTGTGTGTGTGTGTTTCTGGGTGCACGTGATCATTATGGTGAGAAAATATTTCTGGGTTTCCATGCTAACATGAATGCAGTGATGAAGCCCTTTCAGACAGCCTGTCTCTCCTCTGTTGCATACGGTTTAGAGTAGCCCTGTTTAAGAGTCCTTTCGTTTCTCCAGACTCCACCAATCCCACAATCCCCCAGGGCTGTGGAAAGGGGGGGGGGGTCCTGGGAAGGTGTGTCCAGGATGGGGAGGGTGGGGTCAGCTTCCGTCCGTGCAACTGTCTGTTCTCCAGGAGGAGTTATAGACATGTCCTGTTGCATCTCCCAGCCTGGTGACGGTGGGTGGGTGTGGTCTCACCATGAGTACCACTCAAGGTGGGCGGAGCTTCACCCAGGGGCCACAAAACTACATGGTTTTACAAGCCCGCGCCAGATTTTAATCTTTTTTTCTCCCAAGAAAAAATATATATAAAGTAATAAACCCATCAACATCATCAACAGAGCAAAACAAGGCAAGTGAGCAATAAATAATAATAAAAAACAATAATTTGCAATTTATCATATCATTAACCAATAAATAAATAAATAAAATTATAAGTTAAAATGATCTTTGAAAGGAATGTGGAATATAAGCGGGTAACAGAGGGAGCTGGAGGGGGGGGTTATGAGCAGAATGGTGCATTTCAGCTTTTGCCGCTCTGCTAATTTTGACCTCACACGTCTCTTTAATGGAGTTTCATATTCTGTATAGACCGTATTATGTCTCTGTCAAAACAGGCTAAAGGGGGGGTCGGGGGAGGGGGGTGAATAGCCATGATAATATTCATATTAATTCATAACAATAGTATAGATAATAAGAGGAATTAATAGGCAATACATTGTTTAAATAAAAAAGTGAATAAACAAAATGGCCACTCCAATGTTGAGCAAAATCACCATGACAACCAGAATAGAGCTGGAACCCTGTGTGGGACACAGAAGAGAAAACGAGAGAGAGAGAGAGAAAGAGAAGCATTAAAGCACAGGTCCACTCCCACACCCACTCCTACTCTCACTTCCCACACACATTCACTCACTCACGCACCCACACACATCCATTCACACAGCCACCCACCCACCCAGGTCCAGCCCTCCTGTATGGAACAGTTTGTAACTGGCTCTCTGTGCTGAATGTGCAGTCCAAGGTTGGGCTTGCTCGCAGATTTCAGAGTGATATTATCTCTTTCATGCCAGAGCATGCAGACTCAAGCCTCAAATACCTTGCAGTAATTCAGCTTGTGATGTTGTGCGGTGACATAAAGCCAGAGATACTTTAAAAGCTGAAAACATGAGGCCGTGTCACTTCATCGGCACCCGTTAACTTGCTGGGTTTGAAACACCAGCTGGATATGATTGCCAAATATAACTTTTTTTAAAATTCTACATTCTGTTACAGTCCAATTTTGTTTCCGTCTGCCTGTCTGTCTGTCTGTCTGTCTATCTATATATCTATTTATCTATAAACATCAGCTCCCCAGTGCTGACTCTATCTGTGTCCACAAACATAAAGAATAAAGACCAGTAATAAGACTAAATTAAAAAACGGACAGACTCTCATAGCAAAATGAATGAAACTACATGACCATTGAAAACCAAAACGGATTATATGCTAATCTGTCTTCCACTGTCACTTTATTTCAACAGGGTTCAATAATCACCTGGATGTACATGTATTTATGTGTGTGTGTGTGTGTGTGTGTGTGTGTGTGCCGTTGTTCGTGTTACCAGTATGCTTTCATGATGTGCATTCAGGTGTGAGAGTATACATACACACTCACACACACACAAAAGTGTGTGGGTGTACGTGTGTAATTGTATGTGTGTAATTGTATTGTATTTGTGTGCGTGACTGTAAGCGTGATGTGAGATGTGTGCCTGTGTGCATACGTGTGTGAGAGACAGCATGTGTTTTTAGATGAACCTGCCATACTGAAGTCTGCTGCATTGCTTTTCTCTTTGCCGCAAACATCCACCCCCTCCCCCCTCCCTCCCCAGCCTTAGAGCCAACCTGATTGGCTGCTGCTGTAGAGAGGCATACGCTGTTCCCTGGCAACAGAGCGCAGGGCATCCAATGGGGGGCTGCGTTGTGGAAGGAGCCACTTTGCCAACGCGCTGTTACTAAGGTGCTGGGAGCACGGAGAGGCTGTGCGGCAAAGAGAATGGCGGGGCAGCCAGGCAGGGCACCAAGGGGTCAAGGGTCACCACGCACAACCCAGCACAGTACGGCATTGAGCAATCTGTGTTACACTTAACGCTGCACAGCTAACACAGCTTCCCACAGCTATAAGCAGTTCTGTGTTCAAGGCAGTGTCTGCGCTGGCATAATGCGTGAGAGAGGTTTTTTTATTTTTATTTTTTTTTATATAATACAATTGTCTTGGATGACCAATACATGTTGCAGTGAAAATATTTTCAAAAATATGATTTATAAAATTTTTTATTGAATGTCCCTTGTAGTGCAGGTTTCAGCATCGTAGAATATGCTCTGCTTCTTCAGATTAAGACCAGAGACGTATGTCCCCTAAAGGGGACAAACATGAATTTGCGGGTCTTAAGTTATGTGTGTTACCGTGCGTGTGTTTGCATGCTTGCGTGTTGTGGTGTGCATTTAAGTGTGCCTATATGTGTTTGTGTGTGTTGTGGTGCTTATGTAATTATGCATTGGTTTGTGTGCTAGCTGTGGCGTGTGTGTACGCGCGTGTATTTGCATATTCAATTGTGTTTTGTGTGTGTGGATTGTGGTGCATGCATGTGGGTTTTGGTGGGAATGTGCATGTGCTTGTGTGTTTATGTGCGTGTATGTGAAGAAAGTGCGTGGGACTTTGCATGGTGTGTGTGTGTGTGTGTGTGTGTGTGTGTGTGGGTGTGTGTGTGTAATTGTGCATAGTTTGTGCTTATGTGCGTGTGTGTGTGTGTGTCTGTGTGTAAATGTGCATGTGCTTGTGTGTTTATGTGCATGTGTGTGAAGTAAGTGTGTGGGACTTTGCATGATGTGTGTGTGTGAATGTAATTGTGCATAGTTTGTGCTTATGTGCGTGTGTGTGGGAGTGTGTGAGTATGGGGACTACATTGAGCCTTCAATGCAGCTGTGGCCAACTGAAGAGGGCTGGAACACAGAAAGCACAGCATTCTGGGAGATCTCTGCTGTATGCGCTGTATGTCCATACCCCCTGCAGCAGTGGTCCTCAACCCTGTTCCTAGATCTACCTTCCTGTAGGAGCCCAAAGAGATTTCTAGCTGTTGAATGAGGTGCCCTTTGTTAGAGTTGAAGTGTAAACCTACTGGACGGTAGATCTCCAGGAACAGGATTGGAGACCACTGCCCTACAGTTTGCACTACCAACAAAGCAAAAAGACCCTTCTATCCATTCTGTACAAAATCCCACACCCCTCCATCCACCTTACTAATTGCTTACACCAATTGTAATTGCCGGCACTACACACACACACACACACACCCTTACCGAGTTTGATTTGAGCTGGGTCATACTCTCCTCGTCCTGTTCTAGTGCAATGGGTGAAGATTTCTGTGGGGGGGAGAGGGTGAGGTCCCGACAGAGAGGCCGCGCCTCCTGCTTCTGCACCGCCCCTGCAGGCCACGCCCCCTCCCTGCCCTCCCGGGCCCCCGCAGGCCACGACCCTTCCCTGCCCTCCCGGGCCCCTGCGGGCCACGCCCCCGCCTCCTTGCCCTCGTGGCTCTTGGGCCGCAGTCTCTGCAAGGCGTGGGGGCGGGGCTCGGGGTGGGCGTGGCGCTCCTCGGCGTGCCCGTAGTGTTTCTGGGAGGCGGAGTCCATGGGCAGCAGTGGCCTCATCTCCATCTCGTAGTTGCTGAGCTTCTCCTCGTCCTGCTCCAGCAGCCGCGAACGCGCCAGGCCCTCGCTCAGCGCCCGCTGCGTAGTCCAGGCCACCGACGGGCAGTCCGCCCACCGCTCCCGCGGCTTGTGGTTGGATGAGGCATGCCTGTGGCCATTGGCGCGCCCGCCCCGCCCCTCCTCCTGGGCCGAGGGGGTGACGGAACGGCTGCTCCCCCGGCTGCCCCCGCCCGAGTGCCGCTTGTCCTCGCTCCAGCTGTTGGCCCGCAGGTAGTCTCCGCCCCCGCCCCCGCTTCCCCGCCCCTCCATCAGCACCTGGATCTCGGTCGCTCCCCGCTCGTCATCCACGGCGCTCTGGCGCAGAAAGCGGGCGTTCTTGGTGCGGTGGGAGGGCTTGGGTGGGCTACAGGGCGGGGTGGACGGGTGGCTGGGTACCGGGCTCAGGTCAGGCGTCAGGTCGGGGGGCGTGGTCCCCTTCATGTAGAGCTCGGGGCTGTCCGGCGTGCCACTGGAGATCACCTCGATGTCATTCTCACTCGAGTTCTGATGCTTTGGCCTTTGGCACTCCACTCCTGACACACAGCATGAGAGAGAAAGAGAGAGAGAGTTAATATACAGCACTGACACACAGAAAGAGAGAGATTACAGCACTGACACACAGATAGAGAGAGATTACAGCAGTGACACACAGTATGAGAGAGATTACAGCACTGACACATAGCATGCGAGAGTTTACAGCACTGACACATAGCATGAGAGAGTTTACAGCACTGACACATAGTATGAGAGACAGATTACAGCACTGACACATAGTATGAGACAGATTACAACACTGACACATAGTATGAGAGAGATTACAGCACTGACACATAGTATGAGAGAGAGATTACTGCACTGACACATAGTATGAGACAGATTACAACACTGACACATAGTATGAGAGAGATTACAGCACTGACACATAGTTTGAGAGAAAGATTACAGCACTGACACACAACATGAGAGCGATTACAGCACTGACACAGTATGAGAGAGATTACAGCATTTACACACAGCAAGAGAGAGATTACAGCACTGACACACAATATGAGAGAGACATTACAACACTGACACACAGCATGAGAGAGCGATTACAGCACTGACACACAGCATGGGAGAGAGATTACAGCACTGACACACAACACACAACATGAGAGAGATTACAGTATTGACATTCAACATGAGAGATTACATGACTGACACACAGCATGATATACAGTTGCACTCAAAATTATTCAACCCCCTTCACTTTTTGCACACTTTATTGTTTTGTTTTAAATTGTCTTTATTGTTGTTTTTGATTTAATTTTAACTGGATAAAATTGCCATTTTTGGCCATCAATCTACACTCAATAACCCATAATGACAAAGTGAAAACATGTTTTTAGAAATTTTTGCAAATGTATTAAAAATCAAAAACTGAAATCTCTCATGTGCATAAGTATTCAAACCCTTTGCTTTAATGTATTTTTAAAATATCATATTTCATATTTGGTTGCATATCCTTTGTATGCTGTTACTTCCCGAAGTGTGTGACCCATCAACATCAAAAGACTCTCGATATCTTCAGGTACTGTTACAAGCGATACTATAACCTCTCTGCATTTGAATGGATCTCTATGGGAATTGGGGGGTGAGACTAGATTCAGCTGTAAATTATGCTGGTGCAGTATGGAACACATGACTGGTGAAATGGCTGTAAGTCAGCAAGGGTCTAAGGTATCAAACGACCTTTTTCCCCATAGAGCTTTATATGAGTCAGGAGAAGAAACCCTTAAAGTGATCCATCCATATCTACTCCATATATGGCCATAGAGTGATGCTTTGGGGCTCGTTTGATACCTTAGGCCCTTGATAACTTATAGCCATTTCGCCAGTTGTGTGTTCCGTACTGTTACCAGTGTAATTTACAGCTGAATCTAGTCTCACCCCCCAATTCCCATAGAGATCCATTCAAATGCAGAGAGGTTATAGTATCGCTTGTAACAGTACCTGAAAATAAGATATCGAGAGTCTTTTGATGTTGATAGGTCACAGACTTCAGGAAGTAACAGCATGCAAAGGAATCCTATGTGATTCAGAGTTTGTACACTCTCTACCTGATTCAGTCTATACACTCCCTACCCGATTCAGAGTCTGTACACTCCATATTCAATTCAGAGTCTGTACACTCCCTTCCTGATTCAGAGTCTGTACACTCTCTTCCTGATTCAGAGTCTGTACACTCCCTACCCAATTCAGAATCCGTCTTTACACTGCCTATGTGATTCAGAGTCTGTACACTCCCTACCTGATTCAGTCTGTACACTCCCTACCCGATTCATAGTCTGTACACTAACTACCCGATTCATAGTCTGTACAATCCCTACCTGATTCAGAGTCTGTACACTCCCTACCTGATTCAGTCTATACACTCCTTACCTGATTCAGAGTCTGTACACTCCATACCTGATGGAGGACACTGCAGTCCATAGAGTTTTATAGGAAAATGAGTCAGGAGAAGAAACCCTTAAAGTGATCCATCCATATCTACTCCGCATCTGGCCGTTGAGTGATGGTTTGGGGCTCGTTTGATACCTTAGACCCTTGATAACTTACAGCCATTTCGCCAGTCATGTGTTCCATACTGTACCAGTGTAATTTACAGCTGAATCTAGTCTCACCCCCCAATTCCCATAGAGATCCATTCAAATGCAGAGAGGTTATAGTATCGCTTGTAACAGTACCTGAAAATAATATATCGAGAGTCTTTTGATGTTGATGGGTCACACACTTCAGGAAGTAACAGCATACAAAGGATATGCAACCAAATATGATATTTTAAAAATACATTAAAGCAAAGGGTTTGAATACTTATGCACATGAGAGATTTCAGTTTTTGATTTTTAATACATTTGCAAAAATTTCTAAAAACATGTTTTCACTTTGTCATTATGGGTTATTGAGTGTAGATTGATGGCCAAAAATGGCAATTTTATCCATTTAAAATTAAATCTACAAAACAATAAAGTGTGTAAAAAGTGAAGGGGGTTGAATAATTTTGAGTGCAACTGTAGATTACAGCACTGACGCATAGTATGAGAGAGAGATTACAGTATTCACATGTAACAATAGAGACTGCAGCAGTGACACACAGCATGAGAGATTACAGAACTGACACACAGTATGGGAGAGAGAGAGAGAGAAATTAGTTCTGCCACAGCGTAGGAGAGAGAGGGATCAGCACTGACACATAGCATGAGAGAGATTACTGCACTGATGAGAGATTATAGTAATGTTTCAGAACTACAGTTTCATTAATTAGCTTGTTCTGTGGTAAGAGGCAAGCACAACCGCTTCAATATTCTCAATCTCCCAGTTGTTCTCATTAAACTGACACATCGGCACACTGCAATACTGCATGTGTCTAATGCAATGTTTATAAATGTGCTTCTGCGATGAGAAAAGTGTATTCTCTATGACTGTTCCCATCACAATCAGTAGTAGTAAAGAAAATCAACACAAAAACGTGTGAATATGTATATATAGGTATATATATATATATCATTCCATTTATTCATCCTAAATTTAGCTCAGCTGGGCTAAGAAGTCAATAGAAGCGGGAGCTGGCAACACGTGTTTCAGAGGATAGCGTGTGCATGGCCGTACACTCCCTTCCTGATTCATAGTCTGTACACTCCTTACCCGATTCATTGTCTGTTCACTCCCTACCCGATTCATAGTCTGTACAATCCCTTCCCGATTCAGAGTCTGTACACTCCATATCCAATTCAGAGTCTGTACACTCTATATCCAATTCAGAGTCTGTACACTGCCTACCTGATTCAGAGTCTGTCTTTACACTGCCTATGTGATTCAGAGTATGTACACTCACTGCCTGATTCAGTCTGTACACTCCCTACCCGATTCAGAGTCTGTACACTCCATATTCAATTCAGAGTCTGTACACTCCCTACCCAATTCAGAGTCTGTACACACCCTACCCAATTCAGAGTCTGTACACTCCCTACCTGATGGAGGACACTGCAGTTATGGGGAGGCCTGACATATAGTGCCCACCAGAATTATTGGGAACCTCAATTAATATGAGCAAATAGGGCAGGATTAAATTCAGTTAATTGTTTATAAAATGTCTTCTATGCTCATAAAAAAGAAAATGATGATTTATTTGTGATACCATTGGAAGAAAAACAAATCTTCAAAATTTTATTTTGAAGAAAATGTGTCACAATTATTGGCATCCCTGTATTTAGTGCTTTGTGCACCCTCCCTTTGCCAAGATAACAGCCCTGAGTCGTCTCCTGTAAGGGTTGGTAAGGTTGGAGAAGACATAGCAATTTGAGACCATTTCTCCATAAAGAATCTCTCCAGGGGTTCATTCCAATCGCTTATTTTATTCGTCCTCGTCTCCTCTGTCCTCACCTGACCCGGAAATCAATCGAGGTTCGCCATCTGTAAGAACATTCCAAACCGCTAAATGCTCCATGGAGGAGCGAGGAGCAAGTCACAAGGATGCTACCGGAGGATGCTTCAGAGAGGAAACAGGAATGTAGCTTTTGCGGAAGCCTTTTCTCGGAACGTGTGATGTGTATAAATTATCCACATGTCCAGATCTGCCACGTGGGGGTACACCCCTACAGAAATCCAATTTTACCGTTCCTTTCCATTTATTATAATGCGCTTTAATCCATAATGACACTCATTCTTTATAACTAACAAAATCCACATTTATTAATGAAAAAGAAGATAAAAAGCATTATAGTTAAGCATGTAAGCATAATATGGTGCTGACGCTTGATTGAGCAGGGCCGTTCCATTGCCTAATGCATGTTGCCTCGATTCCTCAGTCCTCGTATCTCATCCTTACATCCTTTCCTTGCGTCCCCCATTGGGCGGAGCTAAGGAGTGTGGAAAGGATGCGAGGAATGGATGCAAGGAGTGAAAATAAGCAATTGGAATGAACCCCAGGTATGATTTGAGGTATGCTTTGGATCATTGTCCTACTAGAACATCCAACCAGGTTCCGGGTTTTACTCAGAAATCCTGCTTCATAGTATACCCCCCTGGTTACTGTAATTTAAGAAATATGAAGAACGAAGAATATGGTTAACTTTCAAATTTTAATTAATCTCAATTGTTTGAACCGTATCGAGAAGAAAAAAAAAAGATTATGCACAGTGAATCCATAGGACCATAGGCTATTTGAAAAAACGTTTAAAAAAATGCATTAATGTGATTTAAAAATTCAAAATAAATGCAATATTCGCTGTACAATGTTTTGAATTTTTGTCAAAACCATTCCATTTACTTACAGGCTGTAGATGAAGAGGGCTGTACTGTAATCCTCCACCTGTTTTATGATCCAGACATCTGAAGCACATTTTCAGCACTCCAAATGTCCGTCTATTGCAGTGCGTGCTTTCGTGAGTTTTTGATTGAATGACAATTCAGGCATTGTTGTAGGCAAGATACGGTGTAATCAGAAAAGTTTTTAATGGATAGCCTTTGTCCCCTAATAGAGGATTGTCCCCCCAGAAAATTGCAGGAACTATTGGCCAATATAGAGTCATTGCTTGATCCAGGATAATTTGCGAATACATGTGTAAGCTTACACGCAGCCTTACACGCAGCATCACACATAGCCTGGATGTTAGAGTGGGCTCCCTTACGTTTCACACATATACAGTAAGAGCGTTCTCTGCTGGGGCACAACCCCAGGAAATAAGACGTTCGCTGTGAACTCCTGTTTTACCTGTTCTTTGCTGACAGGTATGATGGGGACTTGAATGTATTCATTGGCATAATGGACTAGGTTTGAGGTAAGTGCATGTATGACTGAATTTACGGCAGATTGGGATATGCCTCCAATTGAACTTAGGAGATGCTGGAATTACCGACTCGCGAAAAATGTAGGGCAGCCGTTAATTTCACGGCAATGGGGAGAGCATATAGGGACAGCAGGGATTTGTCTCCAGCTCATTTTCCAGGAGATTATAGAAGTTTGTTAAAAACCTGGCGGGATAAACACAATTTAAGGCAGCATTCCCTGTCACTGAAGGACAAGTATGTGGTTGGTCCTTGACGGATGGACCCTTTTATTATTATGCATTTTTAATATACACAATAATATTTCACGTTGTAATCTTGATATTTTTATGCAGGTTTGTGCGCTCCCCTGTGTGTGTAACACACAGGAGGGTGTACGCGCGTTGTGCACGTGCCTATGTAAATGCATGTCACTATCTTAATATTGCACAGTTAAAATAACATTGAAACAACTGGGACATGACTTAAGGCCAGGGCCACGTTCAATCTGAAAACGGTGTGCACCGTTTTGCTACGGTTTCCGGGTTCAACGACATGTTTCCTCGAAACAGTGTGAAACGTTTAAGTTACGTTTTCTCTCGTTTGGTGGGTGTGGCAGAGGTGTTACCCAATCAGCAGCGATGTGTATATAAACCCCGCCGTATTAAAAAGGCAATGCTTGCGTAACACAACAGGGTGTTCAACGCACCAGCGTTTCCGTTTAAATAAACGTTTTGCTACGTTTTGTCGGGGCTGAACGCAGCCCAGGTGTGTGGTGGTTTTAGCACAAACGCTTTCTGCTGCCTCAAAATATCAATATGCCAACAATGCACTTGACCATACCTTATCTTAAGATCAACCCCCCCAGGTGGGCACAAGTTCACTTGCTATTTAAACAATGTGGGTGCTGGACGACAACTGTGTCTGAAACTAGCAAAGAGACTTGCGTTTGGGTTACCGCCGCTTAGTCCTGAGTGTAAGGTATTTTTTTAATAACCTTTTTTGCTCATATTTTCCAGGGTTGCCAATAATTCTGGTGGGCAATGTATACAACACATAATCACATTTATTTTGGTCCATACAAAACGGCACTATAAAAAAATACATTACAGACTACTATTGTTCTCTCATTGCTAAACAGTATGGATCTAAGCAAAACCCATCTACTACCTACACTCATATACACACACACACACACACACACACACAATCAGAATCCCATTGTGAACAGAGTAAACTGTCAACCTGCTTTCTGTGGTCTAATCTGCAGCCAATCCTGTAACATAATCTCCTCCGCTGGCAATCTGCCGTGAATTATGATGTCACTTCCTGTTGTGCACAGTTCCTTGGTCAGGTGATGCGCATTGTGCCAAACAGATGGGCAGGGTCTAGATTCTCCTGGTTCTACTCCTATATCATCCTCTTTCATTGGAGGGTAAGAGGGTTTGTGAACCTATCAGCAGTGCTAGGACGAGGCTTTAAAAAGTTTTGGGAAGGGGAAAGGGAACTTCGTCTTCTCATAGTACTTTTGTCTTTTTCATTCCCTCAGTAAACCACCTTTTACAAATCAGATTATTACACAGGGATTTACAGTGGACATTTTCCATGGGGAAAAAAAAAGATGGAAATTGTTTATTGATTAATAGATCATATGTAAAAATAGTCACATATAAAAATACATATCGAATACTTCACTGGGTGTGTTTGTTTGGTGCTCTGATCTGTCCTGATGATTATGGGAGATGCAGTTTGAATCATGTGTACAACTGGAAAAAATGCCTCATTTAACCAATGTGTCAATAAAACAGGTCAATATGGCCCCAATTTCTCCTATGTGTGCATGCTCATGTACATGTGTTTGTATTTGCACAGTGACTGATTGCTGTCTGTGTATACATAAGCATGTCTTGTGTATGTTTATGTGCATGTTTTGTATGTGTGTCCATGTTATTGTGCTTGTGTGTATTTGGAGAATGCACATATGAGTATGAGTGTGTTTGTGTGTATGGAGTACATACAGTTTGTATGTATGTGTGTGTGTATTTGTGGGGTATGTCTGAGTATGCATGTATTTGTGTGTGTATGGATTACATATAAAATATGTGTGTGTAATGTATATGTGGGGTATGTCTGTGTGTGTGTGTGTGGGGTATGGGTGTGTATGTGTGTGTGGGGTATGTGTGTGTGTGTGTGTGTGTGGGGGGGGGGGGGTGTGTGTGTGTGTGTGTGTGTGTGTGTGTGTGGGGTGTGTGTGTGTGTGTGTGTGGGGTATGTGTGTGTGGGGTATGTCTGTGTGTGTGTGTGTGTGTGTGTGGGGGGGGGGGGTATGTGTGTGTGTGTTTGTGGGGTGGTTGTGTGTGAGTGCAGGACAGAGGAAGTGCAGTGATGCATGGTATGGAACAGGAAGGCCTGGGGGTCCCTGTGGTGTGACATGCTAATCTGGGCGCTGGAGTGAGGACCGCTAAACAGTCACTGGAAACAATTATGAAACACTCCCTTATCCCCTCCCTCCTCTTCCCTCTCTATCGCTCTGTCTTTCTCTTCCACTCCCTTTCTCTCTCTCTTTTTGTCTTTTCCCCTCCCTTTCTCAAATTCACAGTCAGAACGAGCTTCACTGGCATGAAAATAAAGCTCTTGAAAAGGGAAAGGGTAAAAGACACAGCGGCAAAGTCAGAATTATTCCCCATCCTCCCTGCCTCTCGAGCACCACTTTCCTCTCTAACGCTACCTCTCACGCGTGCATGTGTGTGTGTGTGTGTGTCTGTGCATCTCAGCTTGCTTTGTGTAGGTGTCTATTTGTGTGTGCACACATGTGCATGTCTGGGAGTGTGTATGTTTGTGTGGTGTGTGTGTGTGTGTGTGTGTGTATGTCAGTACATATATACAGTGAGCACCATAATTCATTGGACAGTGACACAATTTTTGTTATGTTGGTTCTGTACTCTAGCACTTTGAGTTTAAAAGGATACAATGACAATGAGGTTGAAGTGCAGACTGTCAGCTTTCACTTCTCTGCATTTAAATGGATCTATATGGGAATTGGGGGGTGGGACTAGATTTATCTGTAAATGACACTGGAACAGTATAGAACACATGGTTGGCTAAATGGCTCAAGTCAAGGTCTGACGTATCAAACAAGCCTTAAACCATCACTCTGCTGCCAGATATGCAGTATATATGGATGGATCACTTTAAAGGTTTCTTCTCCTGACCTATTTTTCCATCGGAGAAAATTTGTCAGGAGAAACAACCCTTAAAGTGATCCATCCATATCTATTGGGTATCTGGCAGCAGAGTGATGGTTTGAGGCTCGTTTGATACCTTAGACCCTTGATGACTTACAGCCATTTCACCAACCATGTATTCCATACTGTTCCAGCATAATTTACAGCTAAATCTAGTCCCACCCCCGAATTCCCATAAAGATCCATTGAAATGCAGAGAAGTTAAAGTAGCACTTGTAAGAGTACCATAAAATATTAAATATTATTATTAAAAATGATTACTTTATTCTACATTATGTTAAACTGTCCAATATTTTTGATGCCCGAAAATGGGGGGGGGGGGGGGCTATGTACAAAAGGTTCTATAATTTGTAAACGGTTCATTCGATATGGATGAAAATACCCTCAAATTAAAGCTGACAGTATGCCCTTAAACCCCATCATCATTGTATCCTTTCAAACTCAAACTGCTAGAGTACAGAACCAAAATAACAAATGTGTCACTGTCCAATGAATTATGGTGCTCACTGTATGTGGGTGTATAGAATTCTGGGTGCACTTGTCTGCTGTACAGGTCATATCTGGCCTCCCTCCAGCTTTCTCTCACGGCTTTCATTACTCAACCAACGCAAAGCATTCTGGGTAACATTTCAAACTAAAACTGCCCCCTTGCCCTTCTCATCCTGTTTGTTTTCTACGTGTGAAATTTGTAAGCCAAGAGCAGGTGAACATATTAAATGGGCAGGAAAACATTGGCTGTTCGCATTTTGGCCAAAGAACTGCTTATATGAATGATCAGGCGTTAAATGGACCAACGCCTGAAACAAGCTCATTTGAACACATCTCCACTAATTAATGTCATGCTGTCAACAAACGCCGATTACACATAATGACACAACTGTCAGCTTGACTCAGAGACAAAATAACAGGCGCTGTGTATGACAATGTGTGGGCTATGCGGGCAGGGGTAGTCAGTAGGTGTGGGACACATAACAGACTCAAAGACGGCCTTTTTCCTGTAACTTTCCACAGGAAATGATGTCAACAACGAGTATGAGCTACAGGAGGAGAACTGCAGCAGAGGAGCGTATGGGGTGATAGTGAGGGGAATTTACATTACATGACATTTCAACTCAGCCATTTTGGGGACACTCTTATCCAAAGGCTAGAAAGAGCAGCAGTAACAACAAAATAAGTAGTTAGCCGACTTAGAGGCAGTAACAGAGTAAACCGACAGCGCTAGAATTACCTATACTGTTAGCATACTCGTATGTCCTGAGAAATGCACATATTCATCTTTACAGAGGAGGGGGGAAAACCCCACAGTTTCCATAGTGACCAACAGAGAAAAAACGCCAGAGGGACTTAACCCTTACAGTGCCACAGTGTAAGGTACATAGTATCAACACTAGAGACGAGCCGGACTGGACTTGCAAAGCCTTAATGAGCGGAATATCAGACTGACTGAAGTGTCCCAACAGGCTGAACTATGTACAAAACCAGTACTGCAGCTACAGTATATGTGTGTGTGTGTGTGTGTGTGTGTGTACGTATGTGTGGAGGACTGTGGAGGAAAGTTGAGAACCCTTATTTTCCTGCTCCTCCTAGAGACGGTTCGGCCAGGCCCGAGGAGATTCTGGCCCTGTTTACACCTGGTCATTTCATGTGTCTTGAAGATCCGGATTATATCCAGATAGGGATTATCCACATAAAAATGCAGGTCTAATTGCACCCAAGATACATTAGGAACAGATTGAAATTCAATTGTCTGCCGATTATGTACGGATTATGTAACGTCCCTAAACTTTAAGAAACTGAAAAATGGCATGCGAAATTGCTATTTTGGAAGCAGCTACCATCTTTGCTCTCCGAGAGGCGGAACGAAACAGGAAGTAGGTTGTCAGTGCAATGTGGTTAAATCTTATCTGGATACCATCTAGATGCGAGTTGTATGAAACGAGCAGGTGTAAACTGGGCCTCTGTCTGTTAGTCCCTCCAATCTCCTCTAACCTCTCTCCTCCCCTCCCTCTGTTCCCTCCCCTCTCCCCTGTCCTCCCTTCCTCCATTCACCCCTCTCTCCACTCTCCCACCTCCTCTGTTTGTGTGGGTGCATCTCTGTGTGCGTGCGCGTATTAGAGAGAGAGAGAGAGACCGGTGCTCCTGGGTGCGCTAGTTGCCATGACGGCGGAGCACTGACCGTTTCCGCGGTGATGGAAGGAGGGGGAGAATTCTTTGGCAGTGACCCTGGCCAGCCGACACTCCTCCTGTGCCTTCTGAGCTGCGCCCATGGCCGCCTCCGCCTTCCCCCGTGCGTGGGCCGTCCTGACGGGGAGAGCAGAGGGCTGGTACTGTGCACAACAATACACACATGCACACGGACACACGTACGTTATGCACGCACGCGCACACACAAACATGCATGCGCGCACGTACATTCAGACATGCACACAAAATACACATGCCCACGCCCTGCACACACACACACACACACACACACACACGCATGCACGTGCACACACACACAAACACACACACACGCGCACACATGCATACATGTAGATTTAACACACACACGCATACACACACCAAAAAGATGGAGACCCATACGTCTCATAATGCGTGCGCAACTATCGACTGAACGTGTCACACACACCTGCTTTGATGCCTGTGCAGCAAAGCAACGCCTGACCTGTCATGTAATTTCCCCATTGACTTATAACGGTCACGCGTGCACGCGCACGTTCACGCATAATGACTGTTGCGCACCACGTAATCACATGACACGGAGTGACTACGTGTAACATGCATGCATTTTTCGCAAACGCATGCATAAACGCACGCATTAAGATAATAGAACATTTTTGTCACACGTTCACGCGCACCCGCACTATGACGTGCGCAAACTACATCACACGTGACAAGATGATGCGTACTGCACTCAAAGCGTGTACACGTTCGTCTGTCACTGTTAGAGAAATTTTGTTATGCGTTCACACACACACCCGTTCGCATTTTTGATGCTACGCAACCGGAAGTTTTACTGCTTCGCGTGCAGCATCCGCGTACATGAACGCCTCGCATAGTTCGCTTCCATTTGATTATATTCTATGATCCAGCAGAGACATTAATAGCTAGTGAGCCAATAATACAATTCAATACAGACATTTAAATTATATATATTTGTATTTATCTATTATTAGATGTAATTCAAAAGACGGACACAAAGTTAGTAGCCTAGCTACACTTTACATTTTATGTTTTAGTATTCTGGAAGAAAGTATTTAGGTAAAATATTTGAAGGAGCGATGTGATAATAATAGATAAATACAAATATATATAATTTAAATGTCTGTATTGAATTGTATTATTGGCTCACTAGCTATTAATGTCTCTGCTGGATCATAGAATATAATCAAATGGAAGCGAACTATGCGAGGCGTTTATGTACGCGGATGCTGCGCGTGAAGCAGTAAAACTTCCGGTTGCGTAGCATCAAAAATGCGAACGGGTGTGTGTGTGAACGCATAACAAAATTTCTCTAACAGTGACAGACGAACGTGTACACGCTTTGAGTGCAGTACGCATCATCTTGTCACGCGTGAAATACAATGCGCACGTAACAACGCACGCACGCACGCGTACCAAAATTTACCAAGTTAATCACGCAGGCACACACACGTTGCTGCGCATGTGTTCGTTATTTTTGACATTGATGGGTCTCCATACCAAAAATACACATGCACACACACACGCACATACACATGCACGCACACATCCACACACACACCTGCTGTTCTCACAGCAAAATCTTTTTCCACACAGATTTAACAAACCCACACACAATTACTGTATATTTTATACTCTCTCACACACATACGTAGAACACACATATAAATGTACGCATACAAATACAAATATACTTGGGAATGATGAAATGCAATATGTTACAGAGAGAGAGACAGAGCGAGAGGGGGGAGGGGTGGTAGATACTGGGTTGTTCCCATAGACGGTTGGGGGTTCTGGTTCCAGAAAGAGTGGGTCCAGAACTGCGGATGACCTCTGCTCTGCCATGACCCATATTTTAAATATGGAGCCAGAGACCTCCATGTGCCCTGTGTGCTATACTTTTCTCATGGACTAAAGTGCATGAAAGCTGACTCTCCCATTACTAGTCAGTGGCAACGTCTGTGATGAAAGGGTCTAATGGAAATGTTATATGGGACCTGTTAAAGAGCTAGGGACTAGAACATGGATCATGGAATTTCACTTTTCTTTAGGCTAACAGTTTGAAGTTAAGCGTATTTGACGTGACGACGATGAGGCAGTGCACCAATCTTTACTCTGATTGGTTACTCGTATGGACTGACCAATCAGACTAGTGCTTTCTCATTCCCCTGATTGCCGGTGTTCTGTTGATTTGTCCTACCTTGGCGAAATGTCCTACCGGTAGCGCAAATTTATAGTCATATATTTTATAAGTAGAATATTTCGACAGTCTAAATGACCTCATCATAAAATGCTACCAACATAAAACTACCATTGATGTTTTATGTCAAATATTATTAATAGTGACACATTGCCCTAAAAACAAAAACAAAAAACATTGAAGAAAGGTTGAATTAACTTCACAAATGGAACAGAAGTTCACCAAAAGCCACATTAATGATAAAAACATGCAATACTTAACTTTGGTAAAAACTGAGGTGAAGGTAGCATGAATTTATGGTCGTGAGACACAACAGAAATGATTTAATTATGATGCATGCGCATGCCCAGTACCCCTTGCTAGGACAACTCCATAAGCAGCATGAGATACCAGAACGCCGGCACATTTTATCATCAGGAAAAAATGAAGGCGTTTCACTTGTTTATTTGTGGTGTAGAAGTAAACCAGCTCGCTTGCAAAACAGCCAGCAGGAACGTCCACCAATTTAGCAGCGCTAGCTGCCTTTTGAGTGGCGAGCTGCATCTCAAGAGCAAATGAGAGAGAAATCCCTGCAGTTTGTGACTCATGCAGAAACCAAGCAGTGGAAAAACACATTTAGTCTGGATGCTCGCCGTAACAACGATTAAGCAGATCGCTAGATCCAGACCGGCCGAACGTACAGTCTGACCAATCGGGGAGGCTGACTGATCGTCGTAATATCAAAAACCCTGATTACCATTATCCTGTCCTAAATATAGACACGCCCGGGAGATACGTTCCAGTTCCCATAATCTTTGACGAGGCCTCCGGAACACTGTGCTCAGACTCTTGCAGTGTCCTCATGACAGCCTAAGTAGGGGGTCGCTTTTTGGCAGAGGGAGTCATGTTGCTGTGGAGTCCCTATTTTTCAGGGAAGAGAGCTGGCCACAATGTACACCGTGTACCGGACTCGATACGAGACAACGGGGCGTTTCCGTGCAGCGGATCCCAGTGTTAGAGTAGGATGAGCCTCCCAGCAGGCCCAATTATAAATGCAATGTTATACATCAGTGATGGAGGGTGTCTGGGAGTGAAGAGAGGGTTTGTGGAGCCAGTTATGTGTGGAGATGTCAATCAATGACTAGTTTGAATATGTCATAAGCTTTTTCTCTCTACGGTAAAACACAATGATTGGTTCAAAACAGTGAGTCACTGTCAGCATATGGTAGCTCTGCCTTTTTTTTTGTTTTTGACAGCTGGTAGTGTTTGGTGGTGTGTGTGTGTGGGGTATATGGGGGTAATATTGTCTCAAAAATAAACAAATAAAATAAACAAATACATAAGATGAACCTTCCACAATTAAAATGGGATTCACAAATAAATGTAACCAGTTCACAAATACATGAAACTGATTCACAAATACATGTAACTGGTTCACAAATAAATGAAACTGATTCACAAATAAATGTAACTGGTCCACAAATATGTTTTTGCACTCACAAACAAATGTCTCCTGAACTACTGACTGTGTACTTGTGCAACGCTTGGCGTGTGTGGAATTGCTTGCATTTATTTGTGTATTTTTTATACAATCCTTACACAAAGATGTGTGAATAAATCCACAAATAGTTTTTTTTAACTGAGTTTACTCCAGCCAATCAGATTTTCAGACATCCTTTCGCTAATGCCCACATTGCTCAGTGGATCACAGCTGGTTTCAGACCAGGGTTCTGTAGCGAGTAGCGAGCGACAAGATAGCCTCTCGATCGGGAAGATAGCTGTAGGCCCTGCACAAACACTCATTTTAAAACATAACTATAGATGGGGCTAGTGTCATTATAGTGCTGAAAACAATGATAATTTGAACCACAGCTTGACACACAATAATGTGAGCTAGCTAGCTACTGCTGGCTAACTATGTCAGCAAGATGTTATTT
>CM056388.1:21350967-21393467 GCA_029718625.1 Synaphobranchus kaupii | reverse complement strand
GTACTTGCCCTCCTCCTTGGTGCCGTCGGGGAATGTGGTGCAGCCGTAGCCGTGGCGGCGGTTGGCCGCCCACTCGCCCTCGTAGCGCAGGCCGTCGGAGCGCCGGCTCACGCCGCAGCCCGAGCGCTTGTCGCTCTTCCACTCGCCGGCGTACGACTCGGTGGTGGTGGCGTCCAGGTCGTCCTCGGCGACGGACAGCTCGGCGTCGGCCTCGCCCAGGCTGACGGTGGAGTTGATGTCGGAGGCGGCCGAGCTGACGGTGCTCATGCCCGCCTCGCTGCGGAACGAGCTCTGCTTGCTCCTCTGGCTGGCCAGCGAGCTCTTGGACTCGGACTTGCGCAGCTTCAGGCTGCTGAGGATGGAGCGGCGGAACAGGCCCTTCTTCTTCCCGCGCGTGAGCTCGGCCTCGCTGTGCGCCGTCAGGACGAAGCCGCCGCGCGACACCGCCGGGCTGCCCGCCGCCCCGCCCCCGCCGCCGGCCCCGCCCCCGCCCGCCACGCCCGGCCCGTCCGGGTGGAGCGCGGCGCCGTTGCTGTGCTCGGAGCGCAGCGAGTTTATGGACGTGCGCAGCGGGGAGCGGATGACGGCCGCCATGCCGTACGGCACGCTCTGCCGCACGCCGAAGCCGTGCCGCATCCCACCAACCCACTGCCCCTGGTATGTCCCTGCAGAGGGAGAGAGGGAGGGGAGAGAAAGAGAGACAGGAAGTAATCATCTAATTCTAACATACAGAGGTCAAATAAATACCTATGTACTCTATATATGTCATGTGTCATGGCCAAGTTTTAGGTTTTTTGTCAAACTCTCATCAGACATATTCACCCTGCACTCACATCGGTGTGAATATGTCTAATGGCTCAACCACTATAACATGACCTGAATTAGTCAGCCACACCCAGCCCTGATTGCATTACATTACAGGCATTTAGCCTCTCCTATCCAGAGCGACTTACAAAACTTTTTTACACAGTGTCCATTTATACAGCTGGATATTTACTGGAGAAATTCAGGTTAAGTACCTTGCTCAGGGGTACAACGGCAGGGTCCTACCTGGGAATCAACCCTGCAACCTAGAACTTACAAGCTCAGATCTCCAACCATTACACTAGTCCACTGCCCCTGATCCAGGGACCCCCCCCACCCCTGATTTTACTAATTAATTGTTCAAACTGATGCAGAGTCAGATCATACATCCCATTACTTCATCCCAAGCCATTACAAATGAACATTTCTAAACTGATCCGAGGTCATTACCTCCGCAAATAATTACCCACAGCTGCCAACCCCCTGCTTATTGCTTATTGGTCAGAATATGGTCAGGAAAGAACGCTGTGGTCAGCCTTTTATTACATCGTTCAACATTACATCATTTATCTACACGCAGCCACCCAAAGAGTGTTGAAACAAGTTTTATTTATGTATGTATGTATTCATCTGTTTATACTTTATTTATCATCTGTATTATATATAATTACAGATGATAGAGACAGAGACGGAGAGAGAGAGAGAGAGAGAGAGAGAGAGAGACAAAGCTTTGTGTAGGCGCTGTCTAACGTCTCTGACTCTAACAATAAGCCAGAGCTCACTGAATTCCTCATTGGTGGAGCTGCAGGAACATCAGCATGCTTCACGCGACAGGAATAATTTCTGTTATTTATTTATTTACTCAGCATGCAGCCATTAT
Organism: Synaphobranchus kaupii; assembly: GCA_029718625.1. Taxonomy (NCBI): domain Eukaryota; kingdom Metazoa; phylum Chordata; class Actinopteri; order Anguilliformes; family Synaphobranchidae; genus Synaphobranchus; species Synaphobranchus kaupii. The sequence goes on along the minus strand of CM056388.1, from coordinate 21,391,783 downwards.
CCACGGAAACCTACGAGCCTCGTGGATTTACCTATTATAGGTAAATCTGTTTTTTTAACACCACGTGCGTTTTTGTAGGAGCCGACGAAAATAATCGACGCTCAAATGATCTATTACAGATTTCACAAGAGCAGCGGAAACAAAATACCTCACCCATGGGTATCGTAACCGTTCAAATCTGCGTACCACATGGACGTTTGCTCAAATCCCACAGGAAAACACTGCAAACCTGTAAACCTAAGCAACATACCTTCATTTAAAAAAGCCAGCTGCTTAAATATATTACACAATGAGTTAGACCTTGACCTGGAACATAATATCTATGATACATAAAATATATCAAAATCAATGTGGAATGTTTTACACTTGTCTGTAAACATGTAATTATTTGTATAATGATTGTAGTATTACTTATAGTGCGTCATCCGAGATTAAAACAAAGCGCATTAATAAGGCCATTGTGGGAGTATGTTATGTAACAGTAATGCGACTGGAAATTTATCACTCTCTGCCTTAAGTGTCCCTTTCAAAAAGATTGATGCTTGAGATTTTCATCCATAGAACAGCCTTGCCTCTGTATTAACAAAAGGACAAAAGCACACTACCAGGACCTCTCCATGGTGCTGATAAACAGGCCAAACTCTCTGTGAGTCCTCCTCTGTGGTCCTCTTTTCTGTTTTCTCTATCCTCCTCTTTCTTTTTCTCTTCTCTTCCACCCCTTTCGAACCTCTGGTACATTGTCTCCAGCACTGTCCTTTGGGCCCATAGAACACACTTTCCACATACTCACACATACACACACACACACACACAAACACGCATGCATTTCACAATAAGGCCTACATATTACACACTTAAATGCACACATACACATAAACACACAAGCAAGCCTGCATTCACAGTCGCACACATACACAAACACATGCATGCATTAGCATGTGCACATGCGCGCGCACACACACACACACACACACACACACACACACATGTACACATACACACACACGCCACACAGACATGCTGCATGAGACACACAGATGTAAAAATTCACACACTCACACACACACACACACACACACACACCCTGCTGTCCATGGCTCCATCGATCTCTTCAAGCTGTATGTCAGTGTAATGCTGGGGGGGGGGGTTTTGCTCGATGAAGCAAAAGCAGAGCAGGCCTGTGCAATTACCCCCCCCCCCCCCCCCCAAACTTCACCCAACCCACCCAACACACACACAAATGATTGTGTATACGTGTATATCTAAGAATATATGGACGTATGTAGGCGAATGCTTGCATATGTATGAGAGTTTGTGCATTTGTGTGTATGTGACACAGATAAACACAGAGTGGTGCATGCTGGTGGGGGCTCTGTCTCACGAGCGTGCGCTCGTCCCTGATTCTGTCTGTCGCCCCTAGCGACAAGCGATAGCACCCCCCGCCACCCCCCAACTTCAGCCCAAACGCTGACGGCTCACGCTGTGTCATGGCCCATGGGTTACCTCTTCATCCTGCTACTCACCCGTCAGATGTGTGCCGTACGACGGCCGGCTCCTCTCTCTTAATCTGCAGGGATTAGGGAGGAATATTCCCACACAGAGAAGGGGAATTACACCACAACATGGCCACCAGGGGTAGCGGTGCCATCTGAACTGACCCTGAACTGACGCTATAGGGAAATGGGTAACCCCATAACTGACGCTGTATAGAAACGGGTAACCCCGTTAGCTGATGCTGTAGATTAATGGCTAACCCCTTAAATGACGATGTAGAGAGGGGGTCTCTATTATACACTGTGTCTATGATGTGTTTTTTTGTGTGTTTATGTTGGTGTACAATATGTCTGTGTATATACATGCTTGTATATGTGTGTGTGTGTGCTTGTGGGAATATAATATGTCAGTGTGAATGTGTGTATGTGTGTGTGTGTATTAACCAGCCTCCTGTCTGCTTTTCTTGATACTCAGGCTCCAGGAAGTAAGTGAGCCATCATGTCATTTCCTCAGCTGCTTAAATGGCAAAGACACTACCCTCTTCCTGGAGCTCCTGTCTCATAATGGCTCTATCAGGTAATCCCACTTTGTCTTTGTGTACCACGTGCACAGGAGTGCGCATGCACACACAAACACACATCAAATCACTGTTCTCACTAACCCTCCCCCAAGCACACATGTATGCTGGTTCTCTGGACTCTTCATTTGGCTGGTTTGACCTGGAGTGACCCTTAGCATGTGTAGAGACAGAAAAGGCAGGGCGGGGGCCTCAAACTGAGGGCGAGAAACAACCGATGACCCAATCTCCTCTTTCTCCTTCTCTCTGCCTCTCTGTATGCCCAATCTCCTCTTTCTCCTTCTCTCCCTCTCTGTATGCCCAATCTCCTCTTTCTCCTTCTCTCTGCCTCTCTGTATGCCCAATCTCCTCTTTCTCCTTCTCTCTGCCTCTCTGTATGCCCAATCTCCTCTTTCTCCTTCTCTCTCCCTCTCTGTATGCCCGATCTCCTCTTTCTCCTTCTCTCTGCCTCTCTGTATGCCCAATCTCCTCTTTCTCCTTCTCTCTGCCTCTCTGTATGCCCAATCTCCTCTTTCTCCTTCTCTCTGCCTCTCTGTATGCCCAATCTCCTCTTTCTCCTTCTCTCTGCCTCCCTGAGTCCCTCTCTCTCTCCCTCTCTGTATGCCCAATCTCCTCTTTCTCCTTCTCTCTGCCTCTCTGTATGCCCAATCTCCTCTTTCTCCATCTCTCTGCCTCCCTGAGTCCCTCTCTCTCTCCCTCTCTGTATGCCCAATCTCCTCTTTCTCCTTCTCTCTGCCTCTCTGTATGCCCAATCTCCTCTTTCTCCTTCTCTCTGCCTCTCTGTATGCCCAATCGCCTCTTTCGCCTTCTCTCTCCCTCTCTGTATGCCCAATCTCCTCTTTCTCCATCTCTCTGCCTCTCTGAGTCCCTCTCTCTCTGTCTCTCTGTATGCCCAATCTCCTCTTTCTCCTTCTCTCTGCCTCTCTGTATGCCCAATCTCCTCTTTCTCCTTCTCTCTGCCTCTCTGAGTCCCTCTCTCTCTGTCTCTCTGTATGCCCAATCTCCTCTTTCTCCTTCTCTCTTCCTCTGAGTCCCTCCATCTCTCCCTCTCTGAGTCCCTCTCTCTCTCCCTCTCTGTATGCCCAATCTCCTCTTTCTCCTTCTCTCTGCCTCTCTGTATGCCCAATCTCCTCTTTCTCCTTCTCTCTGCCTCTCTGTATGCCCAATCTCCTCTTTCTCCATCTCTCTGCCTCCCTGAGTCCCTCTCTCTCTCCCTCTCTGTATGCCCAATCTCCTCTTTCTCCTTCTCTCTGCCTCTCTGTATGCCCAATCTCCTCTTTCTCCTTCTCTCTGCCTCTCTGTATGCCCAATCGCCTCTTTCGCCTTCTCTCTCCCTCTCTGTATGCCCAATCTCCTCTTTCTCCATCTCTCTGCCTCTCTGAGTCCCTCTCTCTCTGTCTCTCTGTATGCCCAATCTCCTCTTTCTCCTTCTCTCTGCCTCTCTGTATGCCCAATCTCCTCTTTCTCCTTCTCTCTGCCTCTCTGAGTCCCTCTCTCTCTGTCTCTCTGTATGCCCAATCTCCTCTTTCTCCTTCTCTCTGCCTCTCTGTATGCCCAATCTCCTCTTTCTCCTTCTCTCTGCCTCTCTGAGTCCCTCTCTCTCTGTCTCTCTGTATGCCCAATCTCCTCTTTCTCCTTCTCTCTTCCTCTGAGTCCCTCCATCTCTCCCTCTCTGAGTCCCTCTCTCTCTCCCTCTCTGTATGCCCAATCTCCTCTTTCTCCTTCTCTCTGCCTCTCTGTATGCCCAATCTCCTATTTCTCCTTCTCTCTGCCTCTCTGAGTCCCTCTCTCTCTCCCTCTCTGTATGCCCAATCTCCTCTTTATCCTTCTCTCTGCCTCTCTGTATGCCCAATCTCCTATTTCTCCTTCTCTCTGCCTCTCTGAGTCCCTCTCTCTCTCCCTCTCTGTATGCCCAATCTCCTCTTTCTCCATCTCTCTGCTTCTCTGAGTCCCTCTCTCTCTCCCTCTCTGTATGCCCAATCTCCTCTTTCTCCTTCTCTCTGCCTCTCTGTATGCCCAATCTCCTCTTTCTCCTTCTCTCTGTCTCTCTGAGTCCCTCCATCTCTCCCTCTCTGAGTCCCTCTCTCTCTGCCTCTCTGTATGCCCAATCTCCTCTTTCTCCTTCTCTCTGCCTCTCTGAGTCCCTCTCTCTCTCCCTCTCTGTATGCCCAATCTCCTCTTTCTCCTTCTCTCTGCCTCTCTGAGTCCCTCTCTCTCTCCCTCTCTGTATGCCCAATCTCCTCTTTCTCCATCTCTCTGCCTCTCTGTATGCCCAATCTCCTCTTTCTCCTTCTCTCTCCCTCTCTGTATGCCCAATCTCCTCTTTCTCCATCTGTCTGCCTCTCTGAGTCCCTCTCTCTCTGCCTCTCTGGCCCAATCTCCTCTTTCTCCATCTCTCTTCCTCTGAGTCCCTCTCTCTCCGCCTCTCTGTAGGCCCAATCTCCTCTTTCTCTGGCTTTCTCTCAACTCAATTCAGTCAAGTCAATTCTCTCTCTCTGTTGGTGCCAGTTCTCATCCCTTCCCCCTGACACTGAAGGGGAGCCCACCCACATACAAACACACAAACAAACACACACACACACACACACACACACACAGCCCAGCACCTTTTTTAAATATTATTATCTATGCTACGTAGGCACCACATTCCTAAATCATGTGGAAGTAAGCTGTTTTGTGAAACTGTTCCGTAGGCCCAAGAAAGCCTCATATGCAAACTTATATAAATAATTAAATAATACAGTCAAGATCTAGTGGAAAAGTACTGAGATGGGGCCGAATGACCACACCAAAGCTCCCCAACCCCCCCCCCCCCCCCACACCTCAACCACCCCTGAGGTTAAATAGATAATTACTGTGGAGTTATTCATGTAATATCCCTTCCAGAGGCACAGCATTCTAGTTAATTCCATTGTCCCAATTTTCCCCCGGTAATGTCATTATGATTATAATGACTCCCACGTGCTGTGGTGGTAAGTTATGAGGAGGACGGTGTACGAACCCCTCGCCTCTGTGCAGCCTGTTGCTCTGCTAGCCGTCCACCGCATGGACAACAGAACTGAACTGATCGGTCCCTGGAATTGAAATTCTCCACTGGGGAGATACTTATTTGCAGTTTCCTTGAAACGCGCAGAACTTTCAACGCACATTGATTAATATGCTGTAGATAACGCACATTGATTAATATGCTGTAGATAACACACATTGATTAATATGCTGTAGATAACGCACATTGATTAATATGCTGTAGATAACCACAAGGCCAAGTTGGCTACTGGTCTTTTACCATATTGCAGACTCAAATGTAATCGAATGTATAGGCTACCCGTGTGTTGGCCAATCTGATCCTGGTGAAAGAATTTGTGGAGGGTAAGCGTCTCTCGACTCGTGTCTGTCATGGTTTATGACCCCTTTTCCCTTGCGGTCGTGTTCCTCGGTCGCCACACGTGGGCGCTGCTCTGATAGAGTTTTGGCTCCGCCGCGTTTCTTTCGCAGAGTTCTTGTCAGTGTTCACAGGTGTGCGTGGTTGCCGGTGAGCTACATAAGCCTCAGTATTCCTTCGTTCGAGGCTTTGATATTGTTGATTTGTATTGTGGTGTATTGTCTGGCATGATTTGTACTGTTTTGTGTGTGGTATTATTTTGCCCTTTGATTGCTTAGACAATATGATTCGGTCTAGGTTTTTTAGAAGACCATTTCTGCTCCAGAGTGTTTTATTGGAGTAATGTGGGATTTTCCTTTGTGGATATATTAGGACTCTTCCCCCCTGGCCCTTTTCTGTCTCCGCTTTCTGGGTTTTCCTTTCTTCCGTTGCCTAGACCCTTTTGCCTTCTCTCTCTTCCTCCTCTCTCTGTCTGCTTTCTTCCCTGTAAGCGAGAGGAGTCTTTGTTTGTTTGTGGGTGTATTTGTATAGTCATTTCTTACTAAGAGAACAGGCGTTTTTATCATACTGACAGGCAGGGCTTTATTTATTCTGAGAGGCAGGGCGTGTATTTTCTATTAAGCTTGTGCTAGTCTTTTAGCCGGTAAATGTCCGGTGCAGCTGTCCTGTTTCATCCTTTTTACCTGCGGGACGATTGTGTTCGGAAACTGTAGTTCTGTTCGTTCTCCGGGTATGTCCTCATATGGAGCTTGGGCGATTTTGTTGATATGTTTGCGTTTGACTGCGAGTCTCTGAAAGTAGCCTTGGAACGTTAGCTCTCTGTTCCTTTTGCCTCGTTACATTCTCCTTTATTCTGAGAGGCAGGGCGTATATTATCTATTAAGCTCCCATTAGTCTATTAGCTGGTAAATGTCTGGTGCAGCTGTCCTGTTTCGTCCTTTTTACCTGCGGGACGATTGTGTTCGGAACTGTAGTTCTGTTCGTTCTCCGGGTATGTCTCTCCTCATATGGAGCTTGGCCGATTTTGTTGACATGTTTGCGTTTGACTGCGAGTCTCTGAAAGTAGCCTTGGAACGTTAGCTCTCTGTTCCTTTCGCCTCGTTACATTCCTCTTTACGGAGAGGTAGGGCGTTTATTTTCTACTAATCTCACGTTAGTCTTTTAGCCTGTAAATGTCTGGTGCAGCCTGTCCTGTTCGCTCCTTTCGGTACCTGTCTCCGTACATGGAGCTTTTGGCGATTTTGTTCGGAACTGTAGTTCTGTTTCGTCCTTTGGTACATGTCTTCCTATAGGGAAGACTGGGCAATGTTGTGGACATGTTTGTGTGTAACTGCGAGTCTGAGAGTAGCCTTGGAACGTTAGATCTCTGTTCCTTTCGCCTCCTCGTATACTATCTCGTATTATTTTGCAGGGTTTGTTGGCTGTGTTTTATTTGTACCATTTATGCTACTCGCCTGTTCTTATGCGTCTCAATTACCGAGGTAGGGCGTTTATTATTGCTGGATCTTTAGTTGCTTAGCTCGTAGAGGTATGGGACCGCAGATCTCTGCTCTATTCGCCTGTAAAATGTTTCTCTCTCCTGGGAGATCGGGCGTTCATGCTTTTAGTGAGTTACTTATCTCGTAGAAGTATAGGGTAGCAGTTCTTTGTTCCATTAGCCTTATTTGGTTTTCTTACTGAGAAACCTGGCGTTTGCGCTTCTACTCATTGGTGTGTGACAGTGAGCTGGTTAGTAGCTTTGGTACGTGTGTTCCCTGTCTTGTCTCCCTCCCTTAACTGCGGGGTTTCCCGCCTTAGTGGCCTTAGGGCTTAATGAATCCCCTTGCTGCGTTTGGCTCCTCCTACCTCACACGTCACGCCGCCTTTACAGTGTCTATTCCGCTAATCGGTGAACGGCTGATTACTATATTTCCCTTCAGCTTGGAAAACTGATGTTTCCCAGCAGATGTTGTTTGGAAATGTTTTAATATGTTTCCATCTCTTGGTTGATCTTGAATATCTTCTTCTTTGTAACTCATTCGCTGTAAATAATGCATTGGTTTAAAGAATGCACGCGGAAACTGGGCCTTCGCATTAACTCCACGGCCATGTAATGCTTCCCTTACTATGTATTTCTGTATTGGTGTCATGCCTTCAGTCACCCCCACCCCCCTCCCCCCTCAAAACCAATTCTGGAGAGCGCCGCCCGGAGGCCTGTCAGATCCTCTGCGCGGATAAATGCAGCATTGAACTAAAACGGCCAGAGCCACAACCGTATCGCTGGCAGCGCCACTCCGAATTAGTCAATGGAGGGAAAAGCATTGTTTGTGGAAGGGCACCCATCCGCCGCGTGGCTTCCTTTCATTCTGCCTTTGATGCAACGTGACATTAGCGTGGCACTGCCTGCAGTGCGCTCACCCCATTGAGCGCTATTCAGCTATCACGCCAGTGGTGTTACGTACTCATACCTAACCGATTAGGCCAGAATGAACACATTTCATGCCCAAGATGGCAGACAGAATCAACGCAGCGGACGCTGATCAAACTAAAGAATCGAGAATACAATTGAAGGCCTCTAGGCTTTGAAAACAGGCTCAAGCGTCTTTAAAATTGGCACTCAAAGCACGCTTGCCAAGCAGAATAACAGAATAATTATGGAGGTTATTACTTTTACTATTTTATTTTTTTGTTAATCTTACTCGATTGGTAGTATTATATTTACAATCTTTTATTCATTACAGCTTTAGTTCAGAGGTGTTAATAAAGATGTAATAAAATGTATTTCTTTCACTTTTCCAATGAAGGTACACGGTAAAAACGCCTAAAGATAAGCCCACTGTTTTAACAGATTACTTCAAGTTCAAGAGTGATCAAATATGCTTTGTTAGAGTAAAATGTACCCTATCATAGATTTAACACTCATTTTACTGTGTACTATGATTTATTTTATACAGTGCATCAAACATTTTGGTATCAGTAAAAGTTAAATACAAAGGCATTGGGACAGTGACACTGTTTTTTTTGTTTTGGCTCTGTACTCCAGCACATTTGAATTTTAAATAAAACAATGAATACAAGGTTAAAGTGCAGACTGTCAGCTTTAATTTTAGGGTAATTGCATCCATGTTGGGTGATCCATGGAAGAATTACAGCCCTTTTCATACACAGTCCCCCCATTTTAGGGGAGCAAAAATAATAAATTCGTAGTATTTAGTACTTGTTTGCAAATCCTTTGCATTCGAAGACTGCCTAAATCCTGCAACCCATAGACATCACCAGAGATGCTGGGTATCTTCCCTGGTGATGATCTGCCAGGCCCGTACTGCAGCCATTCTTCAGTTCCTGTTCCTTCAGCAAGTGAAATGCATGTTCAGTTGGATTCAGGACTGGTGATTGACTTGGCCAGTCCAGAACATTCTACTTTTTGGCCCTGAAAAACTCCTTGGTTGCTTTAGCAGTATGTTTGGGGTAAATGTCCCGCTCCAACACATCAACAGTAAAGACAAGTGGGCCAGTGGCAGCCATACATGCCCAAGCCTTAACACTACCTCCACCATGTTTCACAGATGGGTAGGGGGTGCTTTGGATCATGAGCAGTTTGCATAAGCACCTTTCTTTCTCAATACTTTCCTCTTCCCATCACTTTAGTACAGGTTAATACTCATCTCATCTGTCCTTAAGACAGATTTTGAAATGTACTTTTTAGCTAATTCTAACCTGGTGGCGTAGTCTCTTTATGGTAGTCTTTGAAATCTATGCCCACATACCGGAGATTTGACAGTCTGTTTGACAGTCGAAAAGGGGTTTTTCCTTGAAAGTGTTCTTCGGTTATCCACTACAGTGGTCTTCTGTGGCACGCCAAATGTTTTGGCTATGGTGATCGATTTATTCACATTTTCAGCCTCATGCGCTTTACTGGTGTCCACACATTTCGTCCAACAGACTCCAAATGCTAACTCCATACCTAGAATCAACTCTAGACCTTTTTTTAGCTTATTGTGCATGAACTAATGATGCAAAGAGACACTGCTGGCCAAGAATTAGCTAAGCAGCCAATTGTACAACTATATTCACTCCTCTAAAATGGGGGGATTATGTATTAAATGGGCAGTATTTCCGACACGGATCGCCTGATGTGGATGTAAATAGCCTTAAATTAAAGCTGACAGTCTGCACTTCATATTCTCATATTCGTTGTTTTATTTCGAGTACAGAGCCAAAGCAACAAAAATAGTGTCACTGTCCTGATACTTTTGCATTGAACTGTTTGTGGTAATATGTGGCTCTCTTGTTAGCGGTGCACGCTCGTGCGCTGCAGCAGGCTAAATTCATAGGCGAAGATTGCGACTCCAGCTCAGCAAACAGAAAGTGTGTTTGGATGGGTTTCTCCATGAATTATTAATATATCTCTTTTTTCGCTAAGTCAGCACTTGCGCCGTGGAGTAATTGTTTGTGTGTGTGAGTGAGTGTGTGTGTGTATTGGAGGGAAGATATCGCGCCTGTCTGTTTTTTTTCCTACTGGCGTGTATATGCATGGGATACAAGTATACCACCAAACTGAAACCACTTTCTCACGGTGCAGCACTCTTAGCGTAATTGTGTCGTGCATAACCGTCTATATCCGGCATGTAAGCTACAAGTTTTGCAAAAGGGTTTCTGGTGACCAGCTCGCGCTGAGTAGGCCTGGGCTGTGTACTACAGACCTGCACCTGAGGTGTTTAATTACAGGCGAGCGCATAGTAGGCCTAACCAAATGGGACATCATTTTATGAGTAAGAAACTGACCGTTACCAGTGGGATCGCTTAGCTGTTATATACAGTATACCTGAGGTACATGACCTATACGTTTTCCCGTTCCAAAGAGAAACAGAATTCTGGAATATGGTTAGCTTTTAGGCACAGTCAAAATGCTGGGGAGATGTAGCTCGATAAGACATCTCAGGGAGAAACCGAGCAACCGCTGTGTTGAACGGTCATGTATGTGTGTATTCTTAAGCGGCGCAGAATAAACAGTGTTTAAACCAGCCGGGTGAGTCTGACAGCAGGAAAGGCGTCGCTGCGTAGCCTCAAACTCACTGGAGTGCAGGCAGCGGACCCGTGGTTGCTCTGTTCATTCGTTCTGCTGTTCTGAGCGCTGATCATGCATTTTGCACCGTTCTGTTATAAAACAGGCAGGATTTCACGATAATTGCCGTTGGTGGTTATTCAATCAAAGGCACACTCACCCCTTTTTCCAGGGCTGGTTTTAGGCATACGCGGATCCGGATCCTAGGGCGCCATCCGTCCGGGGCGGGGGGGGGGGGGGGGGGGGGGGTGGGGGGGGGGGGTGGAAGGGCAACGGGTCTGCAGTCACTATCTCCAGCACCACTGCTGCCCCACCAAATCCGCAGAAAGGCTGGAGCCAAGCCTGCCTATATATGTTTTTAGAGTAAAAATTTGGGGAAAATGTGGTGGTATTCTGCTACGAAATATATGCAGGCTTGAGAAGCAGAAGGATATTTGATACATTTCATAAATGGCGAAAAACTAGCTTGGCAGCTTGACTGAGGAATATTGCTGACCATTATTTTATTTTGTGATCATACATTTTAGTTGAGATCAAAGCTTGTATATCTGTAAAGAAAACCAATACTGGTTGTAAATCAAAAAAAAATAAAAATTATTTTGTCAAGAAGGAAAGACAAAATGTTCAGCATACATGTGGTTAGAATGAAATCAAAGGTGGGAAATGAAAACTATGGGTGCACATTTTGCTGTGCCTCTTTTCTGAGCCTAATTACTTTCATTATTTTTTTAGGGTTCCCTCTATTTTCTCCCCAATCTGGAATGCCCAATGATATACAGTCATAGACAAGCATGCGCTCTTCTCCAATCACCGCTGCCTATAGGGAGGAGTATATAAAAGCACCCACTCTCAGAAGCCGATACAGAGGGTATAGAAAAGCACCCACTCTCAGAAGCCGATACAGAGGGTATAGAAAAGCACCCACTCTCAGAAGCCGATATAGAGGGTATAGAAAAGCACCCACTCTCAGAAGCCGATACAGAGGGTATAGAAAGCACCCACTCTCAGAAGCTGATACAGAGGGTATAGAAAAGCACCCACTCTCAGAAGCCGATACAGAGAGTATAGAAAAGCACCCACTCTCAGAAGCCGATACAGAGGGTATAGAAAAGCACCCACTCTCAGAAGCCGATACAGAGGGTATAGAAAGCACCCACTCTCAGAAGCCGATACAGAGGGTATAGAAAAGCACCCACTCTCCTCCTGTCTCAGCAGTTGAAAGGGGAGAGTATAGAAAAGCCAAAGCAGATGATGTTACCAGCTCCTTCTTTTCGCATGCAGCCCACAAGCCAAGTTGCACAGACATGAGTCAGAGGAAGACGCTTAGAGCCTGATTTACTAAGACCTTTAGCATGTGCAAAACGTTTTAGCACATGCAAAATCAATAACATGACCAATGATTGGTCATGGTATTTGTTTTGCACCAATCATCGGTTGTGTTATTGGTTTTGCATGTGCTGAAAGGTTTTGTATATGCTAATGGTCTTAATAAATCAGGCCCTTAATGTGCAGCTTTTGCAAGCAGACCGCAGGTGTCTGATCGACCAGCGGGGGTCGCTAGTGCGCGGTGAGACACGATCCCAGCCAATTGAACCCTTGCTAATCCTAGCTGAGGGTACTGCAAATTTTGCATTGCCCTGTGGCTTCTGGCTCTGTCCACTCTGGCATTGGATCCTGGCCAGTGGGGCCCATCCATGCACTAGAACAGCGCTTTAAGAAGATGAGCCACCCAGCAGCCCAACTGTCATCCTTTTACAAACCCCAATTCCAGTTGGGACAATATGTAAAATGCACATAAAAGCAGAAAGCAGTGATTTGTAAAGTACCTTTTACATATATATTTAATTTAACACAGTACTAAGAAAAGATATTTAATGTTTTACCTTATCAACTTTATAGATTTTTGTAAATATACGCTAATTCTGAATTTCATGCCTGCAACACATTCCAAAAAAGTTGGGAAAGGGTAAAAAAAAACACTGGTAATTTCGAAAAACACCTGTTTGGAACATTCCACAGGTAAACAGGTGATGCTATCATGACTGGGTATAAAAGGATATCAAAAGACTCTTGATATCTTATTTTCAGGTACTGATACTATAACCTCTCTGCATGTGAATGGATCTCTATGGGAATTGGGGGGGGGGGGGGACTAGATTAAGCTGTAAATTACACAGGAATAGTGGATCACTTGAAGGGTTGTTTCTCCTGATGTATTTTTCCATAGAGTTCAATAGGAAAATGAGTCAGGAGAAACAACCATGCATATCTACTGTATATCTGGCAGCAGAGTGATGGTTTGAGGCTCGTTTGATACCTCAGACCCTTGATGACTTACAGCCATTTAGCCGACCATGTGTTCCATACTATTCCCGTGTAATTTACAGCTTAATCTAGTCCCACCACCCAATTCCCATAGAGAGCCTTTCAAATGCAGAGAGATTATAGTATTGCTTGTACAGAAACTGTACAGAAACCGCAAACAGATACATGATGTATATGGTACCCGCACGTTTTGCAACCGAAGTGGGCCTTCCAACAGGTGTTTTTCAGAAGCACAATAAGGGTGGTTAAAGACTGTGTTTAAAACAGGGAGCTGACACGTATGCGGGCGGACGGTCTGCCGGACTTTTGCTTTTCTTAGTCGAGCGTACCAACCCCCCTTTGTAGACGACATTTCCCATCATTTTTGCACGCAAATTGCAAACAACACTGGCCCCCTACATGGAAGAAGATTATGGTATGCAGAAGGTACGCTTGTAAATGAGACGACAGGTCCGCGCAGACAAAAAAAATGACTGCTGCGTGGACTGCCTAGGCAGACGTCTGCTCAAGGTCCACTATGATGTCATTTAGGTCTGCGCGGACCCTGCGGACGTGCGTACGCATTTTTTTTTTTGGTCACTATGAATTGGCTATAAGGGGTTGTTTTCATTGCACTGGCTACTTTAACCAGAATACTCATTTACACCTTCCCTTTGCTTTTAATGTTCTTATATACAAATTCCCACATTAAGGACACAAACTAGCTTTAAAAGGAACATTTGTAAATATATACTGTACAGGGGTCGATTTACCGTCATCTTATCGATTCCGTGTCTTTTAATACCTGCTTTCCATTTGTACTAAAAGGCACCTGCAAATACCTTTCCGAAACTTCCTTTCGTACTAAATTAATCTATTTGCATGACCACCTCCCACTATTTCTCAAAATAACGTACGGATGCCCAATTTCGCATATTCATTCAGGCTAACCCGCAAAAAATAGAAATCAACGTATCTTTCAATCTTAGCACACGCAATCGTCTTTACACCTCGTTAGTTGATCACCTCGGATGATTTTTTCCAGGCGGTAACAGTTTTGCACGTGCTTTTGTACACGCAAACCTTTAGTAAATCGACCCCATAATGTCAAACAAGATATAGTCAAACTGCAACTGCAGGCTGAACAGCTAGCTAACGAAGACGGTATCTTGTTACTTAGCAAAATTCCTGTATGCAAGACTACATTCATGAATACTTATGACTCTGGTCCTCGTGAGAGAGGCACTTCTGTTGAAAAAGTATGTGGCTAATATGTAAATCTGTGTCTCATGAGTGTGAGGTTTTGACTGACAGCTTGTCTCTTATTGCCGCTTGAACAAAGTCCGACGAAGTAGTTCAGTGAAACGTCACATTAAGCATGCCTGTTTCAGCAATGTTTTTCTTTCAGTGGTATTTTTGTTCAACTCTAAATCCGTTTTATGGTAAACAGCTATGTTTGAACGACTAGACATGCAAATGAAAGCAGACAATAGAAAGAATTGGTTTTGCATCCTAATTGCTAGATTCCTCAAAGAGCTCAAGGCAATATTATGATGATGACATAGATGTTATCTGGCTTATGTTTGGGTCTGAAGTATTTCCTGGTTGGTGTTATGGAGTGTCCTCATGCCGTCAATATCTTGATTTCATCATGCTATAATAAGCAGTAAATACACCAAATCTGAAAGGTTTGTAGTTTTGGACATTTTTATCTCTGAACTTTGTTCCTAGGCAGCTCATAATACTTGCTGTTACTCGCTTTAAATATTTTTAATCCAATATACTGCAACATTTTTAATTTTTTTTCCCTTTCTCTATATTTGGTCATGTGAAATTCTTCATTGCTCTTGGGCTATTCTGAGCACTGCTCCACACTGACCACTGATGCTGTGACTACTGCCCCACACTGATGCTCTGACCACTGCTCCACACTGCTGCTCTGACCACTGCTCCACACCGCTGCTCTGACTACTGCTCCACACCGCTGCTCTGATCACTGCTCCACACTGCTGCTCTGATCACTGCTCCACACTGATGCTCTGACCACTGCTCCACACTGCTGCTCTGACCACTGCTCCACACCGCTGCTCTGACTACTGCTCCACACCGCTGCTCTGATCACTGCTCCACACTGCTGCTCTGATCACTGCTCCACACTGCTGCTCTGACCACTGCTCCACACTGCTGCTCTGACCACTGCTCCACACCGCTGCTCTGACTACTGCTCCACACCGCTGCTCTGATCACTGCTCCACACTACTGCTCTGATCACTGCTCCACACTGCTGCTCTGATCACTGCTCCACACTGATGCTCTGACCACTGCTCCACACTGTTGCTCTGACCACTGCTCCACACCGCTGCTCTGACTACTGCTCCACACCGCTGCTCTGATCACTGCTCCACACTACTGCTCTGATCACTGCTCCACACTGCTGCTCTGATCACTGCTCCACACTGCTGCTCTGACCACTGCTCCACACCGCTGCTCTGACTACTGCTCCACACCGCTGCTCTGATCACTGCTCCACACTACTGCTCTGATCACTGCTCCACACTGCTGCTCTGATCACTGCTCCACACTGCTGCTCTGACCACTGCTCCACACCGCTGCTCTGACTACTGCTCCACACCGCTGCTCTGATCACTGCTCCACACTACTGCTCTGATCACTGCTCCACACTGCTGCTCTGATCACTGCTCCACACTGCTGCTCTGATCACTGCTCCACACTGCTGCTCTGATCACTGCTCCACACTGCTGCTCTGACCACTGCTCCATACAGCTGCTCTGACCACTGCTCCATACAGCTGCTCTGACCACTGCTGCTCTGATCTCTGCTCCACACTGCTGCTCTGACCACTGCTCCACACTGCTGCTCTGACCACTGCTCCACACTGCTGCTCTGATCACTGCTCCACACTGCTGCTCTGACCACTGCTCCACACTGCTGCTCTGATCACTGCTCCACACTGCTGGTCTGATCACTGTTCCACACTGCTGCTCTGACCACTGCTCCACACTGCTGCTCTGACCACTGCTCCACACTGCTGCTCTGACCACTGCTCCACACTGCTGCTCTGACCACTGCTCCACACTGCTGCTCTGACCACTGCTCCACACTGCTGCTCTGACCACTGCTCCACACTGCTGCTCTTATCACTGTTCCACACTGCTGCTCTGACCACTGCTCCACACTGCTGCTCTGACCACTGCTCCACACTGCTGCTCTGACCACTGCTTCACACTGCTGCTCTGACCACTGCTTCACAGTGCTGCCGGGTCACCTCCACCGGAGGAGGAGAGAGAAGGCGGAACCGACTCTGGGTCCAATATGCCATGTGTCCAGACAGTGTCTAGAACCTGTCAGTTGTAGGTTCCATACCTGTGTCTGCGGCTAATTGACAGATTTGTGCTACCCACAAGGACACCTGAGTCCTCGTGGTCACCTAGCAACAGGCTGCTTTCATAGCACACCACATTTTACGCGGTTCAATAGCAGTGAACCGTACAGGGTTTGGAATCTGTTTTTAACTAGTATACACGGTGCTCACGCATTCTTGTTATTTTTCCCCATCATTGTCTTTCCTTCACCTGTCTTTCTCCTCTTTATCTATCATCCTGTTAATTAACCTTCATTCATCTTCATTCTCTATCTCTCTCTCTCTCTCTCTCTCTCTCTCTCTCTCTCTCTCTCTCTCTCTCTCTGTCTCTCTCTGTGTGGCTTTGCTACGGTTGTGATTAAGCAGCGCAGATTACCTCAAGTAAGTAAACACCATTAGCAGTGTCAGCCGCCAGCCAATCAGAGCACAGAACACTGAGTCCCCTGTGACATGCTGACCTGCTGTACTGCATGTGCGTGTGCGCGTTTCCACAGCAACTTTCAGTACTGAGGCACCCCTGCTGTAATGCAGTGAAATGAGAGAGAGAGAGAGAGAGAAGGAGAATGCTGGAAATGTAGAGATACTTCAGTGTTTCCCACTCAGAATCCAGTAGGCTAATGCGCGGGTGGGTGTGCGCAGTGTTGGCGGAGTGATCTGCGCTCAAGCCTTTGTCAGCAATGTCATCAGGCGATGGGTTTGGAAGGAAGTCAGAGCCGGAGCGAGCAGACATGGATGCAGGCAACACTGTGCAGTAACACTGTAGCACACTGATCAATGAGCCACCAATCAATGATCGGCTGGTTGATGAACACACTGCAGTGTTACATTTAAACACAGGCATATACTGGCCTGTGCCATTCTGTCCTGTGTGTGTGTGGTATCTGAAAGGTCCCTGACCCCCCCCCCTCCTACACACACGCACACACGCACGCACAAACACACACACGCACGCACGCACAAACACACACGCACGCACGCACAACACACACACACACACACACACACACACACACACATGCAAACAAACACACACACACACGCACAAACACACACACACACACACATGCAAACAAGCACACACGCACACACGCACAAACACACACACACACACACACACACACGCAAACAAACACACACACACGCACGCACGCACAAACACACACACACACACACACACACAAACACATACACACTGCGCATTCACATTATTCTGAGAAGAGGGGGGTCTCAATGCTTTCAAATGAGAAAAGGGATCTTTTTCTTTCCTTTCTCTCTTTCCCTCACTCCTTTTCTCTCTCTCGGTCTCTGGAGACCCCTGTTACGGGCTCTAGCACAAACCCAAGTCTGACTTGGCCCTCTCTCCTTCCCTCCCCCTCCCCCTCCCCCTGAGTGATATCACTCCCATGGTGCCACAGTCGGCCAGACGCTGTGCGCTGACGAGAGCAACATGGAGGCCAACGGCATCGCAGATAAACGCAGTCAGGCTTCCAGCAGATGACTGCAGGGCTCATTGAAAATGGACAGGTGCCTGTTTCTGAGCTCAGATTAGCTGTAGGGGAGCCCTAGTGCCTTCCATAAACCCCCCCACCATCCCTCAACTCCCCACAACCTCTTCCCTCCAACAGTTCCCTGATATATCCGCCTTCCTGCTGGTGTAGGGAGCCATCACGGGGCCATGCGTTTAGGGGGGGGAACGGAACGGAGTTGGGAGTCCGTCTGTCCTGTAACGTCCCTCTGTCAGGCCTGGCTTCGGACTGGATTGAGCCTGGCTTCCGGCTCCAGTTCTGACCGGGTAGTTCACGGTTCTGGTTCCGGCTTAGGTTTCAGACGCTGCAGGTGACCTGGAATCCCTGTCTCTGAGGCTGCAGAATCTGGATGGCCTCAATTTGGGGCCCAAATTTATCTCTCTCTCCGCAGTGAGAGGAAGTAAGCGCTCACAGAGGCAACAGCGTGAGAGAGAGAGGAGAGGAAGAGAGAGGACGAGAGAGGAAGAGAGGGAGAGAGAGGGAGGTAAATAAACAGAGTGGGAGAGAGGATGAGAGAGTGGAAGAAGGAGAGGGATGAGAGAGAGAGGGGGAGGGAGGTAAACAGAGAGGGAGAGAGGGAGGGAGAAGGAGAGGATGAACGACAGAGAGGGGGAGGGAGTGGTGGAGGAGGTGATGAAAAAGAAGAGGAGGAGAGAAGCCCGTGTGGCAGCAAAGAGGAATGACCTCAGGAGACCCTCACCGTCCAGCCCAACCCAACCCCTCCCCCCCGTCTGTCTGTCTGTCTTTCCATTCCGTCTCTCCGTGCGTCTGCCTACCCGTCGATGTGCCAGTTACCCGACCCCCCATTACGTGGCCCTTACCTCCATCGGAGTAGGTCTCGGTGCCGTAGCCATCCTGCAGGCCGGTGCTCCAGGTGCCCTCGTACTTGGCGTTGCTGCCGGTGCTCTCCCGCAGGCCGTAGCGTCCCTTAAATCCGTGGGTCCACTCGCCCCTGTACACCCACTTCCCCTTGTTCTCCACTCCGATGCCGTGCCTCTTACCCTGGGCCCACGTGCCCTGGTAGGTGTTCCCGCTGGGCCAGGTGTACACGCCCAGCACCTCGAACCCGTGGCTCCAGGACCCCGAGTACTCGCCTTGGCCCTTGGGCCCAGTGCAGATGCCGTGGCCGTGAGCCTTCCCCTCCTCCCACCCTCCGCAGTATGACCCCCCATCATCAAAGTCGAATCTGCCCCCACTGGACATGCATGAAACAGGTTTTGGCAAATCCCCCAAACCTCAAAAAAAAGGAAATAAAAAGCGGGGAAAAAAGAGATGAAGAAGAAGAAAAAGATGAAGGAAGCGGACCCCGAAGTGCAGGATGCGCGGGGCCAAACCCCCCGGACGATGGGTTTGGGAACGGAAACCTGAAATGGGAGCAGAGGAGGTTCTCCCCCCCCTCCCCCTCCGGCTCGGCGGCGCGGTGTGGCGCGGCAGGTGCTCCTCCGGCCTCCTCAGACCATCCTCCTCCTCGCCCGTGCGGCTACTCCTGCCGGCTCCTCCTGCGGCCGCGGCTCGGAGACGGGAGAAGGCCCCCAGCGGCCATGCGTCTTCCCGCTGACGCGCGAGCACAGAGTTCGTCCCGTCTCCCCCCCCCTCCGTCAGCGACGTGCCTCCCCCCCCTTTAACCCCCCCCCCCCTCCTTCGGCACAATCTCCACAAGGAGCCCGTCCGTCCGTCCGTCCGTCCACCGGCCCTGTCGCTCCTCGTAGATTTCCCCCCGAGGCTGACGAGGGTCGGTCTCCGCCTAGAAACCCGGAATCCTACGCAGCGATCTCCAGGCGTGGCAGGGAACCATGGCGCTCCGTCTTCCCCTCCCCTCCCTTGGCTCGATCAGGCTCTCTGCATCCCCATCCCAGCACCGGGAGAACAACTGCTCCACCAGGAAAGGCAGAGCGGAAAAAAGGAGAGAGAGAGAGAAAGAGAGAGGGAGAATCTGCTAGGCTTCTCTCTACAGCTTACGATGGAGACGGCAATGCAGTCTCTCTCCTTCTCCAAAGCAGACACACACACACACGCACGCACACACACTCTCTTATGGACGCACGGATCACGCTCTTGCACACACCTCGGTGATAAACAACCGATCTGATTTAAGGATTTTTTTCCGCTTCTCTCTCTCTCTCTCTCTCTGTTGTCTGTTCTCCAGCTCTGTTTATAGTCTAATGCTCAAGTCCTGGCTCCCGTTTCGCTGGATGGAGAAAAATCAGAATGGATTTACGGTCCCCTTTTTTTGGTTCTTCTTGAGGGCTTCGGTCTAATAATTTTCACTTATCCGCGATCTGCCTTTTTTGGTGGTCATCTTATTTCCCCCGGCCCTCGTCGTGCAGGGCTGTCTCTCTCTCTCTCTCCGTGGTGTCTCTGAAACCTGCTCATTAGAGGAGGACTGTTCCAACGCAGCCAGCTCCCCCTCCCCCCCTACAGCACCACCCCCCCCCCACCCCCTGCTTTTAAAGAGACAGTGGAACAGCCAGCCCCCCCCCCCCCCACCTCTCTCTCTCTCATGGCCCCAGGGAGCAAAGATTGCTTTTCCTAATTGCCCTGCTTGCTTTCCTCTCCCTCTCTCTCTCCGTTGCTCGATCCCCCTGCTCTCTTTATTGCTGAGAAATAGGTGTTTCACGAGTGAGCCAGTCGAATAGGTGAATCATAGGCCCACAATTGTTTCTCCAATTATATGCAGCCATTTTAACACAGCCATTTTTAACACTTATTTTTCAAGGGTAGTTTCATTTTAATACAATAAAAGAGCTGTTATACACCTTGAAGAACTGTTATACACTTTTTTTTTTGTGTACGTGTGTGTGCGTCCGTGTATGTGTGTGCATGTATTTGTGTGTTTTGTGTGTCGTAGTTGAATTTTACTACAATAATACACCCTTGAGGAGTCGTTATGCACATTTTTTGTGTGTGTGTGTGTGTGTATGTGTACATGTCTGTTCTGTGTGTATCTATCACTGTTCTGTGTGTCTATATCACCTGTGTGTGTGTGTGTTTGTGTGTGTATTTATCACTACTATGTATGTGTATCTGTCACTGTTCTGTGTGTGTATCTATCACCTCTGTGTGTGTATCTATCACTACAGTGTACGTATATCTATGCTATGTATGTATACGTATCACTGCTGTGGAAGTTTTTCCATTGGGTTACTGAAGAGGGGATCAGACTGAACCGGGTATAAATAGCCTTAATATGAGAGCCCTGACATGCTGGCCAATCTCTGTCTCCCAGGGGAGACTGGGAGCTCACAGAACACCCAGAGGAGGGGCCACCCCTAAACACCTGGAGAGCAGTGTGTGTGTGTGTGTGTGTGTGTGTGTGTGTGTGTGTGTGAGTGCGAGAGAGAGAGATGGTGAGAGGGGAAGGGGTGTGTGTGAATGTGTCTAAGCTCTTTTTACTCCTCTGTATGTGTGTGGAGCACTGGGAGTACTGCTGGCCAACCCTGGCCATACTACCCTTATGGAAAAAGAATATACTGCAATATATTGTAAATATATCAAAATTATATGGTGTAGATGGCTCCATTTGTGCTGCAGAAGATGGGAACTGTTCTCTGCCCCCCTCCCCTCCCCCCAGCCCCCCTCCCCTCCCTCTCCTTAATTCCAATCAATTCTAATCAGCTGACAGCAGGCAGGACCACATCTTAGCACAGCTGATGGAAATGAAACTATGATCAGAACAACCTCAACACGTTCTCCACTGTCCACACAGCTACTGGTACTTTCCTCCCACTTACACATCTACTACACCTGCTCCCCTTCATGTTGCTCCTGTTATACTCCTCCATGTAGCTTTAGAGTCCGATTTTACCATTTGTAACAGGATAACACCACATGTCTCAGAACCTTATAATACTGACAGGAATAGGTAGAAATAGGTTAGATAAGCATCCCAGGAGCTTCATTTTATAGGAATATTGTTACATCTTTGAGTAAAATGCTACTTGATTAACATCCAAATTTGCGATGTTCACTGGATAGGATTCGGATAAAATTCTGTCAATATTGTTTCCAACATCCAATGTGTACCAGACTTTTACGAGGTACAGACTCAAATATGGGGAATTCAAATAAATGTTTAAAGTCCATCCAGGGACCACTCAAACCCTACTGCAGTTTCCTCATTACCAATTATATTCTAGTTGACAGTCAAAACAGCGGCATCTATTGGTAAGAAACAGGAACTACCCTAATAGATAATTGAACAGAAAATGACATACTTCAATGCTCAGGACATTACTCAGGACAGGGGAAAATGACCATCCCCATATTTTCAGGGAATGTAGGGAAGGTTGAAGAAGCTATGCTCCAAAATGTACCTTCCTAAAACCTGTACTACATAGTGGTTGTGGGGGTAGGTCTGCAGTACGGTTTGGGTGGTCCCTGGATGGATTTCAAACATTTATTTGGATTCCCCATGTTTGTATCTGTACACACTTACTCACACTGCCCCAACTTACACTGCCCCCACTTACTCACACTGCTCCCTACTTACTCACACTGCCCACACATACTCACACAGCCTCCACATACTCATACTGGCCCCACTTACTCTCACAGTCCCCACTTCCTCACACTGTCCCCACTTACTCACACTGCCCCCACTTACTCACACTGTCCCCACTTACTCATACTGTCCCCACTTACGCATACTGTCCCCACTTACTCACACTGCCCCCACTTACTCATACTGTCCCCACTTACTCACACTGCCCCCACTTACTCACAGTGTTCCCACATACTCACACTGCTCCATACTAACGCACACTGCCCCCACTTACTCACACTGCCCCCACTTACTCACACTGCCCCCACTTACTCATACTGTCCCCACTTACGCATACTGTCCCGACTTACGCATACTGTCCCTACTTACTCACACTGTCCCCACTTACTCACACTGCTCCCTACTTACTCACACTGCTCCCTACTAACTCACACTGCCCCCACTTACTCACACTGCCCCAACTTACACTGCCCCCACTTACACTGTTTCCTACTTACTCACACTGCCTCCACATACTCACACTGTCCCCACTTACTCACACTGCCCCCACTTACTCACACTGCCCCCACTTACTCACACTGCCCCCACTTACTCACACTGTCCCCACTTACTCACACTGTCCCCACTTACAATGCCCCCACTTACTCATACTGTCCCCAATTACTCACACTGTCCCCAATTACTCACACTATCCCCACTTACTCACCCTGTCCCCACTTACTCACACTGTCCCCACTTCCTCTCACTGCCCCCAATTACTCACACTGCCCCCACTTACTCACACTGCCCCCACTTACTCACACTGTTCCCACTTACTCACACTGCCACAACTTACGCTGCCCCCAATTACTCACACTGCCCCCACTTACTCACACGGTTCCCTACTTACTCACACTGCCTCCACATACTCACACTGTCCCCACTTACTCACACTGCCCCCACTTACTCACACTGTCCCCACTTACTCATACTGTCCCCACTTATGCATACTGTCCCCACTTACTCACCCTGTCCCCACTTACTCACACTGTCCCCACTTACTCACACTGCCCCAACTTACTCACACTTCCCACTTCCTCTCACTGCCCCCAATTACTCACACTGCCCCCACTAACTCACACTGTCCCCACTTCCTCACTCCCCCCACTTACTTACACTGTTCCCACTTACTCACACTGCTCCCTACTAACTCACACTGCCCACACTTACTCACACTGCCCCAACTTACTCACACTGCCTCCACATACTCATACTGGCCCCACTTACTCTCACAGTCCCCACTTACTCACACTGCCCACACTTACTCACACTGTCCCCACTTACGTACACTGTCCCCACTTACTTACACTGTCCCCACTTACTCACACTGTCCCCACTTACTCACACTGCCCACACTTACTCACACTGTCCCCACTTACTCACACTGTCCCCACTTACTCACACTGACCCCACTTACTCACACTGTTCCCACTTACTCACACTGCCTCCACATACTCATACTGGCTCCACTTACTCTCACAGTCCCCACTTACTCTCACAGTCCCCACTTACTCACACTGTCCCCACTTACTCACACTGCCCCCACATACTGACACTGCCTCCACATACTCATACTGGGCCCACTTACTTACACTGTCCCCACTTACTCACACTGTCCCCACTTACTCACACTGCCCACACTTACTCACACTGTCCCCACTTACTCACACTGTCCCCACTTACTCACACTGACCCCACTTACTCACACTGTTCCCACTTACTCACACTGCCTCCACATACTCATACTGGCTCCACTTACTCTCACAGTCCCCACTTACTCTCACAGTCCCCACTTACTCACACTGTCCCCACTTACTCACACTGTCCCCACTTACTCATACTGTTCCCACTTACACTGCCCCCACTTACTCACACTGTTCCCACTTACACTGCCCCCACTTACTCACACTGTCCCCACTTACTCACACTGCCCCCACTTACTCACACTGTTCCCACTTACACTGCCCCCACTTACTCACACTGTTCCCACTTACACTGCCCCCACTTACTCACAGTGTCCCCACTTACTCACACTGTCCCCACTTACTCACACTGACCCCACTTACTCACACTGTTCCCACTTCCTCACACTGCCCCAATTACTCACACTGCCCCCACTTACTCACACTGTTCCCTACTTACTCACACTGCCTCCACATACTCTCACAGTCCCCACTTACTCACACTGTCCCCACTTACTCACACTGACCCCACTTACTCACACTGTCCCCACTTACTCACACTGCCCCCACTTACTCACACTGCCCCCACTTACTCACACTGTTCCCACTTACACTGCCCCCACTTACTTATACTGTCACCAATTACTCACACTGTCCCCAGTTACTCACACTATCCCCACTTACTCTCCCTGTCCCCACTTACTCACACTTTCCCCACTTCCTCTCACTGCCCCCAATTACTCACACTGCCCCCACTTACTCACACTGCCCCCACTTACGCACAGTGTTCCCACTTACTCACACTGCTCTCTACGTACTCACACTGCTCCCTACTAACTCACACTGCCCCCACTTACTCACACTGCCCCCACTTACTCACACTGTTCCCTACTTACTCACACTGCCTCCACATACTCACACTGCCCCCACTTACTCACACTGCCCCCACTTACTCATACTGTCCCCACTTACGCATACTGTCCCGACTTACGCATACTGTCCCCACTTACTCACACTGTCCCCACTTACTCACACTGCCCCCACTTACTCACAGTGTTCCCACTTACCCACACTGCTCCCTACTTACTCACACTGCTCCCTACTAACTCACACTGCCCCCACTTACTCACACTGCCCCAACTTACACTGCCCCCACTTACACTGTCCCCACTTACTCACACTGCCCCCACTTACTCACACTGCCCCCACTTACTCACACTGTCCCCACTTACAATGCCCCCACTTACTCATACTGTCCCCAATTACTCACACTGTCCCCAATTACTCACACTATCCCCACTTACTCACCCTGTCCCCACTTACTCACACTGTCCCCACTTCCTCTCACTGCCCCCAATTACTCACACTGCCCCCACTTAATCACACTGTCCCCACTTACTCACACTGTCCCCACTTCCTCTCACTGCCCCCAATTACTCACACTGCCCCCACTTAATCACACTGCCCCCACTTACTCACACTGTTCCCACTTACTCACACTGCCCCAACTTACGCTGCCCGCAATTACTCACACTGCCCCCACCTACTCACACGGTTCCCTACTTACTCACACTGCCTCCACATACTCACACTGTCCCCACTTACTCACACTGCCCCCACTTACTCACACTGTCCCCACTTACTCACACTGTCCCCACTTACTCATACTGTCCCCACTTATGCATACTGTTCCCACTTACTCACACTGTCCCCACTTACTCACACTGTCCCCACTTACTCACACTGCCCCAACTTACTCACACTCCCCACTTCCTCTCACTGCCCCCAATTACTCACACAGCCCCCACTAACTCACACCGTCCCCACTTCCTCACTCCCCCCACTTACTTACACTGTTCCCACTTACTCACACTGCTCCCTACTAACTCACACTGCCCCCACTTACTCACACTGCCCCAACTTACTCACACTGCCTCCACATACTCATACTGGCCCCACTTACTCTCACAGTCCCCACTTACTCACACTGCCCACACTTACTCACACTGCCCCCACTTACTCACACTGTCCCCACTTACTCACACTGCCCCCACTTACTCACACTGTTCCCACTTACACTGCCCCCACTTACTCACACTGTTCCCACTTACACTGCCCCCACTTACTCACAGTGTCCCCACTTACTCACACTGTCCCCACTTACTCACACTGACCCCACTTACTCACACTGTTCCAACTTCCTCACACTGCCCCAATTACTCACACTGCCCCACTTACTCACACTGTTCCCTACTTACTCACACTGCCTCCACATACTCTCACAGTCCCCACTTACTCACACTGTCCCCACTTACTCACACTGACCCCACTTACTCACACTGTCCCCACTTACTCACACTGCCCCCACTTACTCACACTGCCCCCACTTACTCACACTGTTCCCACTTACACTGCCCCCACTTACTTATACTGTCCCCAATTACTCACACTGTCCCCAATTACTCACACTATCCCCACTTACTCTCCCTGTCCCCACTTACTCACACTGTCCCCACTTCCTCTCACTGCCCCCAATTACTCACACTGCCCCCACTTACTCACACTGCCCCCACTTACGCACAGTGTTCCCACTTACTCACACTGCTCTCTACGTACTCACACTGCTACCTACTAACTCACACTGCCCCCACTTACTCACACTGCCCCAACTTACTCACACTGCCCCCACTTACTCACACTGTTCCCACTTACTCACACTGTTCCCACTTACTCACACTGCCTCCACATACTCATACTGGCCCCACTTACACTCACAGTCCCCACTTACTCACACTGCCCCCACTTACTCACACTGTTCCCACTTACACTGCCCCCACTTACTCACACTGTTCCTACTTACACTGCCCCCACTTACTCATACTGTCCCCAATTACTCACACTGTCCCCACTTCCTCTCACTGCCCCCACTTACTCACACTGTCCTCACTTACTCACACTGCCCCCACTTACTCACAGTGTTCCCACTTACTCACACTGCTCCCTACTTACTCACACTGCTCCCTACTAACTCACACTGCCCCCACTTACTCACACTGCCCCCATTTACTCACACTGTTCCCTACTTACTCACACTGCCTCCACATACTCACACTGCCCCCACTTACTCACACTGCCCCCACTTACTCACCCTGTCCCCACTTACTCACACTGTCCCCACTTCCTCTCACTGCCCCCAATTACTCACACTGCCCCCACTTACTCACACTGTCCCCACTTACTCACACTGCCCCCACTTACGCACAGTGTTCCCACTTACTCACACTGCTCTCTACTTACTCAAACTGCTCCCTACTAACTCACACAGCCCCCACTTACTCACACTGCCCCAACTTACTCACACTGCCCCCACTTACTCACACTGTTCCCACTTACTCACACTGTTCCCACTTACTCACACTGCCTCCACATACTCATACTGGCCCCACTTACTCTCACAGTCCCCACTTACTCACACTGCCCCCACTTACTCACACTGTTCCCACTTACACTGCCCCCACTTACTCACACTGTCCCCACTTACTCACACTGCCCACACTTACTCACACTGTCCCCACTTTCTCACACTGTCCCCACTTACTCACACTGACCACACTTACTCACACTGTTCCCACTTACTCACACTGCCTCCACATACTCATACTGGCTCCACTTACTCTCACAGTCCCCACTTACTCTCACAGTCCCCACTTACTCACACTGTCCCCACTTACTCACACTGCCCCCACTTACTCAAACTGCCCCCACTTACTCACACTGTTCCCACTTACACTGCCCCCACTTACTCACACTGTTCCCACTTACACTGCCCCCACTTACTCACACTGTCCCCACTTACTCACACTGCCCCCACTTACTCACACTGTTCCCACTTACACTGCCCCCACTTACTCACACACTGTTCCCACTTACACTGCCCCCACTTACTCACAGTGTCCGCACTTACTCACACTGTCCCCACTTACTCACACTGACCCCACTTACTCACACTTTTCCCACTTCCTCACACTGCCCCAATTACTCACACTGCCCCCACTTACTCACACTGTTCCCTACTTACTCACACTGCCTCCACATACTCTCACAGTCCCCACTTACTCACACTGTCCCCACTTACTCACACTGACCCCACTTACTCACACTGTCCCCACTTACTCACACTGCCCCCACTTACTCTCACAGTCCCCACTTACTCACACTGTCCCCACTTACTCACACTGCCCCCACATACTGACACTGCCTCCACATACTCATACTGGGCCCACTTACTCATACTGTCCCCACTTACTCACACTGCCCACACTTAGTCACACTGTCCCCACTTACGTACACTGTCCCCACTTACTTACACTGTCCCCACTTACTCACACTGTCCCCACTTACTCACACTGCCCACACTTACTCACACTGTCCCCACTTACTCACACTGTCCCCACTTACTCACACTGACCCCACTTACTCACACTGTTCCCACTTACTCACGCTGCCTCCACATACTCATACTGGCTCCACTTACTCTCACAGTCCCCACTTACTCTCACAGTCCCCACTTACTCACACTGTCTCCACTTACTCACACTGCCCCCACTTACTCACACTGCCCCCACTTACTCACACTGTTCCCACTTACACTGCCCCCACTTACTCACACTGTTCCCACTTACACTGCCCCCACTTACTCACACTGTCCCCACTTACTCACACTGCCCCCACTTACTCACACTGTTCCCACTTACACTGCCCCCACTTACTCACACTGTTCCCACTTACACTGCCCCCACTTACTCACAGTGTCCCCACTTACTCACACTGTCCCCACTTACTCACACTGACCCCACTTACTCACACTGTTCCAACTTCCTCACACTGCCCCAATTACTCACACTGCCCCACTTACTCACACTGTTCCCTACTTACTCACACTGCCTCCACATACTCTCACAGTCCCCACTTACTCACACTGTCCCCACTTACTCACACTGACCCCACTTACTCACACTGTCCCCACTTACTCACACTGCCCCCACTTACTCACACTGCCCCCACTTACTCACACTGTTCCCACTTACACTGCCCCCACTTACTTATACTGTCCCCAATTACTCACACTGTCCCCAATTACTCACACTATCCCCACTTACTCTCCCTGTCCCCACTTACTCACACTGTCCCCACTTCCTCTCACTGCCCCCAATTACTCACACTGCCCCCACTTACTCACACTGCCCCCACTTACGCACAGTGTTCCCACTTACTCACACTGCTCTCTACGTACTCACACTGCTACCTACTAACTCACACTGCCCCCACTTACTCACACTGCCCCAACTTACTCACACTGCCCCCACTTACTCACACTGTTCCCACTTACTCACACTGTTCCCACTTACTCACACTGCCTCCACATACTCATACTGGCCCCACTTACACTCACAGTCCCCACTTACTCACACTGCCCCCACTTACTCACACTGTTCCCACTTACACTGCCCCCACTTACTCACACTGTTCCTACTTACACTGCCCCCACTTACTCATACTGTCCCCAATTACTCACACTGTCCCCACTTCCTCTCACTGCCCCCACTTACTCACACTGTCCTCACTTACTCACACTGCCCCCACTTACTCACAGTGTTCCCACTTACTCACACTGCTCCCTACTTACTCACACTGCTCCCTACTAACTCACACTGCCCCCACTTACTCACACTGCCCCCACTTACTCACACTGTTCCCTACTTACTCACACTGCCTCCACATACTCACACTGCCCCCACTTACTCACACTGCCCCCACTTACTCATACTGTCCCCACTTACGCATACTGTCCCGACTTACGCATACTGTCCCCACTTACTCACACTGTCCCCACTTACTCACACTGCCCCCACTTACTCACAGTGTTCCCACTTACTCACACTGCTCCCTACTTACTCACACTGCTCCCTACTAACTCACACTGCCCCCACTTACTCACACTGCCCCAACTTACACTGCCCCCACTTACACTGTTTCCTACTTACTCACACTGCCTCCACATACTCACACTGTCCCCACTTACTCACACTGCCCCCACTTACTCACACTGTCCCCACTTACTCACACTGTTCCCACTTATACTGTCCCCAATTACTCACACTGTCCCCAATTACTCACACTATCCCAACTTACTCACCCTGTCCCCACTTACTCACACTGTCCCCACTTCCTCTCACTGCCCCCAATTACTCACACTGCCCCCACTTACTCACACTGTCCTCACTTACTCACACTGCCCCCACTTACTCACAGTGTTCCCACTTACTCACACTGCTCCCTACTTACTCACACTGCTCCCTACTAACTCACATTGCCCCCACTTACTCACACTGCCCCCACTTACTCACACTGTTCCCTACTTACTCACACTGCCTCCACATACTCACACTGCCCCTACTTACTCACACTGCCCCCACTTACTCATACTGTCCCCACTTACGCATACTGTCCCGACTTACGCATACTGTCCCCACTTACTCACACTGTCCCCACTTACTCACACTGCCCCCACTTACTCACAGTGTTCCCACTTACTCACACTGCTCCCTACTAACTCACACTTCCCCCACTTACTCACACTGCCCCAACTTACACTGCCCCCACTTACACTGTTTCCTACTTACTCACACTGCCTCCACTTACTCTCACAGTCCCCACTTACTCTCACAGTCCCCACTTACTCACACTGTCCCCACTTACTCACACTGTCCCCACTTACTCATACTGTTCCCACTTACACTGCCCCCACTTACTCACACTGTTCCCACTTACACTGCCCCCACTTACTCACACTGTCCCCACTTACTCACACTGCCCCCACTTACTCACACTGTTCCCACTTACACTGCCCCCACTTACTCACACTGTTCCCACTTACACTGCCCCCACTTACTCACAGTGTCCCCACTTACTCACACTGTCCCCACTTACTCACACTGACCCCACTTACTCACACTGTTCCCACTTCCTCACACTGCTCCAATTACTCACACTGCCCCCACTTACTCACACTGTTCCCTACTTACTCACACTGCCTCCACATACTCTCACAGTCCCCACTTACTCACACTGTCCCCACTTACTCACACTGACCCCACTTACTCACACTGTCCCCACTTACTCACACTGCCCCCACTTACTCACACTGCCCCCACTTACTCACACTGTTCCCACTTACACTGCCCCCACTTACTTATACTGTCACCAATTACTCACACTGTCCCCAATTACTCACACTATCCCCACTTACTCTCCCTGTCCCCACTTACTCACACTTTCCCCACTTCCTCTCACTGCCCCCAATTACTCACACTGCCCCCACTTACTCACACTGCCCCCACTTACGCACAGTGTTCCCACTTACTCACACTGCTCTCTACGTACTCACACTGCTCCCTACTAACTCACACTGCCCCCACTTACTCACACTGCCCCCACTTACTCACACTGTTCCCTACTTACTCACACTGCCTCCACATACTCACACTGCCCCCACTTACTCACACTGCCCCCACTTACTCATACTGTCCCCACTTACGCATACTGTCCCGACTTACGCATACTGTCCCCACTTACTCACACTGTCCCCACTTACTCACACTGCCCCCACTTACTCACAGTGTTCCCACTTACCCACACTGCTCCCTACTTACTCACACTGCTCCCTACTAACTCACACTGCCCCCACTTACTCACACTGCCCCAACTTACACTGCCCCCACTTACACTGTCCCCACTTACTCACACTGCCCCCACTTACTCACACTGCCCCCACTTACTCACACTGTCCCCACTTACAATGCCCCCACTTACTCATACTGTCCCCAATTACTCACACTGTCCCCAATTACTCACACTATCCCCACTTACTCACCCTGTCCCCACTTACTCACACTGTCCCCACTTCCTCTCACTGCCCCCAATTACTCACACTGCCCCCACTTAATCACACTGTCCCCACTTACTCACACTGTCCCCACTTCCTCTCACTGCCCCCAATTACTCACACTGCCCCCACTTAATCACACTGCCCCCACTTACTCACACTGTTCCCACTTACTCACACTGCCCCAACTTACGCTGCCCCCAATTACTCACACTGCCCCCACCTACTCACACGGTTCCCTACTTACTCACACTGCCTCCACATACTCACACTGTCCCCACTTACTCACACTGCCCCCACTTACTCACACTGTCCCCACTTACTCACACTGT
Organism: Synaphobranchus kaupii; assembly: GCA_029718625.1. NCBI lineage: Eukaryota > Metazoa > Chordata > Actinopteri > Anguilliformes > Synaphobranchidae > Synaphobranchus > Synaphobranchus kaupii. The sequence continues at coordinate 21,359,575 of CM056388.1, read as the reverse complement.
CCCCACTTACTCATACTGTCCCCACTTATGCATACTGTTCCCACTTACTCACACTGTCCCCACTTACTCACACTGTCCCCACTTACTCACACTGCCCCAACTTACTCACACTCCCCACTTCCTCTCACTGCCCCCAATTACTCACACTGCCCCCACTAACTCACACCGTCCCCACTTCCTCACTCCCCCCACTTACTTACACTGTTCCCACTTACTCACACTGCTCCCTACTAACTCACACTGCCCCCACTTACTCACACTGCCCCAACTTACTCACACTGCCTCCACATACTCATACTGGCCCCACTTACTCTCACAGTCCCCACTTACTCACACTGCCCACACTTACTCACACTGCCCCCACTTACTCACACTGTCCCCACTTACTCACACTGCCCCCACTTACTCACACTGTTCCCACTTACACTGCCCCCACTTACTCACACTGTTCCCACTTACACTGCCCCCACTTACTCACAGTGTCCCCACTTACTCACACTGTCCCCACTTACTCACACTGACCCCACTTACTCACACTGTTCCAACTTCCTCACACTGCCCCAATTACTCACACTGCCCCACTTACTCACACTGTTCCCTACTTACTCACACTGCCTCCACATACTCTCACAGTCCCCACTTACTCACACTGTCCCCACTTACTCACACTGACCCCACTTACTCACACTGTCCCCACTTACTCACACTGCCCCCACTTACTCACACTGCCCCCACTTACTCACACTGTTCCCACTTACACTGCCCCCACTTACTTATACTGTCCCCAATTACTCACACTGTCCCCAATTACTCACACTATCCCCACTTACTCTCCCTGTCCCCACTTACTCACAGTCCCCACTTCCTCTCACTGCCCCCAATTACTCACACTGCCCCCACTTACTCACACTGCCCCCACTTACGCACAGTGTTCCCACTTACTCACACTGCTCTCTACGTACTCACACTGCTACCTACTAACTCACACTGCCCCCACTTACTCACACTGCCCCAACTTACTCACACTGCCCCCACTTACTCACACTGTTCCCACTTACTCACACTGTTCCCACTTACTCACACTGCCTCCACATACTCATACTGGCCCCACTTACACTCACAGTCCCCACTTACTCACACTGCCCCCACTTACTCACACTGTTCCCACTTACACTGCCCCCACTTACTCACACTGTTCCTACTTACACTGCCCCCACTTACTCATACTGTCCCCAATTACTCACACTGTCCCCACTTCCTCTCACTGCCCCCACTTACTCACACTGTCCTCACTTACTCACACTGCCCCCACTTACTCACAGTGTTCCCACTTACTCACACTGCTCCCTACTTACTCACACTGCTCCCTACTAACTCACACTGCCCCCACTTACTCACACTGCCCCCATTTACTCACACTGTTCCCTACTTACTCACACTGCCTCCACATACTCACACTGCCCCCACTTACTCACACTGCCCCCACTTACTCACCCTGTCCCCACTTACTCACACTGTCCCCACTTCCTCTCACTGCCCCCAATTACTCACACTGCCCCCACTTACTCACACTGTCCCCACTTACTCACACTGCCCCCACTTACGCACAGTGTTCCCACTTACTCACACTGCTCTCTACTTACTCAAACTGCTCCCTACTAACTCACACAGCCCCCACTTACTCACACTGCCCCAACTTACTCACACTGTCCTCACTTACTCACACTGCCCCCACTTACTCACAGTGTTCCCACTTACTCACACTGCTCCCTACTTACTCACACTGCTCCCTACTAACTCACATTGCCCCCACTTACTCACACTGCCCCCACTTACTCACACTGTCCTCACTTACTCACACTGCCCCCACTTACTCACAGTGTTCCCACTTACTCACACTGCTCCCTACTTACTCACACTGCTCCCTACTAACTCACATTGCCCCCACTTACTCACACTGCCCCCACTTACTCACACTGTTCCCTACTTACTCACACTGCCTCCACATACTCACACTGCCCCTACTTACTCACACTGCCCCCACTTACTCATACTGTCCCCACTTACGCATACTGTCCCGACTTACGCATACTGTCCCCACTTACTCACACTGTCCCCACTTACTCACACTGCCCCCACTTACTCACAGTGTTCCCACTTACTCACACTGCTCCCTACTAACTCACACTTCCCCCACTTACTCACACTGCCCCAACTTACACTGCCCCCACTTACACTGTTTCCTACTTACTCACACTGCCTCCACTTACTCTCACAGTCCCCACTTACTCTCACAGTCCCCACTTACTCACACTGTCCCCACTTACTCACACTGTCCCCACTTACTCATACTGTTCCCACTTACACTGCCCCCACTTACTCACACTGTTCCCACTTACACTGCCCCCACTTACTCACACTGTCCCCACTTACTCACACTGCCCCCACTTACTCACACTGTTCCCACTTACACTGCCCCCACTTACTCACACTGTTCCCACTTACACTGCCCCCACTTACTCACAGTGTCCCCACTTACTCACACTGTCCCCACTTACTCACACTGACCCCACTTACTCACACTGTTCCCACTTCCTCACACTGCTCCAATTACTCACACTGCCCCCACTTACTCACACTGTTCCCTACTTACTCACACTGCCTCCACATACTCTCACAGTCCCCACTTACTCACACTGTCCCCACTTACTCACACTGACCCCACTTACTCACACTGTCCCCACTTACTCACACTGCCCCCACTTACTCACACTGCCCCCACTTACTCACACTGTTCCCACTTACACTGCCCCCACTTACTTATACTGTCACCAATTACTCACACTGTCCCCAATTACTCACACTATCCCCACTTACTCTCCCTGTCCCCACTTACTCACACTTTCCCCACTTCCTCTCACTGCCCCCAATTACTCACACTGCCCCCACTTACTCACACTGCCCCCACTTACGCACAGTGTTCCCACTTACTCACACTGCTCTCTACGTACTCACACTGCTCCCTACTAACTCACACTGCCCCCACTTACTCACACTGCCCCCACTTACTCACACTGTTCCCTACTTACTCACACTGCCTCCACATACTCACACTGCCCCCACTTACTCACACTGCCCCCACTTACTCATACTGTCCCCACTTACGCATACTGTCCCGACTTACGCATACTGTCCCCACTTACTCACACTGTCCCCACTTACTCACACTGCCCCCACTTACTCACAGTGTTCCCACTTACCCACACTGCTCCCTACTTACTCACACTGCTCCCTACTAACTCACACTGCCCCCACTTACTCACACTGCCCCAACTTACACTGCCCCCACTTACACTGTCCCCACTTACTCACACTGCCCCCACTTACTCACACTGCCCCCACTTACTCACACTGTCCCCACTTACAATGCCCCCACTTACTCATACTGTCCCCAATTACTCACACTGTCCCCAATTACTCACACTATCCCCACTTACTCACCCTGTCCCCACTTACTCACACTGTCCCCACTTCCTCTCACTGCCCCCAATTACTCACACTGCCCCCACTTAATCACACTGTCCCCACTTACTCACACTGTCCCCACTTCCTCTCACTGCCCCCAATTACTCACACTGCCCCCACTTAATCACACTGCCCCCACTTACTCACACTGTTCCCACTTACTCACACTGCCCCAACTTACGCTGCCCCCAATTACTCACACTGCCCCCACCTACTCACACGGTTCCCTACTTACTCACACTGCCTCCACATACTCACACTGTCCCCACTTACTCACACTGCCCCCACTTACTCACACTGTCCCCACTTACTCACACTGTCCCCACTTACTCATACTGTCCCCACTTATGCATACTGTTCCCACTTACTCACACTGTCCCCACTTACTCACACTGTCCCCACTTACTCACACTGCCCCAACTTACTCACACTCCCCACTTCCTCTCACTGCCCCCAATTACTCACACTGCCCCCACTAACTCACACCGTCCCCACTTCCTCACTCCCCCCACTTACTTACACTGTTCCCACTTACTCACACTGCTCCCTACTAACTCACACTGCCCCCACTTACTCACACTGCCCCAACTTACTCACACTGCCTCCACATACTCATACTGGCCCCACTTACTCTCACAGTCCCCACTTACTCACACTGCCCACACTTACTCACACTGCCCCCACTTACTCACACTGTCCCCACTTACTCACACTGCCCCCACTTACTCACACTGTTCCCACTTACACTGCCCCCACTTACTCACACTGTTCCCACTTACACTGCCCCCACTTACTCACAGTGTCCCCACTTACTCACACTGTCCCCACTTACTCACACTGACCCCACTTACTCACACTGTTCCAACTTCCTCACACTGCCCCAATTACTCACACTGCCCCACTTACTCACACTGTTCCCTACTTACTCACACTGCCTCCACATACTCTCACAGTCCCCACTTACTCACACTGTCCCCACTTACTCACACTGACCCCACTTACTCACACTGTCCCCACTTACTCACACTGCCCCCACTTACTCACACTGCCCCCACTTACTCACACTGTTCCCACTTACACTGCCCCCACTTACTTATACTGTCCCCAATTACTCACACTGTCCCCAATTACTCACACTATCCCCACTTACTCTCCCTGTCCCCACTTACTCACAGTCCCCACTTCCTCTCACTGCCCCCAATTACTCACACTGCCCCCACTTACTCACACTGCCCCCACTTACGCACAGTGTTCCCACTTACTCACACTGCTCTCTACGTACTCACACTGCTACCTACTAACTCACACTGCCCCCACTTACTCACACTGCCCCAACTTACTCACACTGCCCCCACTTACTCACACTGTTCCCACTTACTCACACTGTTCCCACTTACTCACACTGCCTCCACATACTCATACTGGCCCCACTTACACTCACAGTCCCCACTTACTCACACTGCCCCCACTTACTCACACTGTTCCCACTTACACTGCCCCCACTTACTCACACTGTTCCTACTTACACTGCCCCCACTTACTCATACTGTCCCCAATTACTCACACTGTCCCCACTTCCTCTCACTGCCCCCACTTACTCACACTGTCCTCACTTACTCACACTGCCCCCACTTACTCACAGTGTTCCCACTTACTCACACTGCTCCCTACTTACTCACACTGCTCCCTACTAACTCACACTGCCCCCACTTACTCACACTGCCCCCATTTACTCACACTGTTCCCTACTTACTCACACTGCCTCCACATACTCACACTGCCCCCACTTACTCACACTGCCCCCACTTACTCACCCTGTCCCCACTTACTCACACTGTCCCCACTTCCTCTCACTGCCCCCAATTACTCACACTGCCCCCACTTACTCACACTGTCCCCACTTACTCACACTGCCCCCACTTACGCACAGTGTTCCCACTTACTCACACTGCTCTCTACTTACTCAAACTGCTCCCTACTAACTCACACAGCCCCCACTTACTCACACTGCCCCAACTTACTCACACTGCCCCCACTTACTCACACTGTTCCCACTTACTCACACTGTTCCCACTTACTCACACTGCCTCCACATACTCATACTGGCCCCACTTACTCTCACAGTCCCCACTTACTCACACTGCCCCCACTTACTCACACTGTTCCCACTTACACTGCCCCCACTTACTCACACTGTCCCCACTTACTCACACTGCCCACACTTACTCACACTGTCCCCACTTTCTCACACTGTCCCCACTTACTCACACTGACCACACTTACTCACACTGTTCCCACTTACTCACACTGCCTCCACATACTCATACTGGCTCCACTTACTCTCACAGTCCCCACTTACTCTCACAGTCCCCACTTACTCACACTGTCCCCACTTACTCACACTGCCCCCACTTACTCACACTGCCCCCACTTACTCACACTGTTCCCACTTACACTGCCCCCACTTACTCACACTGTTCCCACTTACACTGCCCCCACTTACTCACACTGTCCCCACTTACTCACACTGCCCCCACTTACTCACACTGTTCCCACTTACACTGCCCCCACTTACTCACACACTGTTCCCACTTACACTGCCCCCACTTACTCACAGTGTCCGCACTTACTCACACTGTCCCCACTTACTCACACTGACCCCACTTACTCACACTTTTCCCACTTCCTCACACTGCCCCAATTACTCACACTGCCCCCACTTACTCACACTGTTCCCTACTTACTCACACTGCCTCCACATACTCTCACAGTCCCCACTTACTCACACTGTCCCCACTTACTCACACTGACCCCACTTACTCACACTGTCCCCACTTACTCACACTGCCCCCACTTACTCTCACAGTCCCCACTTACTCACACTGTCCCCACTTACTCACACTGCCCCCACATACTGACACTGCCTCCACATACTCATACTGGGCCCACTTACTCATACTGTCCCCACTTACTCACACTGCCCACACTTAGTCACACTGTCCCCACTTACGTACACTGTCCCCACTTACTTACACTGTCCCCACTTACTCACACTGTCCCCACTTACTCACACTGCCCACACTTACTCACACTGTCCCCACTTACTCACACTGTCCCCACTTACTCACACTGACCCCACTTACTCACACTGTTCCCACTTACTCACGCTGCCTCCACATACTCATACTGGCTCCACTTACTCTCACAGTCCCCACTTACTCTCACAGTCCCCACTTACTCACACTGTCTCCACTTACTCACACTGCCCCCACTTACTCACACTGCCCCCACTTACTCACACTGTTCCCACTTACACTGCCCCCACTTACTCACACTGTTCCCACTTACACTGCCCCCACTTACTCACACTGTCCCCACTTACTCACACTGCCCCCACTTACTCACACTGTTCCCACTTACACTGCCCCCACTTACTCACACTGTCCCCACTTACTCACACTGCCCCCACTTACTCACACTGCCCCCACTTACTCACACTGTTCCCACTTACACTGCCCCCACTTACTTATACTGTCCCCAATTACTCACACTGTCCCCAATTACTCACACTATCCCCACTTACTCTCCCTGTCCCCACTTACTCACACTGTCCCCACTTCCTCTCACTGCCCCCAATTACTCACACTGCCCCCACTTACTCACACTGCCCCCACTTACGCACAGTGTTCCCACTTACTCACACTGCTCTCTACGTACTCACACTGCTACCTACTAACTCACACTGCCCCCACTTACTCACACTGCCCCAACTTACTCACACTGCCCCCACTTACTCACACTGTTCCCACTTACTCACACTGTTCCCACTTACTCACACTGCCTCCACATACTCATACTGGCCCCACTTACACTCACAGTCCCCACTTACTCACACTGCCCCCACTTACTCACACTGTTCCCACTTACACTGCCCCCACTTACTCACACTGTTCCTACTTACACTGCCCCCACTTACTCATACTGTCCCCAATTACTCACACTGTCCCCACTTCCTCTCACTGCCCCCACTTACTCACACTGTCCTCACTTACTCACACTGCCCCCACTTACTCACAGTGTTCCCACTTACTCACACTGCTCCCTACTTACTCACACTGCTCCCTACTAACTCACACTGCCCCCACTTACTCACACTGCCCCCACTTACTCACACTGTTCCCTACTTACTCACACTGCCTCCACATACTCACACTGCCCCCACTTACTCACACTGCCCCCACTTACTCATACTGTCCCCACTTACGCATACTGTCCCGACTTACGCATACTGTCCCCACTTACTCACACTGTCCCCACTTACTCACACTGCCCCCACTTACTCACAGTGTTCCCACTTACTCACACTGCTCCCTACTTACTCACACTGCTCCCTACTAACTCACACTGCCCCCACTTACTCACACTGCCCCAACTTACACTGCCCCCACTTACACTGTTTCCTACTTACTCACACTGCCTCCACATACTCACACTGTCCCCACTTACTCACACTGCCCCCACTTACTCACACTGTCCCCACTTACTCACACTGTTCCCACTTATACTGTCCCCAATTACTCACACTGTCCCCAATTACTCACACTATCCCAACTTACTCACCCTGTCCCCACTTACTCACACTGTCCCCACTTCCTCTCACTGCCCCCAATTACTCACACTGCCCCCACTTACTCACACTGTCCTCACTTACTCACACTGCCCCCACTTACTCACAGTGTTCCCACTTACTCACACTGCTCCCTACTTACTCACACTGCTCCCTACTAACTCACATTGCCCCCCCTTACTCACACTGCCCCCACTTACTCACACTGTTCCCTACTTACTCACACTGCCTCCACATACTCACACTGCCCCTACTTACTCACACTGCCCCCACTTACTCATACTGTCCCCACTTACGCATACTGTCCCGACTTACGCATACTGTCCCCACTTACTCACACTGTCCCCACTTACTCACACTGCCCCCACTTACTCACAGTGTTCCCACTTACTCACACTGCTCCCTACTAACTCACACTGCCCCCACTTACTCACACTGCCCCAACTTACACTGCCC
>CM056388.1:21334607-21350467 GCA_029718625.1 Synaphobranchus kaupii | reverse complement strand
GGCTTCCTGTGAGCGACCAGCCGCTTAGCCTGCCGTTGGTTGCTCTGTGCATTTGCGTGAGGGGCAGGTAGATGCATGGGGTAGCAGTCGGGGGCGAGTGGGGGTGTGATTTACAGCCTGGGTTGCAGAGGGTTTGGCAGGGGGGCTCGGTGGATGGATTCTCTGGCTCTGAGGTGATATAACCAATATATAAGTAAAATAACCAAGGGCTGACTTAGATTTTTTTGACTGCATTACCTCACTGCTTGGCCTGATTCCCTTCCATCACTAAACACACACACATTCTCATGAGCATGCACACACACACACACACACACACATTCTCATGAGCACGCACACACACACACACACACACACACACACACACACACACACACGCACACACACATTCTCATGAGCACGCACACACACACACACACACACACACACATTCTCACATGTCAGCATGTACACACTCACTAGGGCTGGGTGGTTAACCGAGAATTTATCGATATTGATATTGTTTAGAAGCTCTCACCGACTTAATCCTGCTCGTGTCGGTAAATTTGATAAAAGTTTTCCCCAAAAATGTTTTTTTTTTTTTTTTCTCCCAATTTTTTTTTTAAAGGGGACAGTTCATGCGTGCTTGTAAAGATGGTTTGGGCTTTTAGCAGCCTGTTTTATTACCCATGACCCTTCTGAAAAACCGTATGTCGGATTTTTTTCGGTTTTCTTAAAGCTGTAGTTTATAATTTCAGAGAAGCATGAATAATGTAATTGAGACAGATACGACTAACACTGTGGATAGCACAAAAGTTACAATGTGCTTCACATTACAATGTTAAATTCCAAAAGACACAATAAAAACACTTGGGCCTAAATATTAAAATAAGCAAGTATAGGAATAAGTACAACGTACCAAATAAAACAGCCTATTTAAAAAAAAAAAAAAAATCTAATTTATACGTACAAAATGCTACATTGAGTCATCATTAAAGTAAAAATAAAAATTCCTCTAAAAGTGTGTTATTAATCTGATTGTGATATTTAAGTAGCTTAGAATTAACTTCTAACTTGCTTTTGTGAAAATGTGACCTTTTTCACAAGATGCTTTTTCACAAGAAGTTTTGATTTCAAGCAATGCATGTTTTGATTTCAACAGTTCAAATGTTCAATAAATAGCCAGTAATAGTTAATCTGTGTGTGTTTCCATGAACTATTTCCTTAAATAATTTTTAATTCACAAAGATAAGATATGCACTCCTTCATAAGAAAAAATATACCAGCTTTAATAGTTTCACATATTTAAAGCATGCTACAGAACATCATGTAGTAGTACAGACCTTGTCGGGGAACTATGAGGGCAGTGTACATAGCAATGCACATTAAATAAATAGTCGTTAATTTATCGTTATCGAGGTAAATGTTTGAAATAATCATGATATTGATTTGAAGTCATATCGCCCAGCCCTAACACTCACACGTATGCATGCACTCATTCTCACATATCAGCATATTCACACGCGCACACAAACGCCGTTGACGCCGGTGCCACTTCATGTGGCTGTGGAGGCCGATACGTGAGCCACATACTCGTCCACAGGTAGGGCAAGGGAACCCAGATGTTGGGGTAATGCCGGCAGCCCTCTGATGTCGTTGGGCACGTCTTTCGGTCCTCCTCTGTTGGATGCTGTAATGTATTTGTTTGGCCACCTTGGCACAGGTGACCTGCCAGGCCGATCTATAGCGTGCCTGTGCCAGAGGTTCAAGATGGATGGGGTTGTAGCGCTTCAGGAGGTCTTTGGTATCGTCCTTATAGCGCCTCTTTTGTCCGCCAGCAGCCCGTTTTGCAGCGCTGAGTTGCCCATAGAGCACTTGGTGGGGTAGGCGGCGGCACGTCATGCACCGAGAAATTTTGACGGGGCACTGATCCTACCTTAACCTTGATTATACTCGTTTGGTTTATAACTTACATTGACTGGCCTCCATGGTCTGTTCTCCTCATTTCTTCACATTCCAGTTGTACATTTCTTGTAGTTTTCATCCAACACACCCTATGTCAGTTATATAAGATATAGCCTATAAGCATAGATGCGTTTAATCTTATTTCCGGTTGGAGTTTTTTCCTATGGCACATGCAACCTGAGCCCACTGTACACAAGGAAATAAGTAGGCTACTGGTGCGATATTAAAATGGATTGTGAATAAACACTATGAAATTAAGGTGTTCTGTATGTACAGCCTCTGGAAATATAACTTTGCTGTTTTGGAGTTACTTAAAGTGTATTTTCTTGCTTTAAAATGCAAACTTGTGAAAGCCCCTATACCAGCCATCTTATTATCAGAAACTTCTGTCTAAAATGTTCTTCTTCACACAGAAAAACTGTCTGGGCCAGTTGAAAACATATATTAAAACTGAAATAATATGCTACTTGATGGCTCATTCAGTTAAGGCATCATGCTGTGATAAAAGTAGGAACCTCATGGTCGGTAGCTCCACAGGGCGATGCACGATCGGCGCCTGTGCCGCCAAAGGTATGGGAGGGTTCAGTCATACAGTGTTCCGTGTTTAATCGCTCTTGGGCGACCCCCGCTGGCCGTTAAGGGCGCTCGTAAGACTGCATGTCAAAGCCGCATATGTAAGGGCCCTCCTCCAACACCGCTCTGTGCGAGCTTAGCTGTGGTCTGCGACGCAACAAGGAGCAGCTGTAGGACGGCACGTGTTTCGGAGGTGAACCGTGGATGTCCCGGCTCTCCCTAATTGACAGGGTGGTTCCCACATGGAACACGGCTGTGGTTGCAGACGGTCGGACATTCCAGATTGCGGTGGGAATTGGATATATACAGCCCCGGGTTTGACGGCAGATTTAAATAAATAAATAAACTGGAAAAATATTAAAGTAATTATTTTGTGCTTTTATTTCCAGGTTTATATACCTACTTTTTTAACTGGCTTGAAGGGATAGTTTGGAATCTTGGACATAATGTCTCAATTACGACTTACCCATGATGTAATTGATTGATGGAAACCATTTCCAGCTAATTCCATGCTGTCCCTTCTTTTGGACATACACACATTGCTAATGCTAGCGCAACTCTGAGGTAACTAGTAGCATCCACTACCAAACGCACTTAAACACTCCACAGTGCACCCAAAGCAAATAAAATACGATGACAGTCTATCGGGGTTATTTTCAGTGATTATACCATCATTTTTGAAGTCAAACTATCGTTGAATCCTTTACTTTGTGCTGACCTATATTCTCTGTGGCAGTACGGCGGCGGAGCTAGCTGTAGATTAGCCAGGGTATCTGCCTGTAGGCTATCTGCTGTACTCCACAGTTGCCGACACAATCCGTTTTGCCGTAAAGTTACATAATTGGTAGACAACAAGTCACTACTAGTCTGATTCTTTCACACGCGTGATATTGTTGTTGGCCGGCACTACAAACGGAGGCAGAGCTACACTTTACGTTACCTACTGACATAAAGTATCGCTCCGCCGCTGTACTTCCACAGAGAATTTAGGTGAGCACAAAGTAAAGGATTCAACGATAGTTTGACTTTTAAAAATTATGGTATAATCACTGAAAATAACCCAGATAGACTGTCGTCGTATTTTATTTGCTTTGGGTGCACTGTGGAGTGTTTAAGTGCGTTTGGTAGCGGATGCTACTAGTTACCTTAGAGTTGCGCTAGCAATAGCAATGTGTGTATGTCCAAAAGAAGGGACAGCATGGAATTATCTGAAAATGGTTTCCATCAATCAACTACATCATGGGTAAGTATAAATATAAATCTCAGTCATTCTTTAAAAAAAAAAAAAAAGATTAATGACTTTTACAGATGTTGTAGTTATCTAGCTAGGCACAGCATTTAACCCTCATATTATGTTGACATTTTATGATGCCTTTTATGTTTGGGGTCAAATTGACCCCAAAAGTTTAAACTGACACAAAACTATTGTAATAGAAAGATTTTGACACTTTCTGTGTCACCTTTTGTGTGTCTCCCAATTGACTACCCTTTTATCCCTAAATATCAAAAATCTGTGATGAAACATCTCATTTTAGAGCCTGAGGTAAATGAAAGTTTGTGAAGTTTAAAACTGTATGGGGAAGTGCCACCAGAATCACCCAAAAAAGGCTGTATATTTTCTTACATTTTATGTAGCTACTCCACAAATGACCCCACACAACACCTTTTGTATACAGGTACAAAAGTACAGGACTTTTGAAAACAGCATTATGTTTATTGTGTGTTTACGATTTAATCTTAACAAATTAGAAAAAGTCATATACTGTCAAGATGAAAAAATAAGGTTTTTAACTAGTTTTTAAGAGACGTCAAACGCAGTATCGGGTCAAATTGACCCCGAACATAATATGAGGGTTAAACCACCTGTTGTAAAAGCTAGCTTGCCAACTTACTGATAAGGAATTAGCCTAATTATTCTATATGGAAAGACCATAGAAAAGCATGCTAATTGCTTTTATGGCGTTGAGAATTGACAAACTAGTTAAAGCTGGAGTAGCAACTTTTGTTTAGAAAGATATCGGGGAATGGTCATGCTTAGTTGGTAGCAATCATAGAAATAATTGCTGTGAGAAATACTCAGTCATACAGGGATTCAGCCTGAATTCTTGTTTTCAAAACAAAGTGGCGCATGAGTCATGACGTGAACCAATCAACAAGGAGATTGACCTTGTGTGTTCACAACAGTTCGGCTAGATGATGTTGACTAGGACCTGACAAAAGTTTATATATCTGGGATCTTTATAAAATTGGCTATCTGCAGTATTCAGCTAACCGTCACTGTCAATTGTAGTGTTTGAGTAAAACTGACTAGCTGAAAAATTAGCTCTATAGCTTTATTTTCTCCTTTATCAGTGTACCAAATTGGGGCTAGATGTATCACCTAACTAAGTCTGGGATAGAGGGTAGCCTTTTTCAACAATTTACACATATAAAAATATTTTGCTAACATTAGTTATCACAAACCATCAGATAGATAGCTAACTTAAGACTAGTGAACTCAGGAAAACAATCACTTCATTAGCTACCGAACTCTGTGACTAAATGGAAAATGTTTTATTGCCTTATTGTTAAACTCTGGACTCTTGGAACTGACATTTTTAGTGTAGCTATGCTAGATTTTTTCCAGTCAATAAGGGTGTAAGGGTTTCTTCTCCTGACTTATTTTTCCGTAGAGTTCAATAGTAAAATGAGTCAGGAGAAACAACCCTTAAAGTGCTTCCAGATCTACTGCATATCTGGCAGTGGAGTGATGGTATGAGGCTCGTTTGATACCTCAGACCCTTGACGACTTCCAGCCATTTAGCCAACCATGTGTTCTATATTGTTCAAGCGTAGCAATTTACAGCTTAATCTAGCCCCCCCCCCCCAATTCCCACAGGTATCTACTCAAATGCAGAGAGGTTATAGTGTCGCTTGTAAGAGTACCTGAAAATAAGATAAGATACCTGATCCAATAAGATATATCTTTTGATATTGTTGGGTCCCAGACATCAGGAAGTAATAGCATGCAAAGGATATGCAAGAAAATATGAAATATGATGACTTTACTTAAGTTCATGTTCATTTATTACTTTTGGTCCCCTAAAATGGGGGGGGGGGGGGACTGTATAAAAAGGGCTACAATACAAGTGCTACACAGTTCACCCGATATGGAAGTAAACACCCTAAAATTAAAGCTGAAAGTCTGCACTTTAACCTCATAGTCACTGTTCCATTTCAAGTTCAATGTGCTGGAGTACAGAGCAAAAACAGCAAAAAATGTGTCACAGTCCAAAATACTTTTGGACTGCACTGTGCATACTCACACGCACACCCACATCATTACTAACACACACTAACGCACACTGACTCATTGAATCCCTGGCTGAGTATCTGAGCCTGTAGTGTGCCAATCAGGGAAGAGCCTGTGAGTGACTGAGTCATACCGTGTGTGTGTGCGCGCGTGTGTCTGTGTGTATGTGTGTGTGTGTGTGTGGGTCTGCATTGTGGGAGTGTGGTGTTTGTGTGCATGGTTCTTTGTGTGGAGCAGGCTCTGTGTGTTTGTGCACTTGTTTGTGAAGGGCAGGGGGTGGAGTTTGAAATGTGCGGGGTTTTTAATGTGGACAGGAGGCGGGGGTTTGTAATCAGGGCAGAGGGCGGGGTGTGTAATCAGATCTGACCTGCTTGGCAGACCCTCCTGGATTAGTGAGTCTGGCAGCTGCAGCCCAAACCCCACCTGACATGGTATGCATGGGGGTGGGGGTTAGGGGTGGGAGCATGAAGACAGGAGGTGGGGGGGGGGGGGGGGGCTCTTTGCCCAGGTTGTCTGTCTGTGGCATGGGGCAGCAAGGAGAGAGACAGGTCATACAGTCGGACAGAAACTCCTGTGGCCTTGCAGTCATGGTTCACACTGTGTGTGTGTGTGCGTGTGTGTGCGCAGCATTACTGCTAAGCCACAGGAGTTTCTGTCCGACTGTATGACCTGTGTGTGTACCCCTGTTCATGAGCCTGTCTGTCTGGAAGAGTGGATATATGGGGTGCTGGTGATGCTGTTATATAAGTAAAAAAGAGTAACTGCTCATGCAATTCAGTGAGTCAATCACCATGCATTTCTTAAACTATACTATATGCAGCTTAGCTACGGAATGAGGAATAAGTGCGTCTCCAACATGTCTTCCCTGCGTCTCAAACGTGTCTCCCCTGCGTCTCAAATACTCTCTTCAGCATTCTTTTTTTTGGGGGGAGGGAACAATGGAGCCTTTGAGGAGGATTTGAGGCCTGCTGATTCACTATAAGCTGTTACCTGTTGGGGTGGGGGGGGGGGGGGTTGGGTGGTGGGGATGTATGGTTTTTTTTATGGGTGGGGGGTGGTGGTTGTTGCTATGGAGAACTGGGTGGTTCAACTGTAATGCTAGTGATTACAGCTGAACATGTGCCTGTTTCTCCTGTTACACTCTTCACTCTCTCTCTCTCTCTCTCTCTCTCTCTCTCTCTCTCTCTCTCCCTCTCCCTCTCCCTCTCCCTCTCCCTCTCCCTCTCCCTCTCCCTCTCCTCTCTCTCTCTCTCTCTCTCTCTCTCTCTCTCTCACTCACTCTCTCTCTCTCTCTCTCTCTCTCTCTCTTCTCTCTCTCTCTCTCTCTCTCTCTCTCTCTCTCTCTCTCTCTCCTCTCTCTCTCTCTCTCTCTCTCTCTCACACACACACACATATTCACACCCCCAACCCTGCATCCCCAACAGTCACACAGACACAATGAATCACAATGAATCACACACACACACACACACACACACACACACACACACACATGCACAGTCATACACACATACAGTCATATGTTTGGGCACCTCTATTCAACTCTGTTCAGTTGAATCTCTATGTGAAAAGTTGTCGCAACCCTCTGCAGGTTATAAACTTAAACAAGAAATTTTCATGCACAATTACACCGCTATTTATTTGCTGAATTTAACAGTTAGAGAAAAATAAAATAGTAAATGTAAACTTTAAAAAAGTAAACTTGATGGGACACAAACACCCACTCTTACACACACACACACACGCACACACACACATACTCAGAGCACAGTGATAGTGGTTGTGTGTGAGACGGGTCCAGCACGTGCAGAGAACCTGTCAGGCTGACCCTGTGTGTTTGCCCTCCACACATCGATACATACCCACCCCGTGCTCGTAGTGCTCCCCGCTCTCCTGCTCCTCCTCATCAGTGCGATTTGCAACAGCCGCCGGCTGCAGCTGCTTATTTTTAGGAAACTGCATGCAGAGGCTTGTCATTCACCCCCCCCGCGGAGGTACGTCCACCCCGAGGAGGTGGAGGCAAACAAGGAAATAATTAAGGGAAAATTTAGCCCCACACTTACAAGTCGACACAAAAAAGAGGTTTGGAAGCAGATCGCAGACAGCATTAATGCGAGCTTCTCCTCCACCATTCGGAGTCCGGATGAATGCGAAAAGAAGTTTTATCCAAAGCGCGTCAGGAAATTTCCGCTTTCAAGAAGGCAACATCTGGCACTGGTTCGTAGTCTACGTTATTTATGTATTCATTTATGTATTTATGTATTTATTTATTTACTTAGTTATTTATGAGACACGTTTGTTACATATTGCTGATGAACATTAATGTAGTTATATTTTTTTATTCAGGTGGAGGTGCTGAGCCTAAACCTTTAAGCGCAGTGGCAGAAGTAGTTCTCCACATCCTCGGAGAAAATAATGCCACAATCAGTGGAGTGGGCGACTGTCAGGATGCTGCACTACTCAAACTGCAGATCGTAGTAAGGTTGGCATGCTATTATAAAAGAACTGTAGCTCAATGCTCAAAAATTATTGTATTGATACAAATGCATGTTCACAAGAATAAACTAACTTAAAACTAAATTAATTCTGTTTTTCAGTAATGCAGATGCAAACACCGTCTCGTCCCCTCATGAGCTGCCTGTCGAGGAACTCCCAGCTGCAACAGCACTGCTGAAAAGAGAAGAGTTGCGGATGAGCATAAAAGTTTTAAGGACGAAGGAGCATTATTATGAACTAAAAATAAAAAAGATGAAATCTTGCCTATTGCTGTCTTTTTTTAAAATCCACTCAGCACTTATAATCAATAGATTGGGGGCGGGAGTGTGACGGGAGCAAAATAAAAATGTATTTCTTACCCAAAATGAAGGTTGGCAAAGTGCTGCCTAAACACAGTGGCATCAGAGGCAAATGGGATGCTAGTCGTCATCATCATCGTCATCATCATTATTATGATCTCCCTCATCAGGGGGGAGAGGAATGTTGCACATTTTGCATATATTATGGAAGACTGCACATGCCATTATAATATTGCTGGCCTTCTGTGGTGTTTGGCGGTTTTCCTCATGAAGGACATGGAACCGGCGTTTCCATTGGCCGATGGCCCTCTCCACACGCTTTGGATGCATTGGTGAGCCTTGAAAAGTCCAATTATGTTTAGATGACCCTCAAAAATAACTATAATGGTGAGATGATTCATTATTATAATTCATAGGCTTAGTTAATTTGTACCTGTTGTAATTTTGTTGGGCCCCTGGTTGTGGTCTTGGGAATGGTGTGAGAAGCCAGCGTCGTTGTGGGTAGCCTTTATCTCCAAGGAGATGGCACCCGAGTGGAACAATGTTCCTGTCAAACAGCTGTTGCAATCCGCTTTCATTCAGGATGCGTGCGTCATGGGTAGATCCTGGCCACTTGGACACAGCATCTAAAATGTTGTAATCTGCGTCAAAGACTACCTGGGTGTTGATGCTGTGGTACCTCTTCCTGTTTACAAAAGCCTCTTCATCTACGCTTGGAGCAATTGTACGTATGTGGGTGCCATCAATTGCTCCAACCACCCCTGGGAAGCCCGCTAGACGCATAAATGCAGCTTGCTTCTGGCAGATTAACCGAGGAGAGGTTGGAAATTCTATAAATCTCCTATGTGAGGTGCTGCAAGGGCTGACACAGTTTTTGCCACTACCCTGCTGATGCTGGATTGTGATGGTCCCAAATCATCAGCATTGCATAACTGCATTTTCCCCGGGGCTAGTGATAAAATGACTTGCATCTCTGCCATAATTGCGCTACTTCTCAAAGTTGATGGTGATATTACATCCCGCACAAGGTCGGTGACAAAGATGCTTCCCTGATGATCTAAGCGATAACGTTTGATTAATTGTGCATCATCAAACATTTGTAAAACATTCTTCCTGTCTTGGAAGGCCGTCTCCGTCTTCGCAGCTCTGCCATCTTGCCTACTCCTAGCCGAGTTAAGAGAGCCACAGAGGTCTCTTAAATAACTGACAGGTTAAGAGTATTTTTAAGTCAAGAGAAATTTGATAAATCACTTTTATTCTTAAATGTGAGTGTAGGAGCAAAAGTCACCTATTCTTACACTAATTTTTTACTTTGAGCGGCTTGATGCATACGGCCCCTGATGTCTAGGGCTATGGATAGCTGCTAGAACTGTATGTTATCTGACCTGTTTGTCGTTGTTTCAATGACTTTCCGTATGCACTTATTGTACGTTACTTTGGATACAAGCATCTGCAAAATGATTGTAATGTAATGTTACACTCCATGGTAGATTTGGGAAAGAGCAGACAAGTGTGCACTCTCCTTAGAAACGGGCTACGGTGACCAGCTCTTGGTATCGCGCCGTGGCTCACGGGTGGGGCTTGCACAGGCATGAGCCAGAGGAAGGAGCTCTATGTGGATTTGCAGGTGTGATGAGATATCTCTCGCTGGTGTTGTGTGTAGGTGTGTTAGGGTGCGAGCGTGTATGTATGTTTACGTACAGTAGGGTCAGAGTGTATGCTGCTGTCAAAACTGCACATTCCAAATGTGTCCCCACTTGCCTAATAGATACATGTGATCTGAGAGAGAGAGAGAGTCCTGCAGATTATAGCACTGAGAGGGGTGAAGATACCTCTCTAATCCTAACCCACCACATGTGTATGTGTGTGTATATATGTGAGCGTGTGTGTGTGTGGGTGGGAGTAGGTGTGTGTGTTTGTGGGTGGGAGTAGGTGTGTGTGTGTGGTTGTGTGTGTGCATGAGCGTGTGTGTGCGTGTGTGTGTGTGGGTGGGTGGGAGTAGGTGTGTGTGTGTGTGTGTGTGTGTGTGTGTTTGTGGGTGGGAGTAGGTGTGTGTGTGTTTGTGTGTGTGTGTGTGTGGTTGTATGTGTGCATGTGCGTGTGTGTGCGTGTGTGTGTGTGTGGGTGGGAATAGGTGGACATGTGTGTCCCTCAGCTGTAGTGCTCATCAGCATTGTCAGATTTCCATGTTATAAACCAGGTTGTTCATAGGAAAGAATTACATCTTCATATTTTTCCAGTGCTTACAGTGTAGATGAAATGACAACAGTAACACTGCTTGACACTGTGTTATAAGCGCATGGATTAACTTAACAGGATTTCTGGCTTACAGAGGCTTTGGGTTTCTTCAAGTCTGAACTTGACAGCGGTGCCTTGCTCTGAGACACAGTACATCATTATACCAAAAATACATTCACTGCTAATACTATTTGAAATATAAAACAAATGGCATTCTTAGCATTAAGAAAAATAATTCTGCGGTCAGCAGGCGCAGCTGGAACCAGGCTGGCTCATTATACCCCTTTCCCACTGTAGAGCTGGAACCAGGCTGGCTCATTATACCCCTTTCCCACTGTAGAGCTGGAACCAGGCTGGCTCATTGTACCCCTTTACCACTGTAGTGCTGGAAACAGGCTGGCTCATTATACCCCTTTACTACTGTAGAGCTGGAACCAGGCTGGGTCATTATACCCTTTTCCCACTGTAGAGCTGGAAACAGGCTGGCTCATTATACCCTTTTCCCACTGTAGAGCTGGAAACAGGCTGGCTCATTGTACCCCTTTACCACCGTATAGCTGGAACCAGGCTGGCTAAATATACGCTAGTGTAGGGTTGGCAGTGTAGCTTATAGGTTTGGGTCCTGGGCTGGCAGCTCTGAAGTATTCGGTTGGATTCCCAGGTCGCACACTGCTGTTGTACCCTTGAGCGCAGCACTTCGCTTGAATTAATTCAGTAACTATCCGGCATGTAAAAGAATGAAAGCTGTGTCATCTGTTCCGGAAAAGAGCGCATGCTTCATCTCTAAATGTGCAAATCCCCCTTTGTACTTATCAGCAAAAGTATGACTTCTCTGTGGTTTTTAGTGTTTTCGTTTCCCTAAATTGGGGAAAATTGGACGTCCTTTTTTTTTTGTTATTTATAGCACCTTTATTTTACTCGGACGTCCCCAGAGATTTGGGACTTTTACGGGGACCAGGCCAACAGGATGGCCTATGAACAACGCTGAACTTCATGGGCTTTCCACAGTGGTTTCGGGGTCCTTCCTGTTTGCCTGCTGGAGAAAGTCTGTCTGCGTCTGTGCAGTGGACGCACGGACAGTCTTGTCTGTGCATCACTAACGTTCCCGCCTCAGTGTAGCGAAGCCAGTTGTCTGGGCGCCAGGGCAGTTAGCTTTTTTTCATTTTGTCGTTCCCGCCTCTCTTTCACTCTCTTATCATGTGTGCGTTCTCTCACTCTCTCTCCTTTCTCCCTCTCTTTCTTTCTCTCCCTTGTCTTCTCTCTGCGGTTTTGCGAGATTGCTACTTTAGGCCACTTTATGGGTTTTAAATGCACACCTGGGGATGCGGTTGTCAGTGATTTTCCTGCGCTTTAATATGTAATTACACCCCTCCCCCCCTCCTGTGGGAACAGCCTTGCTCCGACCCGCCAGCACGACTGCAAAACACCGAGGTCCATATTCACAAAGCCTCTCACAGTGGGAGTACTGATCTAGAGTCAGCTTCAGTCTGATCATTTGAATAAGGTCAGGAAGATTCCTGGCCACTGACTCCAGATCTGCACTTTAGGAATATTGTCCTGAGACTCTTAACACCAGGGATATCAAACTCAGATCCCAGAGGGCCGCTGTGTCTGCTGGTTTTTGATGTGTTCCTGCACTTAAACGTGCTGAGTTTAAAGTCACTGATTGGTTAAAGAGTCTGCACACCCAGTTTCCAAGGCCTAAATTGGCTGCTGCTTGAAAGGAAATCACAAAAAACAGCAGAGACTGCGTGCCTCCTGGACTGGACTTTGAGAACCCTGCTCTACACCGTTTGACCTCCCCCAAGTCCCCATGCAACTGTGCAACGTTTACCGTAAACTTCACGTCATTTTACCGTTTTTGTCCACAGCCAGCATCGAGAGGATAGAACTGAAGGGATTCATGCAGAAAAGCGACAAACCTGGCGAGTATTCCTTTGAGGTGAGTGTCACGTGTTTGGGGGGGGCGGGTGCATCTTTTCTATTGGACAAAGGCTACTCAAGTTCTCTAGTCCTCGAGTTGGAAACCGATTTGGTCAGACTGCCCCTCTCTTCTCCACCTGTCCAATTAGATTCCAGCATGGACTGCCCTGAATCGTGCTCGCTCTTGCACATGCTCTTTAAAGAAGACAGATTGTCATGACAACTCTGACCTTTGACCCTGCTGTGTGGCTGGGCTTGTGTACCTGTGGAGGTCATAGCAGCCAGCCCTGACCTGGGTTAGGGCACTGACGGAGAGCAGGGTTCTGTTTTCTCTAAAGGACAGTGTGTTTTCAAGAGCTCGTAATGTGGCGTGTATGTGTGTGACTGAATGTATTGATGTTTGTATATATGTGTGTGCGTGTTTATATCTGTGAGTGGAGAGGAAGGGATAGTTGTTTTTTTTGTTTTTCATCATCCGTATCATAGTGACTGTTTTAGTAACACAAGTCCTCACAAGTTCTCGTCATTGGAAATAAAGCATTTTTGGATTTGGATTTGAATTGGACTTTGAACTCGACTGCTTCTGCTTCTTCCAGTGCTGTGCACTTTTGCACTTTTCCTGAGGAGTTAGAGGTGGTCCGGGCAGCGTAAAAGCGCTTAATAAGTACATGTCGAATTCAGAAAGTGAACGACACGGAGAGGAAGAGCGGAAGACGGAAGCAAAACATGAGAGTGTGGGAAAAACAAAGAACGAGGGAGGAAAGTGGGGGAAAGAGAGAGGGAGAGAGAGGACGGGAGGCAGAGGGAAAAAAGAATATGAGAGTGTAGGAGAGACAGGAGAGAGGAGGGGAAAGAGTAAAGGAGAGAGAGAGAGAGAGAGAGGGAGCAAGGCAGAGGGAGGGAGAGGGGGAATTCCTCACTTGCGTAATGTGTTTGGAAATATCCTGACATGTCATGGCTGGCGTGTTTGGAGCTCTGCACTGTTAGACAGTAACAGTAGTGCTGGCGGGGCCTTGGCTTAGTGCGTGCAGACACTCTGGAGTTTAGGGTAAGAATGTGTCCCATCTCATCCTCCCTCTCTCTTTCTCTCTCTCCATATCACTCCCTATGTTCTCTTTCTCCTCTTCCCCTTCCTTAAATGAGGGTGACACAGACATGAAGGCAAGCAGGGGGTCAGTGCCTGCAGCTCAGAGGATTATGGGAAAATGTTAACACTTCATGCATCAGGGGGTCACGGCCCTGTAATCTGCCCGCCTGCCCCTCCCTGACCTAAGGGCCAAAGAGACAGGCCATCAGTCAAACACACACTCTCCCTGTGTGTGTGTGTGTGTGTGTGTGCGTGCGTGCGTGCGTGTGTGTGTGTGTGTGTGTGTGTGTGCGTGTATGTGTTTGTGTGGGTCTGTGTGTGTGAATGATTGTGTGTGTGTGCGTATGTGTGTGTGTGTGTGTGTGTGTGTGTGTGTGCGTGTGTGTGTGTGCATGTGTGCGTGCATGTGTTTGTGTGGGTCTGTGTGTGTGAATGATTGTGTGAATGATTGTGTGTGCGTGTGTGTGTATGCATGTGTCTGTGTGTGTGAATGATTGTGTGTGTGTGTGGGTCTGTGTGTGTGTGTGTGTGTGTGTGTGTGTGTGTGGATGATTGTGTGTGCGTGCGTATGTGCGTATGTGTGTGTGTGTGTGTGTGTGTGTGTGCGTGCGTGTGTCTGTGGGTTTGTGTGTGTGTGTGTGTGTGTGTGTGTGAGTAGCCTGTTTATGTGTATATGTGTGTATTTATATCAGAGTTTGCTTTGTTTGTTTGTTTTACTCTGTCAAAACATGATGAATGTCAATAGGCATAAAGATTGGCTTGATATGATCAGCAAATTGTTATTTAATTCTCTTGTTGTTAAATGGATTATTCTGGACGCAGCCTAAAGCAAATATTAGGTGAATTAAGGTCTTGGCTAAGCAGCTTTATTCAGAAGAAAAACATGTTTCAGTAAACAACTAATGATACAAGAGCTTCTTTTGTTGAGAAAAGGTTTTGCACACACAATGAATACACACAGTTGCAATTGCCTTTTTAAACCTAATATTTCCTGTTGTGCAAGGAAAATTTATATTTTTATGTTTAATCTTTAAAAATGTTATTTTCAAATTGCTTTCAAAGCCCAAAAAATGCAAGATTATTTTGTTATCATAAAACACCCCTGCCTGTCATACACTCATTAAAGCTGGAGTATGCAACATTTTTTAGAAGAATATCAGGGAACGGTCATGCTTAGTTGGTATCAATCATAGAAATAACTGTTCTGAGAGAATTCCAGCACCATACACTGTCTTTATAACCTCAAATTCTGAATTCTAAAACCAGTGAGAAAATTCGGCCCAAATATTGTTTTCAAAACAAAGTGGCTTATGACGTAAACCAATCAAAGTGATAGGCCGGATTACATCGCAAACCCATCAACAGTGAGATTGACCTTGCCAGTTCACCAGCTAGAAATTTCACAGTGACCCGTTACACCAGTACTATTTCATGCAAAGAAAAAGCAAAGGGAATTGGATAAAGCTAGCACGAGAACATAGGTGCTCATTTTAGAAGGTGGCGAGATGTTCGGGAATGGATTGGTTTAAAGACAGACGTGGAACTCCCATATTCTACTGGACAGGTAACATTAGGTAAAAAACACAAATTTACCGGGACTTTCTGCTTGCCAGCCAACTGTAATTACCTATAATGAATAGTAGCTAGGTTGCTATTAGTGATAACTTACTTTATTCGGCAGCTAGTTCTTGGAAGATGGAAATGTTTGCTTACGTTACTAGTGCAGTGCCCGTTCAAAATGAGCCTGTTTGGAGCGGGCTGGACTTTATGGCGCGCGTGACTTTATGGCGTCTTGCCTGACTCGTGTGGAGATTCGCTAGTTCGAGACAATTTCATGCGCTTGGTGTCGCGATTTGCCGAGAGTGATGGACGCTTCTTTCGGGGTATTTCAGGAATTTCTGCGTTGAGCAATTGTTGTTCTTGTTCTTCTTGGGTTTAATGGTGGTCGGGCAGTTTGGGATGCGGCTTTCATGAGAGATGGAACGCTCTCAAGTAGTTCCGGGGAATA